>JAOQGH010000062.1:4319477-4372856 GCA_025769975.1 Gallinago jamesoni | reverse complement strand
CTTTTTGGCCAACTGGGCACACTGCTGGCTCATGTTCAGCCAACAGTCGACCAACACCCCCAGGTCCTTTTCTGCCAGGCAACCCTGATTTACATTTAGACCAAGCACCTTGGCCAAAGCCAACTCTGGAGGAACTGGATTTAAAGTTTTCACTCTAATGACTGCTTGGAAAAAAATCATAGGGTATGCTAGGAACTTACAGTTCTTGGCATTTTGATTTGCAATTCATGTGAAGACTTGTCCAATTCTTAGTGAGCATTAT
Source organism: Gallinago jamesoni (assembly GCA_025769975.1). Lineage (NCBI taxonomy): Eukaryota > Metazoa > Chordata > Aves > Charadriiformes > Scolopacidae > Gallinago > Gallinago jamesoni. The sequence continues at coordinate 4,372,594 of JAOQGH010000062.1, read as the reverse complement.
CAAAAGAAGTCACACCTTGATCTTTGAGATCTTTACCAGAAAAATCCAAACAATGGAATTCTCTTCTCTTCTGTGCTTGAGAGCTGACTGCCAAACAGATAATGTTCTTTCCATTCTTCATTAATATCCTAGAAGATATCCCTCCCAAGCTGATGATTTGGCAATGTGTAAGGTCTGATGTTTATTTAGGCAGTTGGAGTCCTCTGCAGGCTTCAGCGAATATCTAGATCCTCTCCAAGTGAGCAGTTTGCCATCAGCACTTCCCCAGTCAGATAAGTGCTATTGTTTGATTGATTAATGCTTGCAATCCAGAAAAAGGATAGATTACAATTGCGTAACAGTTCATTAACTTAAAAGCAAAAGTTGGATGAAGCAATGATTCAAAGAATAACTCTTTCCCAATAATATAAATAACTTAAAATCTCAAATTCACTTTAATCATAGATTTTCTCTACCAGCATTTTCTCATGCATATGATTGATCCCCATCCATGAAAAGCAGTACAGCTGACACAGTAAGTCCAGGGGAACTCACCACAGCAATGAATTAGTCATAGATTCATCATTCCAGAGGTAGATGAATGCGTGCTGTTATCCCTTGTTATCTTCTGTTTCATTCAGACATTCAGATATTTTTTTGATACTATCACTGTTTTCTTGCTTTTAAGGAGATGTAGTGATGATTTCTCTTTATATTATATTATAATATAATTTATTATTTTAAATCTTTATTTAATATTTAATATAATCTTTATATTATAGCAGGTTTTTTTCTCTTATTTATGTACTAGCTGCTGTCTGATATGATTGCAGTTTTTTGCATGTAGATGGCTTCGTAGATGGAACTGTATATGGAAGTATGTGCAATTTGTATGCTTTGGCATAAAAATGTGACAGATTTACCTGAATAAAAGAGAAGACAGCATCATCACTAGGGCTACGAAGATGATGAGGGGACTAGAACATCTCTCTTATGAGGAAAGGCTGAGGGACTTGGGTTTTTTTAGTCTGGAGAAGAGAAGACGGAAGGGGGATCTGATCAACACCTATAAATACTTAAAGGGTGGGTGTCAAGAGGAAGGGGCCAGTCTTTTTTCAGTGGTGCCCGGGGATAGGACAAGAGGAAATGGGCACAAACTGGAACCTAAGAAGTTCCACCTAAACTTGAGGAGGAACTTCTTTCCTTTGAGGGTGGCAGAACACTGGAACAGGCTTCCCGGAGAGGTGGTAGAGTCTCCATCTCTGGAGACATTCAAACCCCACCTGGACCCGTTCCTGTGCAACCTGCTCTGGGTGGACCTGCTTTGGCAGGGAGGTTGGACTAGCTGATCTCCAGAGGTGCCTTCCAACCCCATATCATTCTGTGATTCTGTGATCCCATGGCTCAGCTGAGCTCTGCTAACTGCTGGGGTAACCCAGTGTCTGTAGGCATAGACAAAGAGCTTCGACACCTACTAGTAATCATGGTATTCTACTTTCAAAATCATGAGTTTATGTAAATGATTAAATATCGGTTAAAAATATAAATAATTGCATAAGTACCCATTCTAGCAATGGAAGATGTAGAATATGCTTGCATCTCACTTAATAGCAGATTCTTCTAGTTAGACTTGAGCCAGGTGGAGGTCATCAGTACAAATGCAGAGTACAAATTTGCAAATATCAAGAAAGTACTAATGCTGATTGCTTACCAGTAAAATTGCCCAAACAATAGTCAGAGTTCTCAGTGGAACTAATTCTAATTATTTTCTGGATCATATGCTCAGAGCAAGACTTGCTGGGCTTCTTTAAATTTCTGCAAAAAAAAGGTTTTATTATTCCTCTTTCAGTCCAGTTTGTGTCAACTGTAACAGAACACTTGAAGCAAGTGTGCAAATCATCTGACTTTAAGCCATGTGGCTTTTTGAAATGCCTGACTTTTTAAGAGACATAGCTATTAAAATACCTCTGAAACAAAACAAAAATCTGAACACAGATTTATAGGAAAGGAAGCAATTACTTTAGCTTTTTTGGGGCATGCTTTCTTGTAATGTGAGTGCCTGGGGTCTGAGCAGAGCAGGAAGGTCCAGGAGCCAAGCAGGTGACATTTCTCTACAGCTATGCCAATGAACATCTATCTTAATTTGTTCCTCCACTCTGAATCCTATCACAGATTTCTAGAAATCCTGCCTTTTAAACTTGAAGAATCTTTCAGCTTCCATCTTCCAAAATACCCTTAATGATAATAATTTATGATACTAATACCAGCTGGATATACGAAGTTGTGAAGAAATCTCCCATCTCTTTGAGTCCTAAGTCACCACGTCCCTAAAATTGCGCTGACACTGTCCTACTTAACTTCAGCAAGATGGAAAGTCTTGAGTTTGTTTTTCATCTGTCTGTGTAAATGCAGATGACATCACCTGATGGACAAATTTATTAATTCAGATAGCTAGAAGCCAAGTAATTTGAACTTTCCTATTAGTTTCCATCCAAAAAACCACAACATACTTCAAAAAATAAGCTTGTAAGTAAAGATTCTCAATCACTACCAGAGCAAAGGAATAAGTAATGGCTGTTTTACAGATTATGAAAATAACGTATCAAAGCAACAGCATGCAGCTTTTTTGAATATTTCATAAGTGAAGACACATCAAAGAATCTTAGAATGATTGAGGTAGGAATGGAAGTCCTGGAGATTGTCTGGTCTGAGCACCCTGGCCAAAAGCAGGATCAGTTAGAGCAGACTGCCAGGTTTGGGTATCTCCAAGGATAGAGACTCCACAGCGTCTCAAGGCAACTTGTTCCAGTGTTTGCTCATCCTTTCAAAAAAAAAAAAAAATTACTTAGTCTTAAATGTATTCTACTTTGTGAGTTTGTGCCCCAAATCTACATCAAATAGAAGCACATGCCTTCTCTTCATGTTCAGTTACAGAAGACAAGATGGACACAAATTAGCAGGACATTTCCCTGACTCCTTGTCCTTTGGCCCAAGCATCAAGCAGCTGCTCTGTTTTTCTCATTTGATTGTCATTGCTACTAATATTAGAGACAAGCTGTTAGCAGACATTTCCTAGGACATTTTCTGAGGCAGAATGCAAGCTGAGAAATACTGATCTTCTCAAGTCTCTGAAATTAAGAGCCTCATAAACAGCAATATTAATTATACAACCATATATTAAGAGACTAATATACAGCAAAGACTGTATATTAGCCAGTTAAAAAAAAACAAAAAAACAACAAAACAAAACAAGAGGGACAAATGCAAGAAGGTGCATGGGCGAGCAGGCATGCCATACAGTGCTGTGGCCATTTCAACAGTTTTATTTATTACTAGCATTTTGGAAGAAAGGACAGAAGTGTAAGCCAGAGGATGATTAAAGAGGGAGCTGGGACAGAATTTATTCCTTCAGAATAAATCTGAATAATGAACAGCATTTATTATGTCTGTTTAAAGGCAAAGTGATAAGGACAAAGGGCAAAGCTACACTAACAATTAACTCTGAATTCTGGTTTGTATTTGTGACTGTGCCACGCAGCTACACCCACGTAAGATTTCTGTACTTGCTTGCCAGAACAAGTGCTTTCCAAGACCATGATTTCTGCTCAGGCAGGCGGTAGATACACACTCCAGCCATTGTCCACAGCTGTACACAATCAATATGCACCGTGCTTGCAAATACAGATAGTTCTCCCCAAGAAAAGCTTACTCCAAGCCGAGTTCCTTACTCTGCTATCTTCTTATCTTCTGCCAGCATCAGTTCTCCCCAATGCCAACTTCAACTGCCCCTGTTGCCTACCTGGAAGTTTAGCTGGCTGTTTGTAAATCCCTGATGTGCATTTAACCCTTGCAGACTGCAAACCCAGATTGGGCTTAGCAGATCCAGATTGGTTCCTTCTTTTCAGTATAACCAGGTGCTTTGATTGTGCTGCCTGAGGTATGCAGTGCTGCTGGGTCAGGACTTGAAGAAACACAGCACACACCTTGCTCCTGGTCACAGTAGCCCCAGCAGCCACCATTTAGAATGGGTATTCAGGACTGGGCATGCCCTGGCCGGAGCGCAGAGTGGAGAAGGTCTCAAACGTCGCTCTCCTGAACAGCAAAGGACACAAACTAGAGGTGTGATAATGCTCAAGATACGTCCTTGCTACGCAGAGTACAACAAGCATTTGTCAATACTTCACGACCTTAATCCACTTCAATTTCCCCAGTAAATTTTTTCACCAAGGGGAAAACTTCATAACACCATACCATTTTACACAGAGAAAACTGTGTCACTGCGTATATTCTGCCCTGTGTTATTGTCGTCTGTGACAGTAATGCAAGCTCCCTGGTAACAATTTTTGTCATGAGATCTCAAAGGTACCTGAGATTAATTATCAGTACTGGGCACGTTCTGCCATTGAGAGTGATCTCGCAAAGCTGTTTTCGGACAATCACTCTCATCACCACAGAAGTTTGTAGTCGTAAAAACCAAAATTAATGCCATTGAGGTGCAAAGCCCCCCTGTCCTCAAGAGAAGTCAGAGCTCATGGGGTAACACGCAAAAAATAAAAAGTTTTCTATAACACGCTGCCTACCTGACAGAATTTTTTAACATGCAGCCACTTGCATGTGGCCCCAGCCATTTTGTCAGCCACAGAGGAACATCACTCACATCTTTACACTGCTACACAGCTTTCATGCTTCAGTGTTGGTTAAGCTCTTGAACAGAAAACTTCAGTTCACAGCATTTTAACATCTGTGTGTAATTACTGCGTTCTGTCAGCTTTCATCAGATAATGGAGCTAACTTCAGAGCAGCCTAAAGGTTGTGTTTTGTTAGAGAGTGGACAGAGCAACAACATTTGCAACCGGACTTCTTCAAAGTTCAAGTCAAATGCCTACTTGATACTTAATTTGGATGCAGATTTGCAAATTACATTATGTTTAGAGGCATCAGGAACTCAGCTTTCCATTTGAGTCTCTGTCAAACTGTTTGCCTATAAGTAGTTATTGTCATATATGAGCTTCTTGACATGATCTATTGTATACACGTAAGCAGAAGCAAGCATTTCCCTGTTTGAATTACTGTATTTGTTTTCCCAGTTCAAGCTTTCATCCACTTTTCAGACTATGACCATATGTTTTATTTTTTCTCCCTTTTTTTTTTCTGACTTGCACTATTACCTACTCAATTTACAGCCTGTTTATGTTGGTCAGCAGCTTCAGAACCTGTACAAGGCTCCCATCCTCTAAGTACTTGGATGAATCACTCTTCTTTGCAAGATGATATCTGCTGCCGCTGTTCCAAAATACCAGACAAACTGAAGTTTTACTTGTCCTTTTGAATTTAGTAGTCATTTTGCAGTGACTGCAACACAGATAAATTACAGTATTTGCTGCTATATTCATTTGTATTCGTTCCTGAGCTTGGGCTGGATATTTTTTGCTATTTGTTTTAGAAGTTTAAGTGGGAATCCAGTACAAAATTAGAATCTGGATTCCATTTACATCATTTCCCTGAACACAGTAGTATTTCTCATCTAAGAACAACAGATAAAAAACCCGTCTGACCAAAGGAAATGCTTCTGTTTTCCTCTGTAATTGCATATACCTCACAGTGCTCATGGGACCATATTCTAAATCTTGATAGGAACGGCACAAAGTATATGACCTTTCTACCTTGCTTTTTTGGTCAGCATTTTAATACCAATGCTGGGTCAGGCATCTGAGGATCAAAAACCCTTGAGGGTTCTGTCTTCAGAGTATGTCTGTAATATAAAAAAATGATAATACACTGGGGGAGGGAGGAGAAAGGCTGTTTGATCTACACTGTATTATAGTCGGTAGAATTTTATAATATATCTTACACCCTCTGCAAAGGCACATGCCATTAAAGTTGTATTCAATTAATTTCTTAATCAAAGCAGAGGAAGGAGAAAAAAAAAAGTCATAAATACTTCTTTGTGTAGCATATATGGCCCATTCCTGCCTAGTCAAATGAGAGAAAAAAGAGACAATGGCTGGAGTCGCTGCAAAGTCAGAGAAGCGATTCTTGCAGAATTTTTTTAACAGGAGTTCCACAATAGATTAATGAAAAAAGGTAAAGAGAATTCTTAAAATATGTCTCAACATATCTAAGACCTTTTTTCTTAGGAACTTATGGGCAGACTTCCTATGCCTTCAACCAGATGAAATACATAAATATTTTCAATGTTAACTTTTAGCACTTTCTTGGTTTTTGTAGGTGGACAACCAAATTTGCAGAAGCCTATGCATAGCTCAAGAAGCATGCAAGTCTCTGGAACATGCCTTCCCTTTATGTGGGTAAGAGAAACCATGTTTCTGGAGAAGAAAGAACATCCAAATACCAGTCTGATATAAAATTTTCTGTGTTCTGTGGCTGTCAACCCCTGCTGGAGGGCAAAAGCAATTGCTGAGGTATTAACTCTTTTATTTCCGTTTTCTGCTGAGTGTATGAGCCATTGACCACTACCCTCTGGATGTGACCATCTGACCAATTCCTCATCCACTGAACAGTTCACCCATCAAATCCATATTCTCTCCAATTTAGAGAGAAGGATGTGGTAGGAGGTTGAGTCAAAGGCCTTACAGAAGTCCAGATAGACAACATCCATAGCTCTTCCCTTGTTCACTGGTGTAGTCACCCCATCATAGAAGGCCACTAGGTTGATAAGTCAGGACTTGCCCTTGGTGAAGCCATGCTGGCTGTCTCGAATCACCTCCCTGTCCTCCGTGTGCCTTAGCATAGCTTCTGGGAGGATCTGTTCCTCCCAGGCACAGAGGTGAGACTGATGGGTCAGTAGTTCCCAGGGTCCTCATTTCTACTCTTTTTAAAAATGGGTGCCATGTTTCCCTTTTTCCAGTGACCAGGGACTTCACCTGACTGCCATGACTTTTCAAATATTGTGGAGAGTGGCTTGGCAACTGCATCAGCCAATACCTTCAAGACCCTGGGATGCATTTCACCAGGTCCCATAGACTTCTGTATGTTCAGGTTCCTCAGGTGATCACAAAACTGATCTCTTACTGTGGGGAGGGACTTTGCTCCCTGATTCCCTGCCTTTCAGTCCATCCACTCAAGAGGTGTGGGGAGAGAGAAGTTGCCAGTGAAGACTGAGGCAGAAAAGTTGTTGAGTACCTCAGCCTTCTCCTCAATCCTTTTGACCAGTTTGCCAGTTGGCCATTGGGGAAGGGGTACACTTTCTTTGGCCTTCTTTTCCTGGCTGCCATAGAAAAGAAGGTGTCATACCAAACTGTATATATGGCCAATCTCTGTCTGAAGCAGGGAGCTCACCCTCTGTGCTCTCTCTGAGTCTCATGAAGCTGGAATCCAACTTCTTTTGAATTCTTGAAGGCATACAAAGTTATCAAGGGAAATTCAGATCCTATGAGAAAATTAACATATACAAGCCGCTATAAGTAGCACTATTACATATATAGCACTGATATATATGTAGGATGTATATACAAACTTGCGCTGCTTTCCTGCTCTTTACATCTGCTGTTTAGAATGAGACCAGGGATTTAGAAAGGGTGGAAAGGCCACTGGTTGAAACCCCGTCGTGCTCTGGAGAGATGCCTGTCTGGAAATAACCATTCTGGGAGTGTTTCCTTCAGCCAGAGCAGCAAGGCATTCCCTGTGGTAGATACATGTGTTTCTCACCGTTGGGCTGCATTTTCGCTCTTGTTTATTTCAACAAAAATGTCTTTCTTGCTTCTTTGCTCTCCGTTCCTACTGCATGGCCTTGCTGTGACCGCAGGCTGCCTTGACAGAAATCACTAGCTGGAACGATGTGCTTTGCCAAGGTTGTCTTTATTTAGACAAGGTTTCTGCTTTCTGAATTCTCTTGTAGGAACGGAGGGATCATAAAATAATCGTGCTGTGCCTCAAATCATGCAGGCTGTACGGTGCACTCAGGGGAAAGTACCTTTGACACCCCTATCTTGTTTAGTTTCTTCTTTCAGTATTTTACAAAAAGAAAACAGGAACTTCTGAATAAGTTAGCAGTCTAACAGACAATAAGGATTTTTTTGCTTTCAATATAAGCCTGGGTTGTGGACAATCCAATAGTCAGGCCGGTAGCCTGAGCTCAGACATCCCCCAGACACTCCTTTCTATAGGAGTGGCAAATGAACTATGGCTTGATTTTTTCCTCCTTTCACCATATACCAGAACACGGTGGGCTGCAAGACAAACAGTCTATGTGTTGAGCGTGCATATTGTAACTGCTGGTATTCCAGGAATCGGGAGTCTCACACAGATGAGCCTCCTCGAGACACTGTACCTGTCGACAGCATTTATACTGAAGAGTTTGCATTCAGAGAGGAGAAATGTTACAACGTGTAGATTAAAAGAGCAGCAGAAAAGAGATTTTCCCAGGCCAGTGATAAAGCCAGGAATGGAATTTCCTGTTAAACTAACAGCCTTTCCTAAATTTCTATCAAATGGGCATAACAGATCAATCTGTGTTTAATATAATCAAGTTCTATACATATTTGTAACATTTTCTGGTTAGGTGTCAAGCCTAAACCAAAAAAGCTGAGACATGAAACAAAGTTTGTACACTAGAACGCTTTTTTGTTGTTGTTAACTGGAAACAGAATTCAGAGTTGTGAGTCTGTTGCTCAGTATGGGCTGTGAATTCTGATGAATCTCTGCAAAACGATAGGAGGAGGGTCTGAGAATAGGTATTGGTTTCATATCCCCACACAGAGGATTTAGGATGAATATTTCATCAGTTCAGAAAGGTCTTTAGAAATACGCATAATAAAAAAGTACCAGTTAGTTTGAAAGAGTTTAACATGTATTTTGAATTGAGTAGATTTCATGGGTCTTTCAGCAAGATAAATGTGGGTTTCTTTCCTCATTTCTCTGCTGTGAAACAGTCCTTTTTTGGTCACTTAATCTTTTCCTTTCATGGAGGTGGGAATAGGAGGCCTCAGACAAAACAGATGATGTTTGGTTAGATAAAGATTTAAATAGGCCAACTAATGTTGCTGATAATGCTGCCTATTTAAGATTTTTATGTGCTGAAGAGAGATATTTTGCAGTAGGCAAGTAATTTATAGCTCTAAAGCAGAATTCAAATAATGGGACAGAATTGCTCTGTTACCAGTTTCAGCCTCCCTGGTGAAATCTGTCTGCGTGCTTTGCACCTTGCTTGTGGCTGGAATCTGTAAATGCCCCTGGCAGAAACAGCCTTCTCACTGCACTTATGTGATTTATGTGACATAAATTTATAGCAGGCAATCCCTAAACATCAGTGTACAGTCGTCATAGAATGACAATGTTACAGTCATACAGTCACAATAAATCATAAAGCTGGGACTCCCCTTAAATATATAATTTTCTCAGCTGCATGCAAAAGTTAAGGTACAAATGCTATTTTACCATGAGCTTTGGTGCGACTAAGTGACTGGACTGATTATGTGCATGATTTTGCTCTAAAATAATCCTGAATGTAGGTTTGTGACATGCTGGGTGAATTCTTTAGTGAGGACTAACTAAACTTACATGAGGACATGATTCTGTGTCTCCTTAACTCAGCTAATGAGATGCAGCTGATAAATTTCTCAAACTCTAAATATGAAGTATACGTCATGGCTGCATCCCTCCTCTGCAATTGTCACATGCTGTTTTGTTCATTTTAACAGACCTTTCACCGACAAGAAATACGTTTCTTGACATGGGCATATTTTGCTTTAGTTCTCTGTCTTTTAGCCTGTAAACAATTTTAAGCAAAACGTGGTTATACACTCAACATCTTTACTACACCCTGCCCAGCATATCTGGGCACTAGCAAGGAGTTCCTCACCCTTCCTTTCCTCTTCTCACCTCCAGCAATAATACAACACAAAGCCATGAAGCAAACGCTGTTGTCTCCATCCATAACCACATGCATCAACTCTGCCAAACATGCATCATGCACTGGATAGTTGAGGATTTTGGAAATGCACTATATGGCTCTTCTTGACCCAAGCCACTTGTTCAGAGGAGAGCCCTCTGAGGAATCACTCCAAAATCCAATAGATACCTGATGGTCATTCGGCCTGCCCCTGAGCAGAGGGTGTTCAGCAGTGTTGGAGATGGTACTTGATTGCTCCAGTAAAGAACTTGCAGTTAGGAAGCTGGGGTGAAGTGTCTGACAGTGGCCCATTGCCTTGTCACCAATGGTCACTTTAGGTCTGGAGTTGCCACATTTGCAGGGAAGCCATAAAGAAGGCAGTTCTGCTGCTCCGCCATCTGCCAGCATCAAACCCAGCCAGCTGGGTAGTGCCAGTGAACTCGTACTTTCTACCAGCACTTAAAAGAATCTTTTATTTGCCATTACATTTAAAAAGAAATCAATTATTTAGATGCAACCTGGCAGCTGTTTTTCCCCGAGTGTTTCTTGACATGAGCTCTATAGCATTACTAGCGCTTGCCAGGAAGGGGGCTTTTCTGAAACATCTGGATGCTGTTAGGCTGAGACAGACCAGTCTGGCCTTATCCCATCCAGCTGCCAGTCTCAGCATCAAAGTTGCAGAAGGCTGTGACAAAATATTTGCTTTGTTTTCACTTCTTTTAGAGCTTATTTAAATTTTCTTGCTTTCCAGTGTAAATTGAACATCAAAACCTCTTTGGACAGCAAATTGCACGTGAGTTTTATCCATGAGGAGTTCTTTCTGTTATTTGCAGCTTTGCACAACAGATTTTTACTTTCTGTGATGCTCTCAAAGGAATTTAAATTTCAAACAAAACTTAAGCTTGTGCCATATAAGTACTAAATATTCTCATTAGAAAGTCTTGAAAGGTTTCAGGGATGGTCAAGTGAATGGGAAAAATAAGCAAGTATTCAGAAATTGGATATTGCTTTAGCTGAAGATACCATGTGCAGTGGGAAGGCACTGTAGGTCCTGCCTTACGCAGAGATGACTGCATCATGTTAGGTTATCAGTTCTCTGTTGTAACAACACAGACTTTAACGTGTCTCCTGCTTCCAAATCCACCGTGATAACTGAACCTCAAAATTGCTCATGTTCTTCTAAATCTAGAACTACATTTGGTGTTAACTGTGCGAAATATCTTTTTTAGCAGATAGAAATCCAGGAAATTCTATGCAGATGGAAACAGCACACAAAGCCTGAACAACTATGAGCCTTTGTGAAAGTATGGATGGAAAGAAGGAACCCCTGGAATCCTGGCAAAATGACTTGGAGAAGATTTCTTGCTAATGAAAAGCACTGTATCCCGAGTGCTTTTCTTATACCTGTCCTGCAGTGATTACTGGATCATACAGGGTGTATACCTGTGACATGTGAGGACTGCTGTTCATAGGAATGAGTCATTAATAGTGCTACAGGAACATGCAAGTTGGTTTCAGTAACAGGTCACATCAGCTCGCCAAGACAAAAACAGCAATGACCTCAGCACTGGCTTTGCAAACTTAAACTGTGTTAGTTGATTAAAAAGAAAGAAGGGGTAAGAAGGGGGTCATGGGAGCAGTCCCAGGGGTATCCTTTGTGTTTGATGAAGGGCTGATTTTGCAAAAGGCCAAGGCAAGAGCAGCAGCATCTGGGGCTTGACAGGAGCTGAAGCACATTCAGGTTGGACAGAGGTAACCGCCTGCCAGAGGAACTGCAGCCAGCCCAGCCCAGCCCAGAGACAGAGACTGGAGCTGACTTGGGCTCTGAAGGGAGGGCTGGGATGAGGTCAAGCCTGTTTAACAAGAGCCCAGAACTGACCCAGCATTGAGTAAGAAACGCTTTGCCTTGATGCTAGAGATGCTTGGGGAAAACTTCCCATCCATCAATGACAGACAGAGAAGATCCCGATCCACTGGTAAGGGCCAGGGACAGTGTACAGCACCAGTGATGCTGATTTTCTGGCACAAAAAAGGCTCTCTAGAAAGGCCAGGCCTTGCAGAGAAATTTCCAGAGTGGATAAAATCTCAAAATGCTGAAAATTCAAACCAGTAATTGCTAAGCACTCTCAGTTATTTGTAACCCTCCCTTAACACAAACACAGTATTCACTATCTCCTCTATTTAATTGGTTTCTTGGGCAGAATTTAAATTGCATCTATTCATTCTTTAAGCACAAAGAAATAGTTTTAAACCTTTTATAAGTATCTGAAAGGATTATTATCTTTTACACACATACACAGACTAGTTCCTGTATTCAGACCAGGAAGAAACTACAAGTCAGACAGAGAAAGGACCTGGAATAATAAGAGCTAATCTTTATGCTGTCTGCTGGATGACAACTAAAGAGCCCAAAGCAAGTCATCACGTACAGCAAATTATGAAGTGCACCTTATGTAGCAGCATTTGGGAAGCTGAACACGCCTGAATTCTTTCCTAGCTGTGCCTCTGACTCCATCTGTGCACCTGGGTCACTCACTTCAACCCTGATCAAAATAACTGACAGGCATTACATGCTTAATGCAGATACTGCAGTCTAATGGGAAGAAAAGTTCCACCTCTCTCAGCATCTCTCTGACTACGAAGATATCTTGTGTGACCTGAAAGTTCCTTTGGACATGTGTGGGTTTGGTTCTGGGCAAGAAAAACTGATCCAGCCCAAGAAGTTTAAGATCTGAAGAACTGCAAATGGAATAGCATCTATGTTGATTTTTGGAGTGCTGATGGTGGTGTTGGTTCTGCTGGATAACATGTCATCTTACTGAAAGTAATTGTACTGGGCAGGGTGGTTATTACACTTGCCATATTCCACTATTACTAGATTTATTACTATTATTATACTTGTTATTATTTCCTGATCTGGGGGCTTCCAAACCTGTAAGAGAGGACCACATCCACAATGCTTATAGACTAACCTTGCTGGTTATATGCAGAAAGGAATGGCTTCCACCATTCCTGTTGATTCCATTTCTTTTCCTAGAAATGAATGCGAGATTTGCAGAGAAAACAAAGTATGTTGATAGTCTAAAGAACAGGAACATGGCTGAATATGGTGGGGCCTCTAATTCTGGCCCCAGTTCTGCTGCTGTTTAGGAATTCTCTTAAGTAACAATTGAATAAACCCCAGACTTCTCCTGCTCTGTTTCCTGCTATTTTCGTCCATTCTCCATTTTTCAAGTGATCTAAATGACTTCCAAAGCTTCAATATATGCCTTTTGTTATTTCCCTTTGCAACAGTTACGATCCATTATCACCATAGATTCACCAAGCATTGGGTGGGCGCTCTGAGTTGCTCACAGAGATGACAAACAGGCTCTGAGGAATGTCTGTTTGTCCTTATGAACACGTAAGTTGGTTGCTGAATTCAAACCGTTACAAAGTGCTTTGCTTTTTTATTTTGGGTACAACCACAAGTTAAAATTTTGGGTTTCTTTTGGTATGTTTGCTTTTTAAACTTGAGCAAAGAGCTGTGGAATTCTAGATCTTCCATTTACTGCAAAATTGCTTTTTCTAAAGAATGGATGGAAGTATTAAAGAGAAAAAAGAGCACTCTCCAGGTTATTCCCTGAGTGGGAATGAGTCATCTATAAAACTTCAACTACTACACAGCACAAGATCCTGTCTTTAAAAAGTTCCTGGAATCGTTTGAAATTTGGACAAGGATTTTCAGTGTATCAGCTGAATCTCTTACTACTAAGGAAAAAGAGGAGAAGTAATGAAAAAAACTGTATTGGAAGGATGAATTCATTGTTTGCATTTTTAATTAATTTAAGGCTGATAAAATGTGCTGGGTTATCAGTCTCTGACAATGGCATCCCCGGTTGTCTCCAGACCAGGTGTAATGTAGGGATCTCCTGCATGGCCATCTGTGGGTGGTGCAGCTTACTCCCGATGCCTGCCCTAAACAGTGTCCTCATTGAAGAACAGTTGCACATTGGTGGCCTGGATTTGAAGTGGTTCCTGAACTAGAACTACCTTTGAGACAAGACCACCTCTTTAAGGCCCCTTAAAATACCAGCTGTTTACAAATTCACCTAATTTCACCTAATTCCCTAACATTTAGGTAGCACAGTAGGGTTCTAATCCTCCTCCTTAGGACAAGAGGAATTGGCCTCAAGTTGCGCCAGAGGAGGTTTAGATTAGATATTAGGAAAAAAATTTACACTGAAAGAGTTATCAAACATTGGAACAGGCTGCCTAGGGTGGAGTCATCATCCCAGGGCAGGGATAAAAGACGGATAGATATAGTGTTTAGCAATATGGTTTAGTGATGGTTTTTGTTGGTGTTCAGTTGATGGTTGGACTTGATGATCTGAAAAGTCCCTTCCAACCTAGACAATTCTATGATTCTCTGAAAAAAGTAATCTATCCAATTTAGCCTGAGCTCAAAGAAGTATCTTTGGCTTATTTAAGGGTTATTAATCATTGGAAGGGGCTGCCCAGGGAAGTGGCTGAGGCACCATCCCTGGAGGTGTTTACAAGATGGGCTGACATAGTGCTTAGAGACATGGTTTAGTGATGGTTTTTATCAGAGTTAGGTTGATGGTTGGACTAGATGATCTTAAAGGTCCCTTCCAACCTAGACAATTCTGTGACTCTATGATTATATGGAAAGCAGTGAGTAGAGGAGGCAGAAATGCTGAGTTTGCCGACCCTCAGCCGTACACTGACTTGGAGCCCTGCTGTTGGTAGGAGCCAGAGCAAGGCCATGGGGATTGGTGCTCCTTTCTCTATCAAAAGGATTTTGGTAGAGCAGAGTGAGAGCTCTGTTGTAACTACAGTTGAACATTACTCTCTACTTAAAGATCAACTATTGTAAGTGCTTTAAAATCCTCTTGCTGAGTTGGGCTGCCTTGAATTTCCTGTGCTTCTTCAGGGTGTGATGTGAGATAATGGCTGAGATTTGGGGTCATTTACTTACCTCCTCCAAACAAGCTGTATCTTGTAACCTCCTTTAGAGAGCCCACATGTTGCTAGTGTCAAAGTTGGTACCTAGTCTTCCAAAAAATATTCTTGGTTGTTCAGGAATGACCTCGCTTAGCCCACACTTCCCACAGCCCCTGCAGCATGGCCTGCAGATCGAGAGAGCTCATCCTCCCCCTCTACTCTGCCTTGGTGAGGCCCCATGGGGAGCACTGTGTCCAGTTCTGGGCTCCCCAGTTCAAGAAAGACAGGGAACTGCTGGAGAGGGTACAGCAAAGGGCTATGAAGATGATGAGGGGCCTAGAACATCTGTCTTATGAGGAAAAGCTGAGGGACTTGGGTCTTTTTAGTCTGGAGAAGACTGAGGGGGGATCTGATCAACACCTATAAATACTTAAAGGGTGGGTGTCAAGAGGAAGGGGCCAGTCCTTTTTCAGTGGTTCCCAGTGACAGGACAAGAGGTAATGTGCACAAACTTGAAGAAGTTCCATCTAAACTTGAGGAGGAACTTCTTTCCTTTGAGGGTGGCAGAGCCCTGGAAGAGGCTGCCCAGAGAGGTGGTAGAGTCTCCATCTCTGGAGACATTCAAACCCCACCTGGACCAGTTCCTGTGCAACCTGCTCTAGGTGGACCTGCTTTGGCAGGGAGGTTGGACTAGCTGATCTCCAGAGGTCCCTTCCAACCCCATCTCATTCTGTGATTCTGTGGGCTTGCACCTGATGCGTTGTTGATGTCTCTGTTGTCACAGAAGCCTTGGGAGTCTGTGCATCTGTCTCTGAAGCTGAGCAGCACTGGCAGGCTGGGGAGCTTGGAATCCATCTGGTAGCTTACAGGAATTGTGGTACATATTTTCTTCACAGAATCCTAGTGACAGTCTGGGGGCAAAGATCAATCCTTTATGTTCTCAACACTTTTTTAAATTGGATCATTTAAAGCCCACACACAGACAGAACTTCTTCTTCAGAAATGGGCTTGGGAAATTAGTGGCCAGAAAGTCACTGGTAAGCAGGTGGTAAATTATTCAGAAAAAAACTGTGAAGGGCATGAGGCATCACCAGTTCCTTGATGTTCTTCTTTCAGCCTTCTTAGTCCCAGGTGACAACCTCCCTATTAATTGCTTTGGTGACCCAGCAAACTTAGCAACCTCAGCACAGCGCAGAGCATTGACCTGAAAAATGGGCTTCTTGGGTCAAAACTAACAGGAGGATCGCCATAGAGCAAGGGATGTACCTTCCATACTGCTCCAAAGCAAAACTGTCCCAACAGAGCCATAGAATAAGCACTAATAAATTACATCTGGTAAATTGGCATCTGGAAGCCACAGTAGAGCTAGGAATAATCAATGGGTGTGAACACATTCCGTCATTCCCTTCTGTTTTACTAAAGATTAATTGGAAATACTTTGTGACAAACAAGCATTTATTCATTCTAAAGTGGCATTCCAGAAGGAAAGCATCATGGATTGTCATTGGCATGGCAGTGCACCAAGACCAGGTCTCAAGACTGACTTTTTCAAAACCAGTTGAATGCAAAATTCTCGTGGCATTCAGAGTCTTCATCAAATGAGTATTTTCTGGGTTGGCTATACTACATTCCAGCAGCATTCCAGGCAAAAATAATTATGAAATTATGAGCTAATTCATAATTTTCCCATGGAGGGAAATTACATACCAGGTTGTTCCTGGTTCATCTTGATAGTCGAGTGGCAAACTCTAGCCCATAGACTTTCTCTGGGGAACTCTCTGTCAATGCTATCATCAAATTGCCCTGATGTCCAGATTGAGTTAGAGCACAACTGACTGAATTCCGAGCAAAAATGGATCATATTGATTTTGGAAAAAGTACAAATTAAACGAAATACTGAAATGTTTTCATACTGGTCAAAGACCTGAATGTCCTCCTCACTTTAGTTTGGAAAAACTGATGCTGTGTGCAGAGGAGAGCTGCAATGACTATGCATTATAGACATTTAGAAGAGGGGAGAGAAGATAACTTTAAAATTTCTATCTGATTTTTTAAAGGATATAGTCTCTCTTGTGGTTTGTATTAGAGAACCCAATTTACAGGGCACACACGTCTCAGATTCTCATAAATGCTCTAGAAGGAGGGGAGAAGGGGAAGATTCATTTCCATATGGCAGATGTGTAGGATCTGATGAGCAATGAGCTCCTGAGGAGAGAACTGTGCTGGGAACTGCCAGAGACCTGCCAGTGTTTAGGCATAGTACTGGGCTTGCTGCAGTGATTGGGAAGGGCAGATCACAGAGGGGGAGAGCAGACCAAAAAAGCTTGCCCAGAACACAGGCTGGTGGCACAGTCTGAGATTACTGTGTTCTGGGGTTGGGTGTTCTGGCGCAGCTGCACAGACACCCCAGACCTTAATGGAAATAGAGAGAGAGAGAACACAGTGAGAAAGAGAGCAGGGCAGGGCGAGATAAATTAGCAGCAGAAAAAAATTAAAACAGCTGAGACTTGCAAGTTTGAACTGCGAGACCTAAAAACAGCCAGAGGGAGATGGGAAAAGAGTGGGTCCAGACATGTGTTGGCAGCACCAGGTAAGAAAGGCTGTGAAGTTTCTGCCTGTGAGGCCAGCTGTCAGCAGGTGTGAGGGTCTGAGCTCCTCGTGAGGGCCCGGCAATACATCCAGTGTTCAGCTCATCAGTCTGGAAACTGTGGACCCGAGGCCAGGTCCAGATGCCAAAAGGCAAACAATCAGCCACTTCACCACCCTTCTTACCAGCAGGTCCTGCCTTGGAGTCAAAGGAAGCCCCATGAGGATTTTGGGAGCCACGCAGTCACTCCAGAACCGTGACCTTGTCTGCAGTCCCCTGTCAGGAGACGGTGCCATCAACACCTCCACCCTCATCTCAGCCCATGCTGAGAGCTGACACTGGAAGCAATCCCACGCTCAGGACTTTCTGTTTCATCGTTGCACACACATAACCTTTTCTTGAACAAAGTATTTCGTTCCACTCTCGAGTAGGTGTTTTCTCATGCAGCGAGAAGCTCAGCTTGGGACTCTGGTTTACCTCTATCTTCACAGGAACAACAAGGCAGCTACTTTTCTGAAACTGAGTGAAGAATGTGAGTGCCTGTTAGGAGAAGAAATCAAGGATAAGAACAAGCTGCAAAATCCTGACCTAGACAAGAAATACACAAAGGTTTCCAAGTGTTGGGTCTTTTTTTCCAGAGGAGCTAAATATCAATGACCTACTTTAACTCTGGTTTCTAAAATTTGCCGACAGGAATAGTAAGTAACTGTGCAGGTGGGTCCTGATACGTGAGATCCTGTTCAGCAGCAAGTACGCTCAAGAGCCAACACCTGGGCTTGCTGACAATTAATCCTTCTCTTAAGGAGTGTGTTCTGCAGACAATAGCTCATGCACAGTCTTTGCTTTTTCTGTACCTGCTTCATAGGGTAGAACACGCTCCTTATATATTCTCCACGGCACTGATATTGATCTCCATCAAAACAGTCCTAGAAGAAAGTACAATCACTGCAATGGGTAGAATTATAGTACGGTGCCTCGAAGCTACGCAGTGACAGCTTAATAGACCTGCAATAAATGAACAGCAAGACAAAAACAATATGCTGTGGGAACCATAAATATGTGATTATGAAATAACAAACCAGGATTCTCTAAGTGCCAACAGCGTTCTGGCATTTCATTAAAAAACCATAAATCTGCCATGGCCCAAGTTAAGTAAATTCCCCTCGGTGTATTAAACTCTTTGTTTACAGGGAGGGTAATTACACTGACTCTCAGCGCAAGGAAGCAATGCTCACTCCAGACCACGTAAAATTAAACAAGGACATTTCATGCTAAACTGAAAAGCTCCCTCTGACAGTTGGGAAAAACTCCTGTCTTCTCAGGCAGGAATAGTCCATACCCAGCATTGCTGCATACCTGCAGCCTTTGCCTTGGGGCGGTGGGAAGGGGTTAAAGTCTCCTGGTGGTTGTTGTGGGCAGGAATGGCTCATTCCATGTGCCAGTTGTAAACTGAATGGGGAGGTTTTCTGCAGGAGGAGCAAGGTCAGATCCCAGGAACAGGAGCTAAGGATTTCTGAGTTTTAACCTTGATTCTGACATTGACTTTTTTATGAGCTTGGAGAAAACAAAGAACTTCACTGCGGATAGGTGAAGGATCAGAAAGCTCACCAACCTTAAAAGGAAGTTTTGCACATTAATTAGGGTTTATTTTCATAGTGCTTTGCGTGTAAAAGGTGCTAAGAGATACATCTGATCAGAAAATTTACAAAAGGCCAGAGATCAAACCACACTTGAGAAAGCTGTAAAATATTTGCTGCAAACTCAGTGGGAGGAACAGGAATGGTTCAGATACAAGAAAGGAATGGGAATAGTACAGAAAAACAACTCAGTTTCCAGTTTCTGAGTAACATCTGAATATAAGTCAGGAGGCTGCCAAAGGGAGACAAGTGTTAGAGCATTTGCTTCCATCACCAAGAACATGAATTCTTAATGTTGACGGGTAATTACCAAATGGACTTCCAAGGATACTGTGCAACCAGTGCCTGATACTTTAATCTCAGGTTAAACTGTACGGTGGTAAATAAGCTTAACTATGCCTCAGGGAGACATGAAAAATGAAAAGAAGATTGACATCAACTTAATGGTCCTCAGGAATAATCACTGAGTAGAAGTTCAGGTGAAAAGAAAACAAACTAGACAGTGAAAATATCTTTGTTCCCCTTGGCACAGGACAAACACTGTTGTCATGCTGAGTCACTGGAGGAGCCATACAAAGGAGCTTGAAGCTGAGGAGGAATCACGGCCAGACAATTTGACAAGGAGGTGGAACACGGCGGTGTCAGTTTATTCAGGGTGAATCTAGAGATCCTGCCTCCATGTGGAAGGATATCTGTGCTGCACCTCAGGGGCTAATGTCCTAGGCTTGTTTCTAGCAGCTCCACTGACTGTTAGTGGTCAATACCTAGCATTCAGCTAAGCTCACAGTGAAAGCTGCTAAAAAGGCTAAAATTAAAGGCATGAATCATTGCTTAGAGTAAGACTGAGGCCCAGGAAGAGAGCACGGAGATCCCCTTCAACACACTGCACGCTCCTACCCCTATCTGATATCTCACTACATATAAACAATGCCCACAGCTAATTTCAAACATTACAATTTGGCACAAATGATGCCGTAGATCTGGCTTCACAGATGAAAACCTACAGGTCAGTCGATCCTTTTATAAGAAAGCAAGCAAATTTCAATTAGTGCAAATGTTCGTGTCCAGAAGAAAGAAATGGGAAAACATTCTGCAGCGTCCTAGCAGCTCAGACCTGTTTGCAGTTGACAGCTCTACTTCTATTGCTTGAGCTTTCCAGGTTTTCCTATTCCAAGCCCTACATCCAAGTGCACCAAACAGCTTTGCCTGTTTTGCCAACTAAGATTCAAGAGTATTGTGTGCTTATATCACTTGTACAGTCACTTTGGCTCAGAAATCTGGCAAAATGAATGTTGCTATTCTGCTTGAACTTTCTTTCAAAAAGAAAGTTAAAAAAGAAAGTACATTTACTTGGATATAAATTTTACTTATTATTTGTTAAGTATCAAAACTGTATGATGCTATTAATAGTTCTTGAACTTGTATTCCTAGAGCCTTGAAGTTCACTAATATCAGAGAAATGTCCTCCTTGTAATTATAGTCTAAATTGTTTTTTTGACATTAGAAATCTTGTCTTGTTGCATTATATAAATTGACTTTTTCTGAATTACCATTAGCAAGCTGGTAATCTTTTTTTGCTGCTTGAACTCTCTCCAGAAATTGTCCATCCCATAGAACAAGGAACTCCTCAGCTAGTTTATGCAAACCCTTCCTGGAATTTTTCTGAAACAAGAAGTTGCTCAGATCCTGTTTAGCCTAAGCCCTGTATTTGATCCTTGGCTGAGATCAGAGGATGGAGGAAATAGAAAATTCCTATTCTTTTCCCTTTCCCACCTTTTCTCCAGCAGTGCAAGTTGCCTGCAGTGGCTTAAAGAGCACTGGCCTCAGCACACACCCTTACAGATGTGCATCGGTGCTGAGGTGGTGTTCTGCCAGAGTACATCGTCGGGGCAGAGTCCAACAGACTCCATACCTCTCACAGATGCTTTCTAATTATGTCAAAACTCTAGAGAGAATCAGAGACCATTTTGGTTTGGTTTGGAGGTTCTTGCTAAGCTGTGTTTGCCTTAAGAGGCGATCTTGCTTTATACCCAACTCTTTAATTATGATTATATTTAATAAGCAGCTTTGCCTTTCCCACAGGGTGGCGGCAATAGCAGACCTTTCCTCCAGAAGGCTTGATGAGATCAATTCAAATGTGGCTTTTCAATGCTCCTCTTTCAAGGAACCCAAATGGGCAGGTTAGGGGGTGTTTTTAATGAGCACAATCTGCAAAAATGGATTTCCCTCTTATTTCTTCCCCATGGCTGCACACTGGCTCTTGAACTGCTCCCACACATTGTGACTGTGAGGTGGACTGAACAAGGAACACTGTGTAACATTCTCCAGCTGCATCGGCAGCAGAAACAAAGGTGATTGGATTTTGAAAAACACGGCATAAACAAAAATATAAAGTGGTAGTGAACAAAAAGGAGACTTTAAAACACATGCAAATTCTGGGCATAAGACCTCAGCAGGAGGTTAAATTAAAAGGAAGATTAAGGCATACAGTGTCAGGTATTAATATGCCATTTTCAGAATGGAGAGTGACTCCGGGAGAGCAACCTAGAGTCCTGCGCTGGGCATGGGGAGAGCTGGGTGCCACCCTCTGGAAAGAAGATGCCACCAGGTTCTGGATGGGAAGTTCTAGCAGCCACCACAGTCACGGCTCAGTGGGGCTCACTCATTCCCTGATGTCACCAGCCTATACAGATTGGCAATTTATGAGAGAATTAATTATCTTCCTATGTGTTGATCCTAAAATAATCATTATTTTGCTGCAGTGGAGTTGCAATCCAGGTATTCATAACACATCTTTGAACAGCATTCATGCAAAATCATCTTTATGGACTTTGAATACTGTCAGACAGAAGAACTTAACTTTAAATGAATAGATTTAACCGAGACAATTCATATTTCTAATCTGCTCTTAAATAAAAAAAAAATCAGAGTACAACAAATTCTTCCATCAGCTATACCCCAGCAACTTAATTACACTGAAAGTAAACTAATACTTCTTTCAGGAGACATTTAATTTAAATTCTGCAAAAGTTAAAGAACTCCTGTTTGTTTCACAAGAAACTGTCTCTTTAGAACAGTTCTCAAAATCTCAAGGAAAACAAGCCATTATTTCCAATACATTGCATGCCTAGAGTCAGATACCTAAATACACATTACATTAGCTCAGTGGCTAGAAATTCAGACAGATGCAGAAACCCCCGCCGCAGCATGTCTAGCTGCAGATTCACTCCACACATCCAGGACTCATCTGCTGAAATAAAAATAATCTCTACACTAGCATTTTTCCTTCTGTGTCTTGGAACACTTTACAGAAAAGGGTGGGAAGAGCCTCAATGCTAAAATCTTATCTGTGTGTTTATCTGTCTGTCTATCTATTTACCTGTCTGGCTAAAGCCTGGCTAAAGGACTTTATATTTCTGAGTTCATTTACAATTGCTATGTTTCCTCATTCTTCTACTGAGGATCAAAGCCTTATTAGCCTCATTAGGCACCAAAACATTTGAAGTAGATCTGATGACAGGAATCATAGACCATGAACCATTGTCCAAATGAGCAAAAAATGCAGGAAGCAGTCACAGAGACCAAATTTTTGCCTTTTTTCTTCCTTCGCCTGCTCAGAAGCAAAGAAACAAATGCCAGCAGTGCTGTCAGGACCTTTTGCAACTCCAAAGAAAGTAAAGGAGCTGGGTTTGTCACGAGAGAAGGACTTCAGGCAGCTCAGTACTGCATGAGCAGTCAGCACGGTGATGGAGTGGCCGGTCAGTGTCTCACTGAAGGATGCAAAAAACCTAAATTCCAAACAGAAAGCTATTAAGTTAGACACGCAACACCATGGACAGAAAGGGAAGGGTAAATGGGTTTGGGAAGGATTCATGCGCATCCTTGGACCTTCCTGTTTTACAGAGCAAGTGGAAGCTGGCTGGGAATTTGGTGCTTTGCCATAGAAAGTGCTTGTGTCTTCCAGCTTGACTGTTGCCAGAGTTTGGTTCCAGGGGAAGTGTTCTTGACAGAGGCAGAGGGGATGATCCGCTCGAGGGACTGCAGAACTTTATAGATGGAATTCTGTCTTTTATGCCAGTGGCCTTACACAGAGGAAAAGAAATTTTCTTTCCACTTGAAAAGACCACTTTTTCGAGATAGCAACACCCTAACCATTCCAAGGTTAGGGCAGAGATGACATGGAAGGTCTCTTCTCTCTGTTGGGTGTTTGTGATTCTTTAATCAGTATTTTTTTCTGTTTTATTGACTGTTATATTGTAGTCTCTGCAGCTCTTGGTCTCCCATTTTTCTCTGCAAACTTATAATTTCATCCAAAATGAATATGGTCCCGCCCTTAAAAATTACTGAAAGTGTTCTCTGAAAGTTAATGCATGTGAAATATTCTTGCATGGCTGAGAAGAAGACAGATAAGAAATAAGGAATTGCATTTCACTTTGCCAAATGAGTCGACACAATGAAGGCAGCAATCAGTCAGTAAACATGAGACAGAACCTGGCACCTTCTTGCAGATAGACAGGTAGATAAGACAGTATGGAGGCAACATGTCCCATATTACCCAATAAGCAGCTAATACAGATCTGCTCCTTGTCGTTACTGAGGTCTGGAATGAGAGCAGAGAGTTTGCTGAAAGGAGATTTTCTTTGCAGAGAGAAAAGATGAATTGGAAATATTACATTTGCCTACTCTATTAATATCTTTGAGACACACTGGGATTTTTCAATGGGACTTTGAATGCTTGCTGTCACATTGGTGAAAGCAACTGATATCTTTTAGCTTATGTTTTTTCTGAGCTCTTAAATCTCTTTTCTCCAGAAGATCATGGATAAGACTTCAATCTTATCTGCAGCACTGTTACACACTCTGATTTCTCCTTCTTTGAATCAGATCTCTGACTCTTCAGGCCTGGCTAGATTCCACCAACAAGTACAGATGGTTTGGACTTTACACAAACCTCAGAGCCCAAAAGATTGTGGAGGCCCAAAGATATGCAAAAATTTCATTCTCAGACTTCCCTTCCTGTCCTTTGTTTTCTCTTTGAGTATCAGTTACACTGGAGAGTAAAACCGGCCAATTCAAATTTCCTTGTTGTTTGTCATGTGGCTCATTGATCTAATAATACTCGATGTGTTTGTGTTTCCAGGTCTAACAGTCTTGTTTATTACGTAAACCAGACTCATTCTTGTTTGCTGAGATCAATTTTCTCATCGCACTCGAATCCAGTTTTGTGACAACTACGTTTTGGGGCTGGAGAATCTGATGAGCTCCACTGGGCAATCAGCAGGATGATTGCACTCCTGCACCCGTGAGATGAAAGCATCTGCCACGTGTGAGCACAGTGCGGAGTACAAGGACAGCAGCTGGACAGCTTGCACCAGGATCGCTATGCAGAGCTGTCTTCTCTTATAAAAAGCTCAATTCCCTGAAGGCACTGAGGCCACTGAGGGATTACAGACCTAATGCAGCATTGTAAGAAGATCAAAAAAAAGGGAAAAGGACTAACCACCACTAAAATAAGAAGAGGGAGAGCAGCATGCTAGTATGTCTCTGCGTTCTTCGACTGCCAAAAATTGCACAGCCATTTGCCTTTCCCTTTTTCTGTAGTAAAATCATGGACATCAAGGTGGAAAATCACCGGCTTGGCTTTATGTGGTTCTTGAGGCATCCAAGATTTTGGTATTTCTTTTGTTTGTTTTTTGCTACTGCATGAAGACCAACTCAGTTCAGGTCCTGTTCAGCAGAGAGTATAGATTTAAGGTAGTCAAAGATCAGTTGTGAGGCAGGACCTGAACAGCGGCAATCGATTTGAAATAGACTGCTCATTTTGTTTGTTTCTACTTTACTTTGTTTTGCTAACTCCAAATAGAATTTTGTCTAATGGAGCAGAAAACCGATGCCTCTGATGAGCTGAGGTGAGCAGCACTCATGAAGAGGAAGGAAGCACTAAATAATTGGTTGAAACTCTTGGCTTCCCAGAAAATAGTATAAAGAAGACTGTCAGACATCTGACAGAGATTCTGCCACAAGGGAATTCCATTTTCCTTTTAGGCTCTGTTTTCTATAACACGGCTGTTTTACCTTGCTTTCTGCTGCAGATTTACAAACACAGTACTCATCCTCCGGCAAGAAAGACAGCTCTTCTAAATCCACGCAGCTGCCTTCACTTCTGTAACACAGCCAAAAGCCTCTGCTTTCAGCAAAACCGATGGACGTTGTAGAGTATGTGCTTCAAGGGATCACAGAATGTACCAGCCTGAAAGAAATGTCGAGTGTGTGTTGATATGCTGGACCAGCTTTGTTATAGGCCTGGGCTGAACTGCTGCAAGGAAAATCATGTAACAACAGTTTTATATGCTCCGTGGCTCAGTGACAGTTGCCTGTTTGGTGCAAACAAGACCAGAAAGTTAGTATTTCAGGCTGACTCTGTGTAGATTAGAACATGAATCTGCATCGGGTTATTTTTGAAGGGTTACAACTCTATCTAGGTGAAATAAAAAACATGAAAACAAAATTCATCAAAATAAGCAAAGTGTAGCTCTGCAGAATGAACAGAGCTGCAAAGGATGTTTTACCCACCACCACCCCTTCCAGCCAACTTTGGCCAAAACGACCCCAGGTTCAGGGGAAGGAGAGGAGAGCAGACACCGGGAATGAAACCTGGTGCTTGGCTTCCAGATACAAAGGAACAAGGGGCAATACCATCAGGGTTCCCTTCAGCCAGCAAAAAGCCAGCAGCTTGCTGTCCCTTGGGAGAGGGATTGCAAAACAGGGACTGGCTGCTTACAAGGATGGCAATTATGGAATGACTCTGATAACGAGCGAGGGGTGGACACCAGGCTAGCAAAGCCTCTCCACAGTGAGGATAGGTCAGGATTTCAAAACCTGACTGGACAGAGATGGTGTTTCTTGTCTCTGCTTTCATAACAGGGCTTGATACCAAATGTCCAGATTCCGTAGGGAAAAAATTGAAAAACAACAGAATACAAATATATGCAGTTACTGAAGATTTTTCTTGTTTAATAGGGAGCTACAGTAACAACAAAAATGTTCTTTTTATTTATTTATTTATTAGTAAAGCTGCCAGTTTCTGGATGTTTCAGGAAAACGAGACATCTGCCGATAATTTACGAGCACAAAAAGACTCCCCAAATGAACTTGCAACAACAGCTTATGAAAGTACCCAGAATATCACGTGATGAACAATAATCAGCTCTAAAAAGGCAGCTTTGGACAATACGGTTCCAGTTACTATTATGTAAAATTTTAAAGTCAATAAATGGCTGGGTTTGGTTGAGGAAGGCACAGACCAACGCTCCACTTGGCAGCATTTCTGTTCTCTGTTCAGTCCACCAAAGGGTAAGAGAAGGGTGGTAACCACTGACAGCTTTCCTGTTCCCAGTATGGGACAAGACTGTGGCCACTCAAATCCAAGTGTTGAAGACTTGAATTTGAGAATGTTGGTTTTGACCGCTAAAGCCTTTCCTGAGATTTCACAACATTTTAAAGCCTATTAAGATATTTTTCAACCATGTATCAGAGCAAGTATTGGTAGCTCAGTCCTGCTAATTGTATAGTTCCTGCTATGTCCATCGCTTAGGTGTGCCCTGCAGGGCCTGGCATTGCAGTTTTCTTATTGTTCAGAGCAGGAAACTGTCTGAAATGTGACAGGGCTCCCTCCTGGCTCCTGCCCCCAAGCTGCCTTTCCAGGGAAAAAGGATACTGGCAGTATCAGCCTTGTCCTGCTGTCAGGTTAAGACATTGCTGAAATAGACAGCTCGACACAAGAGATGGAAAGTGCTACCTGAGTCCCCAGGTTTAGACGTATTCTGTACAGACAGTAGGAGATCTGCTGACAAGCAGACATCTGGAAGCAAAGTGCTTTGTCTGATCCAGCAGTCTCCTGTAATGCATATCCGTATGCACACACTTCCTTCCTTTTCTGGGTTCTTGTCAGTCACAGGGGCTGGAAGAACTGGAGCTTCTGTGTGTCTGTGTCTGTGTGTGCCCTTATGTGTGTGGTTAAGGCTGGAATCAGAGCAGCAAAGATAAAGCCTAAGAAATAAAGACAACATCTCTCTCCCCATGGGAGCAGTATTCTAGAAATACTGCTCGAGATGCTGAAAGGCTAGAGGTCTCTGTTGCCTGCTTAGGCCAAGATTTACTGCCCTGTAATGATGTTACTAACAATTTTTTGTACTGTAAGCCAGAAATTTGCAATAGTAATTGAAAGGTAGTAGGAGGCAAATCACTGAAAACCTGTTTCACCACCAGCACGTTACTTTTATACTGCAGAAGAACACTTGGTGGACATAAACCCATCCAGCCTCTCAGAGCTTTCTTTAATTTATTCTCACCTCTATTAAGGGTGTTTTACATTTGTCCTGGTCAGTTCAGATTCCTGCACAAAATGGTTTCTTTATTTTGATTCACTGGAGACACTTTGGAGACATTAAACCAGGCATTTAGTGACTTTAAGTCAATGGTACAGTCTTATTAGCAGGACAAAATCAATTACATCTTTTTGTGATGATCTATCTGTACCTGCACCTGAACTCACTGGTCTTTGCCATCCTTAAGTCTCTTGGTTCTTTCTGTTCAGTATCACCTACGTTAGAGATGGCACAATTTGCTGTGCAGCACAAGCAGAATTCGATGTTAGTCATATGGATCCTCAATCCGTGGTACCCTGCTGCATTCTGGTATTTCTTCTGCTACAGAAAATGTAAAAAATTAAGACTTGAGACCAATAGGAACCTGAAGGAAGTTGTTACCCACACCAAGTGCTTGCTAATGCATCAGTGCAGCGAACGATCCAGAGACACTTCCCTTTTGTGCATGAACACAGGCTTTTTTCTTCTGTCAAACCTGCAGTGAGACCTGTGTGTCCTGTGGGATACTGACCACCCAGTCCTGGTCAGGGGAGACAGACGACTCTAAGTACTCTTTCTGGAGAACTGATTCCCCACCACAAACTCATCATCACAACTGGGTCTAACTAACAACCACTGTTATTTTAACTTTCCACACAAAGAAACTTGAGGGTTTGGACCAGATGTGCTGGGCTTTGCTGTCACATCACCCTCAGTGGGACATCCTTACAGTGTAGCTGGGGTGGAGTGAGGAAGAGTTGACATAGCTGTTGCCCAGATGTGTCAGTGCTCTCCTGCAGACTAGCTGGCATTCTTCCCATCGTTGTGCTTAGTAGCTGTAAAAAAAGAAAGGGTAGAGGGGGACACAACCCTCCACACCTGTGTACTATGGTTGCTATTTACAGCTTGCTTTTCCACGTTATCTGAGTGAGGTTTCCCTTGCCAAATACTTTTCATTTCTCCTGTCTCCTTGGGGAGGCACTATTCTAGTTTTCTTTTAAACTTATTGCACAAGCATGCTTTTTCCTTATTCCAGGGGGTCAGGGCAGTTCCTCAGAAAGTGCACATAAACAGCACACGCCGCCCAGGCCTGGATTTACCTGAGGCAAACCCAAGGACACATCTAATCCACCTGGCCCGTTACATTCCAGGATGCTGCGTGGTCTGCAGTGGAAAATACAATTGCAGCTGCTCAATATGCCAGGGTGTGTATTAGTCAGCAAAGGAACCACATATGGAGAAGAAAAGAAGAAACAGAAACTATCCTCTTCAGAATCTTGCCTTACTCTGTAAGGGACAAAGGGTGCTCTTCATTCATGCAAAGCCCTGCAGAAAGAGCTCTGTGCTCAGTTAAGGAGGGCAAGGAGCTCAGAAAAGACACTAGATGGGGATGATACTGTAGAGGGAACTCAAGATTCAAGAGGAATGACTTAAGACTGGCAGGGGAGTGATGCAGGTTATGTCAGTGCAGTGTGCGTAGATAAAGTAAACATCCAGGCAGTTTGCATTTGTGTATTTGATCACTGGCTTTCTGATGTCTGGATCACAAGTTGCCTGGGCAAAGATTTTTCTGAAAGAAGGATGGATAAGGGGACTAAAGGTTAAAAATCAGAAAAATCAATTCTGCTCACACACAGCTTAAATACATTGTCATAACATTTGGGAGATTTGCAGTCTCTTGCTGGCTAATGGTTGTGTTATCATCAAGTTCTGTGACAGTGGATCTACAGATACCTACAGACACAGAGGAATAGCTGTCCTTGGTCGCTGCTCCTCCTTAGAAGCATTCCAGGCACCTGGATAGAGTAGTGATCAGCTCTGTCCTGAGCAAGGTTCCCCAAGCACAGTTCCCCAATCTGTGTGAGCTGCTATTCAGTTTCAGAGAAGGCAAAATATGTTAGTGAAGGAGTAAGTTTTGATAAAGATCTAGAATGAGTTAAACTACTTCTTCAGTCACAGATGAAAGAGTGGACTCCTCAGTGTCCAACTAGTAGTGAAAATACACTTACGAAATGTATTGTGCAAATACACTTGCAAAGTAAATTGTGCAAAGTCTTACACCTCTAGGACATTGCTTCAGAGTTTTTGTGGCTGGTACTATAACAATGTGATAGAGATGTGTTGTTTTACTGAAGTTTCCAGTGGGAAATTTCCTTCCCACAGCAGCTTATACCATGATCAACACAACCTAATCCCCTCAATCACACTTTCAACTGAGCCGTGACACATTTTTCCTCTATGATATTCTTTAGCTATGTTACAGGACCTTTAAATAGCAGTGTTGGAAACAAGAACTTTAAGTGACCTCCAAGATGTACTGAGGAAGAGCTGTGCCTGCTAAGATAGGACAAAGACCAGTAACATCAGAAGCTTCAGATAAAGGAAAACATTGATGCTTCCTGGAGATCCTCAGAGTATTCAAAAAAGCAGCAACAACATAACATCAACTTTTTATTTAAGCCTGGATGAAATGGTGGACTTCTGAAGGCACCAGCAAAGAGCCCATGGACTTGCTCAATGAATCTCCATCAACCTCTGCTATCTCACCTGAAGTGGTCATCCTTGTCCAGCCACACAAGTGGCCTTATCCCAGCCATCCCCCAGCTGGGAAAATGGATCTGTCAGCATTGCTGCCTTGGGCCTGAGTTCATATAGGAACTTAGAAGTCACAACCCTATGTATTACCTCCCCAGATCCTGATGAACTTCAAATTCTGCCCAAAATGCAATTGTATAAAACACAATAAATGGTACAAATCTGTGTTTCATTAGGAATGAAGTTTCTTAAAGCTCTCAGCACTGCAATGATTGCCTTTGGTCAAATGGACCAAGCACTCCAGAAGTTTCATTAAGGTGTATGAACAGGCTGTTCTGAAAATCTGCCTCCAATTTGTATGAGAAGGAAAATACCTTGGTGATTCTTTGGACGTGACAGGGATGAATTTGAGCAACGAGGAGGATAATGTTTCAGATTGTAACTGTTCCAGAAGTATCACCTAAGGCATCTGCTTAGTCCTGTATTTAAAGCAAGATTTGTTTCAAAACACGCGAACGAAGACATGTGAAAGCCACTGTGCAGGTCTGCTGCTTTCTGTGCAAGGATGCTGATGGTTGCTGAGCAACCTGGCTCCAGCCTGATGCTGCTCCTGGGCAGGGGCTGGCTGATGGATCCTGCCACATGCCTGGAATTGAACAGACTCATCTTCTCCTAAGTGTTTGCTCAATCTTTGTCCCCCCCAGTCACTGGGAGAAGGCATGCAGGGTGAGTGATGAATAGAGACGGATCATCTCACTAAACTGTGCCATAAACGTGACCAAAACTTGCTGAAGGCAGCAACAGGAGCCAGGCAATTCCTTTCCCAGGAGCAAGTGAGGTTTGGGCTTTCTTCAGGAAAAGCAGCATGAACGTTGGACGTCAAGAAGATGTCCAGGGTACAGGGGAAGAGTTAAGCACCCTATGGTCCTAAATCAGAAGAATGCAACATACTGAGCAACAAGAGATGTAAAACATTCTCACCTTTCAGAATTAAACTAGATGAAAGTGAGAACATTTCCTACACCCATCTGCAAAGACAATTTTTAAAGCTGCTTAACCCACCCACAGGAACTCACATGTCTGCCCGCCAAGTCTAGGCAAAGTTAGCAGCCCAGGATTGATACAAGTAGCCAAAATATTCCAAATTTTAAGAAACGTGCTACTTCTGTGTAGCACTAGGCCATCTGAGAATAACAGCCTCAATCAAATAATGAGGAACAGCTGTGGGTGGTAGAAATAACGAAGCCTGGTTTCCTGCAGGCTTCTGCCTTGTTACCGTCCGTAGGTGCTGACTGGTGGGAGGTCTCTAGGACTGTCTGCTCTCCCAGCTCTCCGGAGCCTAATAATCCATCACTTCACATCATGGAGCCCTCAGCGACAGCACCCAGAGGAGGTACAAATAAGATCTCTCTCACCTACTTGCCTGTTTCTTTCCCTCAAATGACAGGGTCTTCATTGCTGCTGAATCCTTGTTTCCCTGTCATAATTAGGTGAGAACAGTAACAAGTTCAAACACACGCACACACACACACACACTTACACCACGGCTGGAAGTGCCTTTGGCTAATGAAGCTGCCTCTGCCCCAGGCCAACTGCGTGATGTTGTTTGTGCTCTAGATTTTTTTTGACTATTTGCCATTCTTTTAAGAACAATCCTTAATTTTCCCATACAGGCTACTGCGGTTGGAAAGGACTTCATTATTTCAACATTTATGGGATGTTAATAAGGCAGGTCTTCTGCAGCCATATCAAAAATAGATTAATGACCTCATAGCTGGTATGGCACAAAAGAAATAGTACAATCAAGGTAATACTGTAAGCAACTGGCTAATGGATACTGTCTGCAGCTTGCCTCAAACGGGTGGAAACCAAGTGGTTGAACTGTGTGCTATTTGCCTTATTTTACTAGAGATTAATGGCAAAAAATGATTGATTCTGCTCCTGCCAAGCTCCACAAGACTATGGTAACATTTCAGCTCTCAATGGCTGTCGGTTTGTGCTCTTAAAGATCATCTGGTGTTGATTTTTTTTTCAGGAAACAAGACAAAGGAACAGCTGTTAATCTTGAGTGTAGAGAGAAATTTTTAATGAAATGTCCCCTATCCATCTGAAAAATGTTATTTGCTTCATTTCTGAGCAGTCACATAGGATATTCTGAGCCAAATGATTTTATCAGAAAAAGTATTTTCTTGGTGTCTGATGTGTTTGACACCACTTCATAAATAATTATTTTGGTACTGATCCAGCAAAGCACTTAAGTCAATACTTAATGTTAAGTACATGAGTATTTCCTAGATTTCAGTAGAACTATTTATATACTTACAGACAAAAACGTGTTGAAGTGTTTTGCTGGATCAGGTCTCTTCAGCATCATCCTATGCCCTAATCAGATCTCATGCTGTTCCTGATGAAGTCAGACAAAGTGCCTGCTCAGTAATGCAGAATCTAGTCCATCAGCCTTTATTTTTTTTCCTCCTCAGGCATTTAAATTGACTTTCTCTGAACTGAACGACAAAACTCTCAGTAACATCCACAGATGAAACCTAAGCCTATGGTGAGAGTCCCTTATAAATATCTGTAGGGGACTTTAAAATTCACCCTTAAAAAATATTTACAAACAGATACAAATTACCTCAATATGTGCTGTTGAGAGAATGGGAAAATAAAATTCAAAACCATATCAAATTCAAGTTGAGAATAGGTCATCTCCAAAATATCGCATGATGCCGAAAGCAGAAGGAGGGCCAGGGAACAAGTTCTCTTTCATACTGTTCTCTCAGGATATTTTGTTTACCTCCTCTGCCAGCCATCCCAGATTTCTCCTCTGCCTTCTGGAAAGCAGAGAGGCCAACACAGTGAGAGAAAGGCAGGTTTTTGAACTCTGCTTTCCTTCACTCTCGGTGAGGGTTGGGGGATATGGGAGAAAAGAGAGCTGGAATTTTTTTATCCCTATTTGACCTAGCAGTCGGATCAGTTGGAAGAATCCTGCTCTGTTTATTGAGCAAGCTGTCTCTGCAACTGACTAAGGAAAAAGAAATATGAAATACCCAGATAGATGATAGCTTTCTAACCATGACTGGTTTGCAGTAAAGCCACGTATGGAAAAAAAGCCACATATGGAAAAACCTTGAAGTCAGAGCACAAGAAAGAGAAAAAAGTGTTCCTTTTTTCCTTTTCTGTTCCCAGCTGCGACATTGACTCACTGGCTGATGGCCACCAGGTCACGCTGCCACAGAGCCACCACATTTCCCAGGATGGGAAACTGGAACAATTAGTGATACCACTGCCTCCCTCTTCCCGAATCTGCACTGAGGTTCAATTTGAAAAAGGTTGTAAAGCATTTTGGTGCTCCCAAATGGGGAAACCACAGGAATGAGAAGAGGAGAAGATGTCTGACAGTTTTCCACCTACTTAATCAACAAGATTAAATTTCTAGAGGCTGCATATCTGAACATGCCTTGAATGAAGATTAACTCCTCTGTATTTCCACTGATCTTTTCCTTCACATCTTAGGAATACAAATACTTTGCTTTTATAACTGTAAGGTATGTTTCCCCAAGGTAAGTCCCCCTGTATCCTGCTGAGCAAACGATCTACCTCCTTCCTTCCCCACTCCCCTCGTGTGTTCAGGGACCCTGCCCTGGGCTGGGTGGGAAATGCACATTCTGGCCCCACAGGCTGCTCCTGTCAACTGCCTCTGTGGAAGAGCCATCCCAGCTCTCTATCACCTGCAGGGGAGAGGAAAGAGACCCCCAGAAAGAGTGACAGCAAAAGGGAGATAGATCCCCAATATATCCAGGGGATGTGGAGGGGACAGCAAAGGTGGTTCTGTGAAAGAAGGTGGAAATTCCCATCCAGTTCCTCCCAGGGGCAATATCTCAGCAAATACCGCTGATGGGCTGACACTAATTTGAAGTTCTTCCTGGCAATTCAGTGTTTTAGGGTATTATTAAGTTGTAAATGTTATTGCTTCTTTTTTTCTTCTTTTTCAAACATTTTTTTCCAGTAGCTCTAGCTGGCAATTTCAGTGAGAGACAAAACACTGACTGTGGCCATGGGAATGAACTTGCTTGCTGTCAACTGGAGAGTATGTGGGCAAGCACAGAGGAAGCCTGCACCACACTATGGTACCTATTTTCTTATTTTCTCCATTGCTTTTGGTTGGACACTCTTGCCCACCCTTCAAATCTGCAGCCAACCTGCTGCTCAGACTGGAGTGTTGCCAGTTACACAGAGGAAAAGTTGTGGAGAGTTCAATCTTGTATTTTTAACTGCTGGGATGGAGGTGGGGGGGTGGGCAGTGCAGAGGAAGATGAACTATTTGCAAACTCTTCTTCAGACTCCCTCCCCCTAAACTGGCTTGTTTGTCTAAGTTGCCCCTGTAGAACTGCAGAGTTATGGTTTTAAACAGTCCCAGTCTTGACCCAGTGCCCAATAATTCTCCTCAAGCAAAGAGCTCTCCACGTGTCAGCAGCACAACCAGCTTCAGTGGGTAGCTGTTGGTGGAGGGGATGAATGTCCTGAGCACAACAAGTGAATACAGGAGTGAGATGACAGACAGACAGAGCTCCCATACAGAAGGACTTGAGGCCAAACAAGTCAGTTCTGGATGCTGTTTGTGTTACTAATGCCCCAAACAGCAAATGCTTGTCACACCTTGTTTGTATTGTTTTCTGCTATGGCAAGCCCCACTGCAAATCACTGAAATATAGAAAAATCTTTTCACAGAAGGTAATAGGTTTTCCCCCATTGTGCAAGGCCCTGATCCACTAACACATGGAGGACACATGCTGAATTTTAAGCATAGAAGCCTCACAGACTTGAAAATAGCTTTTTTTTTCCCCCCTAAAGTTAACAGCATGACTACTATTGGCTGCCCCAGGGCTTAAGTGACTTGAAATGAGATGGCTACTGCAACTCTTGTTTCCTGAAATCTTGATGACAAAGTCTAAAATACTCAAAAAAGAATGATGACTTCAGTGCTTAAGCTGAAATAGAAAATTTACAGGCAAGGCTGGAACAGATTTCTTGCAGTTAGTTTAAAAGGAGAAGTGTTAAAAGTGGTTTTGTATGCTGTAAACAGGCACAATCAGCCTGCTGAAGATGTATGACTTCAGAGTAGAAAGAAACTGAAAATTGCATACAATAACATTTTCTGTCTGTGGTTAGAGTGGCAGAAGAAGCCGTCTAATTCCTGTGACAGTTGCATTCAAGAATAACTAACCATCCTCCATTTACTGTTGGCTGTCCTTCAGCAAGGCCTGAAGAGTATTTATAGCCATTGTCCCGTTGTATCTACGGAGCATGGAACATTTTGAGCCAGACTCTGATATATGAGGTTGCACAGAATAGCCCTGCGATCATCTCCTTGGAGCAAGTTCCTACAGTGTGAGCTGCTCAGACTCTCACCTACCCAGGTACTAAGACCCTGCTGCCAAGTCATATTTTAGCGTGTTTAAGTCATACGAAAGGGAAAGGTTAATAAGATAAAGATTCCTAGTTAATACAATTAGAAAAGGCATCCCAAAGGAGTTTATTACTCGAGCAGTTGCAGCACATAGTTAGCTCTGTATGTGATTACATACATAAATACTGGGAACCTCCCTTTAATCAGTGGAGGCCAGTCCCAGCTCCCAGTAAATACCATCTTTTATAGGCTGCCGCTACTGGTATTTCCTTGCCACAGTGTTTAATTTTAACTTCAAGGCAATTCCCAGCCAGCTACTGCGTAAGGATGAGAATCTATTTTAAATTTGCCAAGCTTGCATCTCAGCTGCAAACTGCACCTTGCCCACGTATCAATAATCCTCTGGTGCAGTCATTTCCACCGCAACACCTGACAAGTGTGCATCAAATTACTGCAGGAAACCCCTGTGCTCTTCTCTTCCTCCCATTCTGAAAAGTCAATGCCTCCTTGATCTTTCTAGGGATGAGCAATTGTATGATCTCCAGAGAGTATTTATTTTCATCTGTTGTAAAACCCCTGATCTAATTCAGCTGCTTGACAGGGAAAGCCGCCTTGAAGAATTACCTCCTCTGACTTTCAAGAGAAGGCGTATGTTCCAGATGAATGAAATTAAGTCACAGTGAAAGACGTTTTCACTGTCACACCAAACAGAAGTAGCAGGTAATTGTGTCTGGCTGATGTTTGTCTCCGTAGGGTGAGAATCCATCTGCCCATCTCACTACTGGCAATTTTCCCCCACCTTCCTCTTGCCCGCTCCCCCAGATGGCGACCGCGTGGTCCTGTCGAGGCTTCTCCTCAGGAGTGCCGTGGGTGAGAGAACAGCCGATGCATTTTAGGTAGTGCAATGAAAAACAGCATTTCGGGAACTGCTTTTTATTTTTGGGCAAGGATTCAAAATGGTAAATGCTAATAAGGGCTGGAAGAGTCAAGCTTTTTAACTTTGTGAGTCTGCAGGTATTATTGAAAAGAATTCCAAAAGCCCCTCGGGCATCAGCAATGCAGAAACAAGCTACAGAGAGAACGTAAGAAAAGTTTATAGAATCTTAGAATCATGTATGTTGGAAAAGACTTTTAAGATCAAGTCCAACCGTTAAACTAGCAGTGCCAAGTCCACCACTAAACCATGTCCCTCAGCACCACATCTACCTCCAGGGACGGTGACTCGACCACTTCCCTGGACAGCCTGTTCCAATGTTTGACAACCCTTTCAGTGCAGACATTTTTCCTGATATCCCATCTAAACCTCCCCTGGTGCAACTCGAGGCCATTTCCTCTTGTCCTGTTACTTGTTGCTTGGGAGAAGGGACCAACCCCCCCTCGCTACACCCTACTTTCAGGCAGTTGTAGAGGGTGAGAAGGTCTCTCCTCAGCCTCCTTTTCTCCAGGCTGAACACTCAGGAGAATGCTGTGGGAAACTAGAGGCTTTACTAAAGGCTGGGTAAACAACATCCACAG
Organism: Gallinago jamesoni; assembly: GCA_025769975.1. Lineage (NCBI taxonomy): Eukaryota > Metazoa > Chordata > Aves > Charadriiformes > Scolopacidae > Gallinago > Gallinago jamesoni. The sequence goes on along the minus strand of JAOQGH010000062.1, from coordinate 4,335,774 downwards.
CCTTTCCCTTGTCCACTAAGCAGGTCACCTTGTCATAGAAGGCAATCAAGTTTGTCAGCAGGCCTTAAGTAAAGGTTGGAGTGGTGTTACAACACTGTGATGGGTTTTGTCTTACTGTCAACAACGCGTTTTTCTGGCTAACATCCTGCATTTTCTTCTTAAAGCATGTCCCATGAGCAAGTGAGGTCAATCATTAAGATGTGAACACGACTGGGGTTCTAAAGGGCAGTGATGCACATTATTAGGATAAATATTGACATGCTTTTGGATTTAACATAATTAGTTTTTCTCAGTTTTAACTGTCTTCTTGAGGTGGATAGCACTACATTGAATAAACACGTGAAAACGGAAAGAGAAGTTGTTCTCTTACTTCTTTTTCATGGGAGGCAGAGTGCTGGGAGGAGGAGGAGGAAATGATGCCCTTCCTTGGAGAGGGGATGGTGTGGCAGGAGAGTGGAGAATGTGGGGAGTGTGTGGGTGGGTTCTCAGCAGAAGGAGAGAGACTGGAAAACCTGAGTTTCAGCATAATTTGGCTGCTTCCCTGACTCTGCCCAGGGGCTCTGTAGTGCCTGAGGCCAACCCTGTACATCACATGTTGCTACGAACCACAGAGACACTGGGGAAAGCACGGGTGGTTTGGATAAAGCATACTTAAAAGCTCAGGATTAAAATAGGTATTTAATCCCTTTTGCCCGTGTCTTTATGCACAAGCAGCTCCAGCGGTGAAGGACGTGGGTTGCCATCCAAGGCACTTCTGGAAGCAAAGGCCGCCCTTTCTTGGAGAAACAAAGGGATGTGTCGCTGCAAGTCCTGCCCTGGCAGCGCTGGAGTCCAGGTGCTGCCTTCTCCCTCCGGTTGGGAAGGGCCAATCAGGAAGCCATGGCACACACACACAGATTCATATTTTATAGCTTTATATTCTGTTCTTGCAGGATCTGCTCTCACTCCTTTCACCAACTGGTTCCCAGCAAGAGGAGCCATCCGCTGCTGGAAACCAAACAGGCACCAGTGTAAGGACAGAAAGCCAATGTGCTGGATGGCAAGAGGTAGCAGCATCCTTAGGAAAGATAAAAAGATGAGCTAAAAACATTGCTAAAAAGCTACAGGTGCTTGGGAAGGACAACTGGAAACATATTAGGTCGGATGTTAACTAAAATCCCTCAGATTTTTGCCATATCTGAGTGATAAATACATATTTTAATATTGCTTATAATAAAACATGTGATAAATACATATTTTAATATTGTTTATAATGAAACATAAGTTATTTGGTGTTGTATGAGGGTCATTGGAAAGCAAATCTTAGAGATTTTTACTGGTAAATAATCTTGTGTAAGTACAAAACCAGAAGCTATAGGAATACAATATACCTAACACAGAGCTGCTCTTAAAGTCCCAAAGGTCTTTATGTCACATTTTCATGTATTCTACTTGGGCAAACTGTCTGTTAATCTGACATCAGTCATAAGCAATTCAATTAAGTTATATGAAATCTTTTTTAAATTTTGGCACTGTAAGGGCTATCACTGCCTTGTAGCCAAAAAGATTCTCATTAGAGGCTTGGTCTCTACAGAGCAAGTTTAACAAATCCAGCTGTACAGGAACCATAAAGATTTCTAACATGAAGTAAATGAAGTAATGCTTTGGTTCCATTTTCTTGGCTATCTTTAAGCTGTGCCCAACCTCAGGGCAAGAAGAATGTGTTCTTGTTAAATATTTTTAATGAAGAAACTGCTTGCAAGATATGTATAGTTGAAATAATAAAATACGTGTAAACTGATTTTTTTTAAATTAAGAGAATACAGAAAAATATCTCTAGGTTTTTGTTTTTTTTTTTAATAAATGGATTCCTTTATTGAAATGTCTATTTGGTGTTGCAAATCATACACATGGACGTAGTGCACTGCACTAATGCTCTTTTCATCCCAAACACCCAAGCAAACAGATAAGACTATGTCTTTTTTTACACCAAAGCACACAATTACCTCACTCAGTTGCTTTTTATTTTGTATTCAGTACAGCACACTGGCTATCAAATTAACTTGTATTCTCCACACAGGTCAGGCTAGTAGGAGGTTAGTCAATATCATGAGTTTTAATTCTCTATGTAGGTAAGAAAAACATACCAATACAATAGAACTGTATTTGTTCAGCGTTATTTTTTCCAGATTTTTGTTAACATTTATTACATTAACTCTGAATGAAATATTTCTTAATTATAGTACGATTAAAGCTTTTCTTTGTGCTGTCTCAAGCTGCATTTAAAATTAGTTAAAAAATACATGCAGAATTCTAAGATTGTTTTTACAGTTAAAGCATATGCTATTAAATTCTGAGTATGAAAAAACTTTATTATTTAAATGTCAAAAAGTATTTTATTAAATAAATAAAGCACCAGCCACACGTAACACATTGCATTAACTGCACGTGTTCCCTGTTTCCTTCCTGATTTTAGAAGCAGTAGATCTCATCCGTTCACAGCCCATTTTGACCACAAGGTAGAAACAGAAGGGTTTTCCTGCCTCTCCCAGTTTTGAGCACATGAGTTACTGAACCGGACTCAGTTGCATGAGCTAAAATGAAAAATTCCCTCTGACAGTTAATAAGACACTTGAAAACAATGGTTTAATTTTTCAATAAACTTTAATTTTGGGTGCTCGTGTAGTGACTTCCACCAGACAAATGACAAAGATAATCTTTGTGACCCTGGGAGCAAATACAGAGAGTAATATGATGTTTTGATGTTTAATTTAGCATATTTTTATAAACTATATTAAGTTTAGACATGAATCTAGGGTCTCTTTTTTTTTTTTTTTTTAAATAATCAATATGCATTTAGTTTACATCAGTAAACCACTTGCAAAATAAAGAAAGTGGTGATGTTTCTCTTAGAATTATTTTGTGTACTTTACATATTTTATTTTATAAACATCTCCTTTATTCGTACCTTTTCACTCCCTGCCCCACTACACAAACTAACATCTCTCTGAACGCCAGAGGTACTACCACCTCCATCTGCCGCTCGCGGGTAGGATGCCAAATCCAGCCAACAAAAACCCAAACTGAAAAATCAAAACTTGAGGCAGCAGCTCCTTTGCACCGCCGGAACGGAGAGAAGAGCTTTGCAGAAGCCCTGGCTCCCGCAGGCGCCCACCTCCTCGCTGCCCGTTCACCCACCGAAGATGCTGGGATAACCTGGGGTAGCAAGAACCTGCCATAACTGCATCTGCTCCCCCCCCTCTCTCCTTTCCCCGTCTTCACTCAGCACGAAGCCCTGATAACCTGAAGGAACATCCGCTGCAAAACATTCAGATAAGTGCTGGATTTTATTTTGAGTCATTATGTTATAATAGAAGCCACATGTACCTCGGTTCGAGTGAAATTGGTTTGTGGAAAAAAAGGAATCTAGTTTCACTTGCGGCTAATTTTCCTTCTAAATGATGCATTACCCGTAGTCAGGAAAAACCAGTGGCTGCGGGGAGATGCAGGGAGGGGCAGGGCCCTGGGGTGGCAGCCCCCCCCCCGGGAGCCAGGGGGACGGTGCCACCAACCAGATGACACCGGGCTCCACTCTGTCAAAACAGTCGATACCTCTCTATGCTTCCCCAAACAAATTTATCTGATTTAAACTGTGGATTTTAGATTGGATGCCCACCCCGATTGCTGATTTTAATGCTATTTTTACACAACAGAAAATAATGTCTTATAATTATTAGAATTACGCTTACATTTAATGCACAAACTCAAGTAGCAGTGGACTGTTAGGAAAGAATGCTTTGGTGTTTGTAGGGCAGGACAGTGAAAGAGAATTACTTCCAGCCTGCCTTAAAGTTTTAGCAATAAAACGCAATCAAAGGGATGAATACCTTACCTCAGCCCCCGACAGCTGGGCAGAAGGTCCAGGCAAACAATCCCTAACATGTTCTTCAACTCCCTTCTGAAGAAGAAGCACAGACACATTTACGAGAAAGGCACTTTTCCGAGACGTGCGCAGGCTCACACTGCTGCTCCTTTTTTCACCAATCTCATAATCAAAACTACAGCTTCGCTTGCACACCGGGAAAATACACATCTTTTGCCTGGTCTTTCCATAGACAATGCCTATTTTTCTGTCTTAAATATATAGCGCTCGCAATTCAAGATGTAAGCTGAGATTGTGGTTGACTTCTAAACTGTAGAGAGTGATTTTTATGGAAAGGATTTAACTCAGCTTTAATGAAACCAGTAGAAGAACTTAGAAACACTTAAAGAAAGCTACATTTTAATATTTATAAGATAGTAACAGCGAGTAAAACACTCTCTGAAAAATCAGTATAGATATTTCTTCATCAATTAGGTATAAAAATTAAAATACATGAAGTCTTTTAAAAATAGCATGTGCAGCCAGGCACATACACATCCAGAAAAGCCATTAACATTTAATAATTTTTAATAGAAACATGTGAATACCAGGAAAACAAAACGCTCACAAGATGTCTTTTCAGGAAATATATTTAGGAAAAAAAAAAAAGGAAAAAGAAAAAAGAGAAGAAAAATGATTTCTTGAAATTTATGTGGAGATCTAATCACAAAATTGCTTTTAAAATAATACATCTTAACCACACAGACAATCAGTCAAAACGAAAGAGTTCGCTCTCTGAACTGAGAAGAACATAAACCATTTTGCAGTCTTCCTTTAGGAACATCTGTTGTGATGAGCATCGGGCTTTCGGCAGCAAACTCCAGCTTGTGGGAAAATCCACACACCCGCAGATGTCGCAGAGACAGGAGAGGCCAGGAGAACACCAGGAGCAGCAGGACAAGCACCAACCCAAGAGCCAGAGAGCCAGGAGACACATGTGAAGACCCAAATATATCCGATCCTTGACAGAAAAAGCTCTTTGACCATAAAAAGTCTCACTTGTACCAAAGTCTTCACAGCTCACTGGTCCCCAGTGAGTTCGAACTGGGGACATTTCTTCCTCGGTGGGAAGGGTGCTGTCAAACAAAGTTCGTCCCTGGCTTGTCAGAATCACACGTGTGAATAATCCACTTTTTGTTTAAAACATAAAGCCATCTGTTTCTTATGGGCTATTACACCACATCTCCGATCCTCGTGTTTTTTCAATCCATTTTGTGATGCTAATCATGAGAATCTCCCCTTGATGTTTTCCAGAGTCCGAATATTTCGCTCCAGAAGCTTGGCAACTCTTGGGAGGCTGAAAGAGCAAAACCACTGGAATCCGCATTCACTTGGCAGGTACCTGCAGGAATTTGTGGCAACAGCTAACTTTTTGGGATGGAGGGCGGGGGGGGGGGGATTTGCATTATTTACAGGGGACATCATAACAAGATTCAGTTGTGAATCCGGGGTTTGTGCCCCTAGGTTTTTGCCATCGTTTCTGAAGCACAGAGCAGCTCTGCAGTGAAGTTAGACAATCATTATTACTGCCTAGCTGGGAGGAAGAGTGACTCCATACACTCATCTGTGTCCAAGAGGGGGAAAAAAAAAAAAGAGGTACTAATGGCACTAACCTTTCAGAAAATCCAATTAAGGCTTTATACCAATTCTTTGAGAAGCGATGCACGCAACCTTACTTCTCCAGGAGACACTTCTATGCCGGCTTTTCCCCAGGTGAGTACGTGAAGAGCAGTTTGTCACGTGGTTAACGCTTGGCCACACAAACATCCTTCTCATCTCTAGGGGTTTTCTTTGCGTCCCTCCCAAACACCTCTGCGATCCTCTCCCACCGTGGTCCCTGCCCTCATAACCCGGGGCTGCAGCTCCTTGTCCCTGCAGGGCTGGGCTGTCCCCGTGTCACCGGGCTGGGGCTTCTGGACCACACACAGGGAGGGGAACCCACACTGAGCTTCAGCCTGGCCCATCTCCAGGGATGCAGGTGGGATCGCTGAGACCTGCCAGTGTTTAAATAGGCGCTTTGCACATATTTTACATCATCTCCCTCTATTTTTACCTTTTCGGGTTTTTGCTGTGCTTCTGTATTATTTTAAAGGCTCTATTACTTGTCGTTAAAAACCAACGTGGTGTTTCATCCCTACTGGAAGCCTACAAGGTTTCTCTCTAAATTTCTCCTCCCCACTGGCACCAGCGAACGGTGAGGTCTGTGGGGCGGGCAGCGTTGTTGTCCTCACCTTCTGCACCATCCCTTTGCCTCCCCCAGCAGCTTTGCCGATGGGGGGGGGTAGGGTTCTCTGGCCACTCAGGCCATATGATGGACACTGCCAAATTTTGCTTGGCTGCACTTAAGTTTTCTATTTTTATCTTCCACGGCTTATAAAAAACGCTTTTAAAAGACTGGACACGATTCTCCCTTTTCCCAACTGGCTCCACTTCTCCATTTGCAGCAAATTATTACTTTCCCCCCCACCCCCTCTTTCTCTCCAAAGGGTTTGAAATTAATGGACTTATTTTAACCTATCTCAAATGAGTGTGATTCCATGACCAGGCTGCCTGGGAACGGTGCCTACTCGAAGTTGCTTTAAAACTGTTATTACAGTGCCGGCAAGGGGAGCTCAAGTCTTGTTTACGGTAGGTCCTACACTAATTACATCTGCTATCTGCTCGCTCTTCTTCAACCTTCGGTGATGCGCAGGCACAAGATGCACGGACCCGCTCTTTCTGGCTGGTGGCGAGCGGGGATTATCGCAAGTCGCCGAGCAGAGGGAGGTTGAGAGCAAACTCTCCCAACACGGCGAGGAGAGGGCGCCCGGTTGCCCCGGGTGGAAGGTGCCCGGGTGCTGAGTTAGACCCTTTTAGCCAACCCCGGCTGGAGGAAATCCTTTGCCACCCACCGCTCCAGCACACGTTAAAAAAAAAAATAAAATAATAAAAAAAAAAAGAGCAGATTTTTCCGCTGGATTCCGCCCAGCTGTGCGCACTCCACGCCTTACGAGCGGCGGGGGCAGAGGGGGAGCCATCCCGCCCCGGCCCCGCCAACCGGGGGAACCCAGGCAGTCGCGCCCCGGTTCCGCCCCGCTCCGCCCGGCCGGGAGGTCGCTGGGAGACCGAGGTGGCGGGCGCTGTGCCTCGACGGGACGGACCGGGCAGTCCCGTCCCGTCCCGTCCCGTCCCGTCCCGCTCCGCCCGCGGGGGCCGGCTCCGGTGAGCCACCGAGCCCAGAAATTGTGGCGAACGCCGGCGGCGGCGCTGCGGTTCCGCGGGCCGCCCCGCGGGCTCCGTTCGCCGCCGGCCACCGAAGGGGGAGCCCAGGCGAGGCGAGGCGAGGGCAGAGCGAGCTCCGCTTCTCCCCGCGGCGGGTCGTCGGATTAATCATTGCAGAGCCCCCGGACCGCGCCGGCGGTGCGGGGCGGTCTTCCCCCGCCGCACCTCCTCCTCCTCCTCCCGGCAGCCTGCCTCCCCGCTCTCTCTCCCCCCCCCCCCCCCTCCCCGCCGCCGCTCACACGGACCGCAGACAGCCGCCCGCCGCTCCCGCACCTGCCCGCTCTCCCGGCTCCAACTTTTCCCTGCCTGTTGCACGCACCGCGCATCCCGCACGCCGCCGCTGCTCCGGCGGGGATGGACGCCGCGGGGCGGCACGGCTGGTAGCCGGGACGGTCGGGGGGGGGGGGGAGGCGGTGGTAGTAGTAGTGGTGGTGGTGGAGGGGGGGTTGTCGCCTACCGGGGGGGTGGCTCTCCGCCTTTTACCTCGCCTGCCGCTGCCGTTTTCGCTGCCCCGCTCTCGGCGGCCATGGAGGTGCAGCTGGGGGTCGGCCGCGTCTACCCGCGGGCGGGCGGCAGGACCTTCCGCGGGGCTTTCCAGAGCTTCTTCCAGAGCGTCTGCGAGGCTTTCCAGGCGCCGCGGGAGGAACCGGGCACCAGCCAACAGCCGTCGGCGTGTCCGCCCTGCCCGCCGAGCCCCCCGCCGCCGCCGGGCTCCCCCGCCTGCCTGCCGCCCCAGGAGCCCCGCGGCCCCGGTAAAACCCTGCCGGCCGGTGGCCCCGCCATGGGCTCGCCTTTTCCCTGCGCCGGCGAGCTGAGGGAGCTGCTGTGCGAAGCGGGAGCGCTGCCGTTGCTGCCGCCGCCCGAGGCCGAACCGGCGCCCAAGGAGGACCCGTTGGGCGACAGCGCCAAGCAGCTCTGCAGAGCCGTGTCCGCCTCCATGGGTCTGGCCCTGGAGGCTCTGGAAGCGCCGGGAGAGCCGCTGCCCCGGGAGGACTGCATGTTCGCCCTGCCCGCCGAGCCGCCCCGCGCCCCGCGACCCCCCGGCGGGGACCCTCCGGAACCGCCGCCCGCCCCGGCCGCTTTCGCCGCCGAGGCCGCCCTGGCCGTCGACCCGCCCGCCGGACCGGGGCTCTATCGCGTTTCGCCGGGTCCCGCTGCTCGGCCGCCCCCCGCCTTCAGCCTGGCGCCGCCGCCCGCCCGCATCAAGCTGGAGACCCCGCCGGGGCCGGGGCCGGTGGCGGGAGGCGGCTGGGGAGGACCGTGCCGCTACGGAACCGAGCTGCCCCCGGCGGGTTCCGCGCCCCCTTGGCCCGCCTTCTTCGCCGAGGAGGGGCAGCTCTACGGGCCCTGCGCCGAGCCGTCCGCCGGGCCCTTCGGCTGCGGGCGCGGGGCGGCCGCCGAGACCGCCGACTTCCCCGCCGACGCCTGGTACCCGGCGGGCCGGGCCCCCTTCGCCGCCCCCGCCGCCTGCATCAAAAGCGAGCTGGGACCCTGGGCCGAAAGCTACGCCGGCGCCTACAGTGAGGTCCGGTGAGTACTTGCGTCCCGCATCTCATCGGCATCCCTCGCTCACCCCGCATCCCTTCAGCTTTCCGCATCCCGCCGGCATCGGCATCCCGCATCCTACCGGCACATCCCGCGCCGCTTTCCCCTAACCCCCGCTGCCGCCGAGGGTCCAGCCTGTCCCTGTCCCCGGCTTGATTCACCCCTCTGCGGTCGGAGCCTTCCCTTTTTACCAAAAAAACCCCACCCAACCCTGTCGCTTGCGTTAGGCAAGATTGTGCCAGAAATACCGCGCTGAACTCCCGGTGTTCTCCGCCGCCCCCGCCCGTGATGGGTTTATCTCGTTTCCTTACGCGTCCGTTATCCCCCTTCTCTGGGCTGCGTGTGGGAATCGGGGCGCTGCGCTTCGGGCGCCGACTGATCCCGAAATGAAGTTAAAATTCTCCCCGCACCTGGCTCTGCCGTGAGCTGGCTGTGCAGAGCATCCTGGAACTGCTGAACGCATAGGCAGGGAGACACTGCTTGTGCTTTAAAGCTCTGTTTTAAGTACAGGTAGAAGATGCGTTGTGAAGTAGACAGAAGTGTGTTTAGGAATATGGCCAAGGAGGAAAGGCTAATGTGTTTGAGAAGAAGGATTTTTTCAAGAAGTAATTTTTCCTGGCGGATTAACCTCAAAAAAAAAAAAAAAAAAAAAAGAAAAAAAGAAAAAAAGGAGATGATCTCTGTAAACTAAGTGTATGCAAACAGTGGGCATAGTGCATCTTCACCTTCCATCACAGCAAAGCGCGTTGCTGCGTGAGGGAATCGCCGCAGCGGATAGAAGCGGGAGGGAGAACAGGAACGCAAGGGGGTTTTCTTCTGCTGGCTTGGTGGTAGCCCCAGCCACAAGTGGTTGTTGCATGGTTGGAGTTTCACATCCACACGCTCACCCTGTGGTACTCAGTGTGGTGGGAGCAAAGATTAAAACCGACAGTTAGATTTTTTTTTAAATTATTATTATTTTTTCCCCCCTCTTTAAATTAGCACAGGGCAAATGCATCACACTCCTGTTTCTCTGCTTATTTTGCTGCTTTAAAATGCTCACAGCTTTAGCTGGGTGGTGTGGTAATTATCATCCACACGGCAATATTCTTGGGAATTTTATGAAGAGATTGAAGGCTTGGCTAAAAATAATAAAAAAAAAGGGGGGGATAAAAATAAGGAAAGGTCCAAATGAGCATCGTAGCGGTGGCGGGAGTTGTGTGTAGTGTGTGTGTCCTTCTCTGGAGCGTGGATAAATCTCTGCTGAAATCAGTGCAGGGTGAGCAGGGATGAGTAAAGTTGGGAAAAGTTTGACCGTCGAAATGCAGTAGGTGGATGATGCGGGCTTTTGGTAGCAGAAGGCTCAGCCTTGCCATGGTTTGTTTGTCCACGAAGCCCGGGCCATAGAACCTTGGGAATATTGTGATGAGAACAGGTTTGGGCTTAGGTGGTGGTCAGCAGGAGGTCCTGTGGGATGGACCTGGCCAGCAGGTAAATTTTGCCTGAACCTCCGTAGGGATGAATGATGTCTACCTTATTCCTGTGGGAAATGCTGTATCCTCCTCTTCCTCGTGGCACCGTTCAATGTGCAGTGGCCATGTCCCTGTTTCCCCTGGCACAGTGGGTCTGGGGGGGACGGACATGCGGATGGGCTCCTCCTGGCAGACTTCTGTGATCGGTGGAGTCGGAGCTAGCGCAGGGAGCTTTTAAAAATACCATTATCTTGTCCTTTGAACTCTGTTGCTTGCTCAGCATTACCTACCTGCTGTGGGTGAGTGGTGGACTGACCGTGTTTATACCCTTCTGTGTGATCCGCTGTGATTTTTAAAAAGCTGCAAGGAAAACGGAATGCTCCTTCGTGGGCTCTCTAAAGCCGTAGGGGCTAATTGCTCCCAGGTTTGTATTTCATCCCAGCAAAGTCTCCATTAACTTTGCAGCCTGGTGCCTATCACTGGCTGTGGCTTTTGACTTTCTCCTAGACATGCAATGGGGCCAGTGCAATGAGCAGCCTCAGCGGGAGCTGATGGCAGCAGACCATGTACCAGCTTCCCAGGTAGCCACGCTCGTAGGGAAGAGGAGGAGGTCACGGGAGCTGAAATGCTTTTATAGTAAAAGTTCCCTCGGGATGGTCTGCTTTGGAGCTGTGCTCCCCCCTGCTAGGCTCTGGCGCTAGGTTTAAATTCTGCGCCACGCCACCCGGGGCAGGAAAGTTTTACCCTCTTAGTCTCAGAAGATGTGACCTCAGCAGTTTCCTAAAGGGCAGCACCGTGGGCTCGCTGCGGCTTTCCCAGCCTAAGGAGATGGGTGCTTCCGAGCCTGCAGCTGCAGACACAGCCTGGTCTTTTTTGAAGACACATAAAGAACGTTTTAAGGTGTGCTGCTCCTAGTTCTTTCCTGCTTTGTGCTAATGGGGCTGCATCTCTTCCCTCCAACCTCTCTTCAAAACCCCAGCTCTGCTCTGGTGCAGCCTGGCTCAGGTGTAGATGGGTATTTTTGAAGTTAGAGGCACCCCCTCAGCTCCTCCTTTATGTATGACACTAAAGCATGAACAGTTTCTTAATGTTTCATGGGAGTTGTTTACATTTTTCCCTTCATATAAACTCTTATCGATTTGGGTTTTGGGGTTCTTAGTGGAAGAGTTTACCTCTAAAGCCATGAGAAGGGGGGGGGGGGGGCTGTGCAGCTCGAGGGCTCAGTAGTGGAAAATTGGGTGCTGCCTTCCACCTTGGAGACAGAACTCACAGCTCGCACAACAAAATGCTGTCACCCCCCTGGGGGAAGCCAGCAGATCTGAGGGGACTGAATGAAGGTGCCCCCTCGGCAGGAGCCGTCCTCACCGTTTCCTGGGGTGGCGGGTGGTCCCCCCCGGGGGTGCAGGGTGGGATGGGTGCTCAGAGGGAGCAGTGACCCTGCAAATCCGTAACCGCTGGTGGCCCCTTGGTGCGTACGGAGCAGGGGGATATTGGTCTGGGTTTAGAGGCACTGGAACATTGCAGGGTAAAGAAAATAGGTATTAACACAATTTGATTTAATTTAAAGCTTTTGATACTCTGTACCTGATTGTGCCAGCAATGATTACATATAATTAGCAAATTAATCCAAGCTTTTGTTACACTGGGGACTCGTAGCTGTTTATCTTTGTGCTCTTGCTGCATAACTATTACCAGCAGTTGTTGAGGTGACTAAATAATCTCTTTTAAGAGTGAGACGCAGCATTGGTAAAATAAATCCAAGGTTACCATGTCAAAATGACTTGTAAGACCAAAACCAAAACACAGCGCTGGGTGAGTGGTGCAGGTGGCTTAAGCTAAAATGGAACCAAAGAAGGATCCATTACTGAAGCAATGGAAACAAAGGTGAAAAAGAAAGTGTAGTGACAGGACGAGGAGTAATGGTTTTAAATTGGAAGAGGGAGATTTAGATCAGATATAAGGAAAAAATTCTTTGCTGTGAGGGTGGTGAGGCACTGGAACAGGTTGCCCAGAGAAGCTGTGGCTGCCCCTTCACTGGAGGGGTTCAAGGCCAGGCTGGATGGGGCTTGGAGCAACCTGGTCTGGTTGAGGTGTCCCTGCCCATGGCAGGGAGGTTGGAACTGGATGATCTCTAAGGTCCTTTCCAACTCTAACCATTCTGTGATTAATTTAGGAGGTAACTGGCTCAGAAAAATCTTAACTGTCCATGTAATTTCAGATGTTTTCTTAAGTGGCATTTGCTATTACTGTTGCTACCTCTTTGGCATCCCTGTGTTTGCCGGTTACACCTACCTGCAGATTCCTTTCTCTGCTTCAGTTGTAATCAGCTTGGGCCCGCGCCATGTGTTTATGCATCACCTGGCATAATGGCTACATAATCTTTTTGTGACCAGATTTGTAATTGTGATACCGCTCGCAGATAATACCTGTAATAATTTCTACCTGCCGGAGGAGATAAGAGTCAGATAAGAAGATCAAGGGCAGGTTATTACACTCACAGATGAGAGAAGGAGCAGGAGGCCGTTCTTCGGGCAGCCCTTGCTCCCGGCCACTGTCTGCCCCGGTGCCCACCTCGGCTCTGCTCTGGTGTCCCCTTCCCCAGGAGACATCTGGGGAGACCCTCAGCTCTTCACTGGTGAGACTTAAAAGCCCTCGTGAAGGGGATGACCCTCCTGTCTGCTGTTGTCTGTATGACCTCTCCGTGCAGGTGAAAGGCAGTATTATGTAAATATTTCTTTTGAAGACAAGCCATGCGTGGAAGAATGCTCATTCTGAAGCCTGTCCCTCTGGCCAGTGTTGTGGTCCACAGCTGCTGGTACAGATCCATGGATTGTGAGTTGTGGGTGCCTGGGAACATCATTGATGGTTCCCGATAAAAGCAGAAGAGAAAGGATAAAGAAAAAAAAAATGTTTTCTTCCCCATCACCTTTCAATTCTTGTTTTCAATTCTTTCTTGCATTCCTGTTACCAATGCTTTTGTTTGGAATCAAGTCCTTCTTCCGAGGTGCAGCTGAGGTTTTCCTCTTTTCAGGACACTCTGGGCATGGTGTTCTGAGGCTTCTGCGTGGGTATGAGTCGTTGTAGGGCAAACAAATGCTGTTACAGGACACTGCATCTTCCCCAGGAAACCCCTGTTTCTTGTCTCTTTGATTTAGTAGGTGATAGGGTTGATCTCGTCAGATCTTGTTTAGAAAACCAGATTCCATGTTTTTTCCTGATTTTAGGCGAGTCGTGGGTAGCAGTGAGTTCAGTGGTGTACGCTTAAATCACGGTGGTCATCTGTGTTTTCATGTTGTGCCAGGCCAGTTCGCATCACTGTTGTTCACTGGGAGTGACTGTGTCTTAAATTAGCAATTAATTCTCTAAGTTGCGACAGAGATCCCAGCAAGTTTACAGTAGGAGAAATCTTTCCTAGGACACGCCTGAGAAGTATCCTGGATTCGTGTAGGTGCTTGCCAAGCTGTCTCCAGTCACTGTGAGCCCTTGGGCTTCTCACAGTCAAAGGGGGAGCCTGGGGTGGAAGAGGGGACCCCAGACCCTTGTGGCACTTGGCTGACGGGCTCCCCGGCTTCAGCGACCGCAGGATCTGGCCGCTGGTTCGAAGGCTGTAGATCCACAGGGTTTCTAATTGTGTGCTCTAAGGTCTTCTGCAGCCAAGTTTTGTCCCTGGCTGCCAAACCAGCGCTCCGCTTTTCCATGCGGAATGGGATCCGTATGGAGCACGGCTGAGTCACCAGTGGCTTCTGGAGCACGGGGCAGGGTGGCTGCCAGCCTGTGCCAGCGGGGCTGCCTTTCCATCCACCGAAATGTGGAGGGGATAGAAGCAGAGAGCCCTGTGTGAGAAGCTCGGGAGGGATGGGAGCTGAGCTTCCCCCAGGATACAGCCTTGATTCAAAGCTGCTTTCAGGGGTTCCCTACCGACAGGCAGGAGAAGGCTGTTGTAAACGCGGCACGAAACGCCCGTCCTGCACCGGTGCTGCGCCTGCTTTGGAGAACTCGGAACGTGTTTAAAAAGTGAACTGGCACGCTCCCAGGCAGTGGCATCTGTCCTGGCTTGAGTTAAGGTTGTGAAACAAGTGCTACCCTGGGGCAGGGTAACTGGAGCCGCTGGGATGTTCGCAGCCTTATTCTTGCAGCCTAACGGCGGGTGCAGCAAACCCCTCGCCACCCAGGAGAGTGGCGGAGGTGGGCACCGCTGGCTTCCCCCATGGCTGGTGTGGCCACTGGGTCACCCAGTGCCGGGACGCAGTGGTTGCAGTTCGTTTTCCTTGCTCCTGGGAGTTGCTCTCTGGAGGATTGTGGTGTGCGAGCCAAAGCTCATTCCTTCTCTTCCACGCTTAGCTGGTTGACTTGCTTTCATTTCCTTTTGAGGATGCTGATTTGTTTAGTCTTTCCCATGAGTTAGTTTTCATTTAAACCGATAAACGAGATTGTGCTTGTACACATCGAGTCACCTAGACCCGTCCCACAGTGGTGTGAGGGCAGCAAATGGCCCTCTCTAAAGATGGGATGTTTGACTTGATGCGGGGTGTGCGTTGAAATCTGCTCCGGGAGCTGGAATCCTGGTGGTGTAAGGCAGGGAGTCTGGCTGTGAGAACTGTGGTCCTTGTGTTAACACACTGGCTGAGCCCATGGGCATTGGGAAAGTGTCAGTGGTCTCAGTCCTCACCCAGGTTTGTCCAGTGCAGTAGCACTGGAGGTAGGGAACAGCTCTGCCCGCGGGGCTGGCACAGCCCTCTCCTGGGCCATTAAATTGGGATTTATGTCCCTGTCAATGGACGAAGGGAAAATAACTGTTTCCAATGTTCTTTATTTTCCAACTTGCTCCTTCCACTCAATTGATTTTGATTCTGGAGTTTTCCCAGAGTTTCCACAGCACACACCAAGCGCTATAAAATGGTCTCCTCCTTTCTCCCTCCCTCCTCTGTCCCTCCTTGTCTTCTGACTCTTCCACTCTCCATCTCTCCATTTCTCGCTCCCCACTGGGAAGGGGAGATGCATCACCTTGTTGAGGGACAGCGATGGAGGGCAAATACACATGATGTGTTTGTGTGGGACCTGCCTGTCTGCTCTTACCACGAAAAGCATCTATTTCCTTTTTCACTCATTCATTGTAAGGCTCTTCAAGGACAGACATTCCCCCACCCCCGCGTGCTTTCCCATCCTCTTCTCCCCGTGTCTTGAATTTCTGAGCTCTTACACCCTCTGAAAAGTGGCTCCAGAGCCTCATGTTCAATAGCAACAGTGATTGCTTTCCCCATGTGCCCAGTTTCTCTTAAGTGCTGGTTGCAGCGCGAGGGTGCACTCTGCAAGACCCTTGGCATAGAACAGGGCGGCTGAGAATTCAGAAAATTTTACCGGGGAAATAATGCATAAAAAGCTGTGAGGGTATTGGTGGGTTTGAGTTACACAGGCATTTTGTTTACTCCGTCCTGTATTTCCAAGGACTGGTGAGCAGGAAGCAGTAAAAGATTTGCCTGTGGCAGCTCTTCTGCTTGTACTGCTTTTACATTTTTTTTTTACTCCTGTTTGTGACGTTCGCTGGTGTTTATTTGTTACGCAGGTGCTGGCTGGGCTCTGCCAGTCTGTAGCATAACCCGCCGCTTTTCCTGTTCTGAGAACTTCATTGCAGCCACAGAGAGCTGGTTAAAAAGGGGGAGTCATTTGGTGCTTTTTCTGAGACCAAAAGGACAACGTTCTCATTCACGATCAGTATTTTGAAGTGTGAGAAAGTGTGTTTTGTGGCCCTTGTAGGAACCTGTGGCTTTGTGTATCTCAGTATCTGAAAGAAAACAGAACACAGGCAGCTGTGCCTTTCCACCCACGTTTCCTTCTTGGGAGGCTGTGGGGACGGGTATCGGGTCCCCTCGATGGGGTTGGGCATCATTCCCTGGTGGCAGCATCACCCCCTCCCTTGGGACATGCCTCCAGGAGGATGGCACTCTTGCCAGCGGGCACCTGGCAGTGTGGTCAACGCTCGGTGACGATCTGTCACCACGCTGCCCAGAGAATCATGGCGTAGGACATATCTGGATGGGGCAGGGTGGCCTTGGAGGCTCCCGTGCTGAGGAGCCGTGCCAAGGAGTCCGGGAGCCTCCGGCAGGTTTGTGGGTGCTCCTGTTGGGAGCACACCACTGCT
>JAOQGH010000062.1:4293506-4312090 GCA_025769975.1 Gallinago jamesoni | reverse complement strand
TATCAGTAATTTCCTAGTGAAGGCTTCTACCTCCTCCTCCTCCCCATCTATCTGGAGCAGGCACCAGTGCTCACATGCCGGTGGGGAGGGTTGAGAGGGGGCTGCCTCAGCAGCTCTTCTTTCCTCTTCTAAAAGAGACGAAAGAAGAAAAGCAAGTTGTGTGCACATCAGGTGAACCGCTTTCATCTGGGTGGCCTGAAAATTAGGTGCATTAACTGGAAAATGGAGTCACTCTTGCAAATATTGTTCAGATGACCTACAGTTTTCTTGAGCCGTGTGTGTTTGTGTATGGGTTTGTGGGCATGTGTCGTCTTCTGCCCATGGATGCAACGCGTGGGGTTTGTATGCGTATTATCAGAAGATAATATAAAGGAGATGTATAGATAGCATCTCCATCCCTTGCCCTGGTGCTTGCAGCAATGTGTCTGCTGACACCATGGAGAAGATGTGGAGAAATGGGGGGTTTGTCCCACCCACAGGGGCTCTGCCATGTTGTGAGGATGGGCATGAAATCAGCATTGCTGCTTCTCACTGACTCAGGTACCAGCTTGAGAGCTATCCCTCCTGTCCCTTTTCCTGCTCTGGAAGTGCCAGCTCCATTCAGCAGGGCAGGTCTGGCACATGTCCAGCTCGGGTCTGAAGCCTGGAGCTGTGGATCCTGTAGGGACCATGTCCCTTCCTCAGCCCTCTCCTGGGCTTTGTCCCTGCCCATGCTCCAGAACGTGTAAGGTCGTCCCAGTTAGCTCAGCCTGTCCACATGGATTTAGTTTTCTGGTCTCCAGTTATTTGCTTTGTTTTGATGTGTCCTCTGTGGTCGGAAAGTCTTCCCCTGATAATGTGCTCTTCCACTTGCAAAGAAATTGTTACTTCCTGATCTTCTCCCAAGTCCCCAGGAACATCTTTAAATGGTTAGGAAAAAAATAATAAATAGCAGCACTGGGATTTATGGGGTTTTTTCCCCCTTTCTTGTTTACAGCACAGCCTGTGCCAAATGCCAGGCCCTCAGTTCTGGGCTGTTTGGGAGGGTGGCTTTGAAGGGGGGAGCAGAGCCGGGGTGCAGGTGGGATGGAGCATCCTTCCCCTGGAGCTGTGCCCTCCTGTGGGATGGGGCTGGTCTGAGGGACATTCTTCTCCCTTCATTCAGCTTGTCCTCCATTTTTCCATGTTGGTACCGAAACTCTTGAATTAGGGCCCGAGCTGGAAGAGTTGCCTGAGTCCCCAGCGCGTTGGCAGATTTCAGTGTCTGCCTGTGTTTTATGGGGGTTCCTCCCACTCATGGGAGTCCCCTGGCACCGGCTGGTTGCTGCTGCAGAGTTCCACCCTCTCTATTTCCCAATAAATCCTTTCAGCCCCCAAAATGACAGATCTGGCCGGCCATGCCTTGTGTCATGAAAAAGAGCATACTGGCATCAAGGCACTGCTTCCCAGGTTTGGGCTGGGCTGGGATGCTCTGGGCTTGCCCTGAGGGTCCCACTGGGGTTGGTGCCAGCACGGCTTGCTCCTTGTCCCCACCAGCCCAGCCTCACCAAGGTGCCATGGTCCTGCCCCAGGTGTGGACAGCTTCCCCAGCAGGCAAGGCAAGGCCACGGAGCAGGAGGACCCGGCTGGATGTTGGGCGGTTGCTGTGGGCTGCTGAGGAATTTGCCTCCTCTGTTGCTGAGATCAGGGCAAAGAGTGCCAAGAAGACCATAGATATGTGAAACTTTCCTTATAATTTGCGTGTTTACTCTTTACCAGATGACTCAAAGCATGATCTGCTTTGAGGGCATGGGGAGATGTTATTGTTGCGTAAGTCTCCAGAAAACAAGTGGTTTGCCAGCAGAAAAGAAGTTTTGCAGATATAACTTATACCCGTTTCCAGACATAATAAGGGAAAAAAACATTTTTATGCCCTTGCAGCAAAGGTTTGATCTTGGTATAAACGTGCCTAGTAATAAAATAGTTCTGCAGGGAAGTTCTGGCACCAGCTGAGGTTCTCACCTAGGCCAGCCCCCAAACCCCACCGCAGGCTCTGGGCGGCTGCACCGGGAGCGGGGCGCGGTGCCGGAGCTGGCACGGCTGGCGATGCTCAGCCACCACGGCAAGTCCTGGCATCCTCCTCCTGGGAGAGGGGATGCTGCGGGTGGGAGCCGCTCCCCGAGCAGGATGTTGCTGCTTCTTCCTCCCTTCCCCATCCGCCCCCGAGGGCCGTTGTGCTTTGCTGGGAGGAAGAGGAGGGTGCTGGTCCGCGCGGGGAGAGGCAGGAGCAGTGATCCTCCCATGGGCAGTGATGCTGCCTTTGGCTTTGCTGCTCGTGCCAGCAGGTCTTGCTTGCCTGGTGTGCCCCCCTGCTTCCCCCCTGGTTGGCTGCCACCAATATAAGTGGTATTTGTGGTTTTTCCTTTTTCCGTGCTGGATTCTTCCCTTGTCCGCTATCTGCCCGTTTTTAGCTTGTGCTTCATCCACTAGAGACATAAAAATGCAGAATTTGCAGCACTGGTTTCCTTAGCAATAATTCCACTGCCAAATGAAGTGGGAAAAATATTATGTTTTATACAGTCCGCATCTGGAAGTCGCTCCTGACATCCCCCAGCCATCCAACTGGGAGCCTTCCCGTTGTACTGCTGGTTTTGAATGGGGCACAGGGAGTGCTGTGGTCTTCAGCCCCCCGTTTGAACACACTTGGGTGGTTTTTTTGGTGGAATCGCTGGGGAGTGGAATTATTGGACAGGTTTCCATGATTTCCCACACCTGATGCCACCTCTGGCTGCAGAGCCAATGGGACAGTTCATGGTCCTTAAGAGGAACACAGTTAAGGACATGTTGCAAGTGGGGCAAGGTGTGAAGCCATATTCCCACTGTCTCATCACCGAAGAATGTGGAAACCTGTGTTTACTAGAGTCTGTGAAACTCACGGGAGGTCAGCAAAACATAATTGTGGGTGGTTTGTGGGTTCTTCTGGTGTCTCAGAAGAGGTCATGCTCCCAGCAGAAGGAAGCACCTCAGCACCAGGAGTTTGCTGTGTTGCTGAACCAGCTTAGGAAAGCAGAGAGAATCCAGTTTACTCAGCCAGTTTGGTTCAAAGGCGTTTTTTGGTTGAAAACGTAGACCTATTTGGAATTGAAAATGCCAGAAAATGTAGGAGGTTTTCTTCGAGTCTGTGTAGAGAATGAGCCATGGGACAAGTGGCATCCAACAGCTGTTAAATCTTGGCAACCCCTTAGAAAAGGGCCAGTCATCAGAGTTTGCAGCTCACAGATAAGCCTGACGTGGCTTTAGTCAATTGATTTGTAATACAGTCTGCTTTCATAAATTTAGTTCTGACTTACCAGAGGAGCAACTGAAAATGTTCACATTTACATTGAATTTATGGACCGCTTTGAATGCAACTTGACAGGAATCGCAAATGAAATAATAAATATGAAATGTGTTATATACCGATTTCTGAGTTCTAGGATGGAAAACCAAAAGTCATGGCAAGCTGGATAAGTGCTTAAAAAAACCTCAACCATGTGTATTTGCTAAAAAGGAGATGGCTCTTGCTAATGAAAAGAACTGTCACAGCCTCTGCAAAAGCATCAACATGGCCCTATTGAGAATGAACACATTCTGCAGATTGCAAAGAGAAAATGCGAAGGTAGGGAATGTTACTGAATGCATTCTTTAGGGCAAAGCCCTGCAAAAGAGACATAGAAAAGATGAAAATTGATTATTTAAGTGGAGGGATCGTTGTTGCCAAATTGAATTCTGATTATGGTAGAAGTTCAATATGAAGTTGATTTGAATCAGTCCACCTTGGTTCTCTCTGCAGTACTTTATTATAGATTCTGTGGAGTTGGCTGAAGGTCCAGGGATGGCTGGAGGGGTCAGCCTGGTGTTTGGAAGGAGACAGAATGACTTGGGGTAACCCCCGGTGGGAGGCTCAGCGGGGTTGAGATCTTCAAGGTGCTCAAGGGTTGGCTGCCTGGTTCTGCTGCCCCTGGGCTAGAGGTGACGGTGGGTGCTCTGCCGACGGTGCTCAGAGGGAACGCAGGCCCTGAGGTTTCTCATTCTGTTTTAGAAAGCCAAGGCTGGTGATGAGGCTCACGATGCTTGTCCTGCTGCAGAACTGCGGAGGAGATGTCCAGGGAGAAGATGTTCTTCCAGCACAGGAAGCATCTGGGCCTGTTGGAATGGGTCCAGAGGAGGTCACAAAGATGCTGCAAGGGTTGGAGCACCTCTGCGATGAGGACAGGCTGAGATAGTTGGGGTTGTTCAGCCTGGAGAAGAGAAGGCTCTGGGGAATCCTTATAGCAGCCTTCCAATATCTAAAGGAGGCCTACAGGAGAGATGAGGAGGGACTCTATCATGGAGTAGAGTAATAGGACAAGGGGTAATGGTTTTAAACTGAGAGAGGGAAGATTTAGATGAGGTAACAGGAAGAAATTCTTGACTGTGAGGGTGGTGAGAGCCTGGCCCAGGTTGCCCAGAGAAGCTGTGGCTGCCCCATCCCTGGAGGGGTTCAAGGCCAGGCTGGATGGGGCTTTCAGCAACCTGGTCTGGTGGGAGGTGTCCCTGCCCATGCAGGGGACTAGAACTCAATGTCCTCTAAGGTTCCTTTCAACCCAAACCATTCTATGATTCTGTGGGCTGGAGAGGGGCTCTCTTCTCGCCTGAGTGCAGAGATGAGCATGGTGTCTGTGTGCGCCATTGCCATCAGTGTCCCCATGCTGTCAGCACCGGCCCTACCTTATCGTTACTCCTTCCAGCACCTGCTGTTTTCAGTTTGAGGCCTGACAGAACTTTGTGGGTTGGCCAAGGAGATGCCTTGGGGGCCAAATGGCCAGTTCATGAGGTACTCTGGCTGTGCTCCTGGAGCCACCTCCCTTTGTGCTGGCCGACCACTGGCTCCTGCAAACCTCCCCTGATCCCTGGCAGGGAAAAGGCTCGGAGCAGGTATTGTTCTACAAAGGCTTTGGGAGCAGGAGCAGGGATGACTGGTGTAATTTATAAATGCGGTGGTGGCATTAAGATCCATGTCTTACAGAAACAAAAGGAACATTAATCTGCACATGAAGGGAGTGTGGAGAAAGCAGCTTTGGTCTTCTGCCCTGTGATGATCTTGGTGGTTGCGTGAGCCTGACAAGCCCTGGGAGAGGATGGGGATTCCTGCTGAGAAACCCCTTCCAGCCCCTGGATTGCCACCCTAGGGATGTTCGAGGTGCCTGGAGCCGTGCTGCTGGCATGACCAGTGGTGAGTCCTGTCCCCTTTCCCAGCCCTGTGAGATGGGAGCTGCCAAAGGGTGGCCCTGGCCAGCAGGACTGGAGCTGGCACAAGCAGGGAGATGTTTTGTTGCCCCTGGAAAATCACTCTTCAGACCTGGCTGTTGTGAAAAGCTGCCAAGGAGCTCACATCATCTCTTCTGAAGTGTTTAGTAAGTGTCACTTACTTTCAAAGAGGCAAAGATAAATGTGGGAAAGCCAGCAGGGCGAAGGAGGTGATTCTGCCCCCCTGTTCTGCTCTGGTGAGAATCCCCCTGGGGAACTGTGTCCAGCTCTAGGGACCCCAATATCAGAAGGACAGGGACCTGTTGGAGCTTGTCCAGGAGAAGCCACAAAGATGCTCAGAGGCAAGGAGAATCTCTGCTGTGAGGACAGGCTTGAGAGAGTTGGGATTGTTCAGCCTGGAAAAGACCTTAGAGCCCCTTCCGGTCCCTAAAGGGGGCTACAGGAGAGATGGGGAGGGACTTCTTATCAGGGAGTGGAGCAACAGGATGAGCAATAGTAGTTTTAACCCAGATGAGGGTAAATTTAGATTAGATTCTAGGAGGGAATTCTTTGCTGTGAGGGTGGTGAGACACTGGCCCAGGTTTCCCAGAGAAGCTGTGGCTGCCCCATCCCTGGAGAAGTTGAAGGCCAGGTTGGATGGGGCTTTGAGCAACCTGGTCTGGTGGGAGGTGGCTCTGCCCATGGCAGGGGATTTGGAACTGGAAGATCTTTAAGGTTCCTTCCAACTTGAACCATTCTATGAACAGTTTTCCTGTAAAAGCAGACTGTTACTGTTAATATGTGGTACTACGAGCCTGTGGTGCCCTGTCCTCTATGGTAACAGCCAGGGTGGTTTCTATGGGACTCTAAGCTCCCTGTCTCCCTGTAAGAGATGGCAGCATCTCTTGGAGCATGAAATACATGGATCCGAAATATCTCATTATTTGTGATTTTCATTATGGTCACATTTTCTTTTTGTCAGCAGAAGAGATGGATTTGAGAATGGAAGATTATGGTGCGGGTTAAACTAACTTAAAAAATATTAGTCAGGACAGACTGTTTCCTTGGGAAATAAGTCAGGCTCTCTGTGCACCGAGGACACCAAGGTCTTGTCCTTGGAAGCTCTAGGTGACTCTGCAGTCACCAGGACGATTCAGTGTACCGCGCCGATGACCTCGGGAGCGCTCGTCAGGGCTGAAGCCTGCTTGCATTACACCTGTTTTGCTTTTTGTTCCCTTCATGCTTCACGATCAGGTGAGTTCCCATCTTAAATAACCTCACAATATGTTTATACCCTCCCTTTTGATAGATACCTTCCCTGTCTGGGGAAATCAAGTGTTTCGTCGTCTCTGAGTTGATTTATTCAAGCTGCTCCCTGGGCTCGCTGGCTGAAGATCAGGTTTTGAGGGACAGGTTTTAGTCTCAGCACTGTATCCAAAATACAGAGGCCACCCGTGTGATACAGAGGCCGCAGAGTGGCTTGGCGTTTCAGCTCTGGCACACCCACCTCATTTCACCTCGTTAATCTCATTTTCTGCATCTTTCTGAGGGGCGACTGGGAAGTGAGAGCCAACGATGGCCATTAAAATCAGGAGGCTCCCCCAGTGGTTTGGGTTAATACATGGCCCCCGCCGTCCATCCCACAGGGCAAACAGCAGCCGGATGCTGAGCAGGGAGGAAAAGCAGCAAAGGGAAAGCAAAAGGAAAAAGAGCCATGGGCTTATGTGAGCTTGGGCTGGTGGAGATGGGGCTTGGGCTGGTGGAGATGGGGCTTCAGCTACGGCTGGGACCCAGTGTGTGAAAAATAAACTGTCCCAAAAAGTAAATGGGGCATTCGACAATTTAATTTTTAAAAAAATATAATAATGATGATTTCATTTGGGAGATTTGTGAATGGTTTTGTGCATCTGGGCTTGTTGAAGCTATTTGTGCTCCCCCCCCCCTCCCCAAGGGATGGGAGGCAGCCTCTGAGCTGCTGCTGCCCTCTCTGCTGGAGAGCCCCACGCTGCTGCTCCTGGGAGGACCTTCTCCTGAGGGCGTGCTAGTTCTGCCTGCCCTCACCGCGAGGGATGTTTGGAAAAACCTCCTGTCATCTGCTAATGTTTATTTAAATCCAATGAAGATCAAGTTCCCATGTGTGTTTACCTCGGGCACGTCCCTGTTGTTCACACTATGCACCATGCTCTGCTCTCCCCGAGATGCTATCTCGCCTCTCCGCCTCCAGCAGTCATACATGAAAACAAGGCATGGTCAGTTTAGAAACATATTCAAGGCTGTTTAGCAAAAAGGAAATAAATTCCGTGTACAAGGCTGCGTGTTTATAGATTAAGCTGCTCAAAGCATTTTAACAGATGGGATGCTTTAAAGTTCCCGTGCAAGCCTTGTTATCTGTCTCGGGGTGGCTGTGCTCTGAAGACTCGGTTCAGCTCTGGCTGCAGCCAGGGACGGTGAAATGGGGGGGTGCAAGAGGACACGAGACTCGTGCCTGAAACGGACAGTCCTGCTCTTGCCTAAACCTCGCTGGGTCTTGCCACCTCGGTGGGAATCACAGACCCCTGTGCCGGCAGGGGCCACGCAGCTCCGTCGACGGGAAGCCAGTTCTTGTTAATACTGTGTTTGAAAACATCACAGGCAGATGATGCAGTTTGAAAGGCAGCATTTACTACTGATAACAGCAGTATCTTGGAAATGGCAGTACCTGCAAAGACTGGGCAGGATCCTGTGTCATCCGAGTTTGTGTCCAAGAACTTATTCAATTCATGGCTCAGCATCTGCTGGAGCATTATGGCCAGGCAGATTTTCAGACTGAGGGTGGTAAAGGTGCAAACCACCAGCCGCTCTCGCCAAATGTGCTCTGGGGATTCCCAGCTGACGGCTGGTGGTGCTGGAATGAGCTGGGATGCATGGCAGTCAGCGTGGATGGGTGGCCAAATCCCAGTTAGGGATTCTCTGAAATTGCGTTTGTTCAGTTGTGTCAGAGTGATGGGAAGCAGAGGGAGCATAAGGAATTCACACTGTGTTATATTAGCACGGTGAATTGCTTAATGAATTAATCTTATTCGAGCAGGTAGGCACGGGCTACAGAAGCCATGCAGATAAAGCAGCAAACACACTCTTTTGTGGTCCATCTTTGGAGTCAGAAGTCTTGGGCAGGGGGAAGTTGTGCCCTGGCTCCTTCTGGGGAGCGTGTGCCATCTCTTGCTGAGATAGAAGCTTTCTTTGTGGGTCCTGAGAAGTGGTTGACTTTTCTCTTATCCGTGATTGCCCTTGAGTTTCTGGGTGTGTTATGAAATCTGGGCTGCTGGGTGAAATCAGCTATTGGCAAATAAGTGTTTGCACTGCAAAACCATAGTTCCTACTCTACAGAAATATTTGCACGTGGCGGGAGCTCAATAGATTCTGTTCGTTTCCTTAAAGAACCCTTCTGAAAAGACAGAAAAATCCTTCCTGTAGCCGTAAGAGAGATACTGAGGTTGTTTTTTCTCTCCCTCCTCCTTCGTGACCAGCCCTGACCTTGGCCTTCAAGCCGTGTGCCAGGGCTAGAAATCTCTGCCCGACGTCACGGGCTGCACCAGTTGTGTCTGCCCGTGCCGCGCTATCGCCCTGCTTTGGTTTTCTGAGGCGGGGTGACACTTGCCATATATCGAGCAAACTGCGGTCACGCATTCGGGAGCCCTCCCCAATGCACTGGGTGTCTCAGCGGGGATCCACAGAGGGAAAACTTCCTCCAGGAGGAACGTTTTGGGCCAGCCCGTGGTGAGGCTGCTGCCGAGCCAACCGTCTGGTCCTTTCTGCGGGGGCCAAGGAGCTAAAAATGCCCTGGTGGCTGGGACCCTTGTCCAGGTGGGTGTCTGGGGCTGTGCTGCCAGTCCACACACCCTTACGGCCTCCGCAAGCCATCTTTTTGGGCTTATTGCAGTGTTATTACCTACATAGTTTGAGACTGCCTTCAAAAGGTCTCTTGGAAACTGGAAAACAGATCGTTAAAGTTACCATTATCACAGCTCATGCCGAGTTGCCCATGTTTTCAGTTGTATTTTTTTCTTACCATTTTCCCTCTAAAATAAAAAAGAAAAGTCAAATTGGCATCTTTTTAAAATCAAGGGGCATTCCTGGGCAAATCCTTCCACTCTTATAGACAGTGGCTGTCGGTAACAGAGGTGCAGTGCAGGAGAGAGCTGGAAAATGTGTTGGTGCTGCCAAACCTGGAGCTGAGCTGCTCCCCAGCTGCCAAAACATCAGCTCCCGAGGGATGCTCCCTTGTGCCAACCCCCAAGGCGGGAGGATTAGACCCAGGATGAGCCTGTCTCACAGCCAGAATTAACCCTCAAGGGTCTGCCAGCTCCCTCTGGTTGCCCATCCGTAAGTGGGTGGCAGGGGGGTGAAACTGGCCGAGCACAGGGGGGTTTTCATGGAGACCCCCAGCACCTCTGGGATGCTCTGCTCAGCACCCTTCGTAGGCAGGTGCCACATGTAGAGGTGCACGAAGGCATATTTCTGCTTCCACGACTCTTCTCTGGCAGAAACCGCTATTTAAAAAGCTGTTTAAAATTGCTAACCTACTTTGCAGCTTTGAATAATTAAGCCTCAAAAATACCCCGGGGTCTTCTGGGGGTCCTGCTTCTCTCATCGCAGCAGCTGCTGCTGGGAGAGTCGCTTTTTCTCGTTTCCAATCTGAAATACGTTGTGCAAAGAGCAAGGAAAGCACAGTATGGAAGGCCTTCTGGAAAAACATAAATTAGCCCTTTTCAGATTTCTGATTGCATAGAGAGGAGAAAAAAAGGTAACGGGTTATTAGAGGAAAGGTCTGGTACTGCTGGCATCCGAGAAATTGCTGGGTAAATAAGACATTTTTAGCAAAGCTTTTATATCTGCTGCTGGTTACTTCTTAGTAGCGCCTGCTCTAAGTAGCACCTCGAAGCGAGTGCTGAGGCTGTTGTAGCCTTGGGGGGTTGTGCAGACGTGGGGTGAGGGAAACGGGGGGTGCCCTGGGCTGCTGCTGGGGATGGGGCAGTGGAATTGCACTGGGAGGACTGGCGTGATGCTGGGGGGCGAGGCGGGGAGATGCCTGTTTCATCAGGACCTAACTGTGGCAGGTGTGTTGCAGCCAACTGTGTCTCCTCCATTTAATGGGTAATTCAAGAAGAGCCTTGGAAATTGAGATTGTCAGGGACGGGTGGTTGAGCAGCATCTACAGATGAATCACTGATTCTGATTGCTGCTGCTAAAAAGATTAGAAATCTCTCAAAATGTTTCTTGCCTTAAGAAGAGAGGATAAAATTGCTGCTCCAGTTATTAACCTACAATTTAGGTAGGATCTGCATAGCTCTCGTGTGAGGAATAGAAGATAGCAGCCTTCTTGAAGGACACAACTGACAGCAAGATCAGAGGAGAGAGGTGAGCTTCTCAAAAAAGATTTGAGGTTTTGATCTCCCCAAATAACCGTCCCATTTCACTCTTTGCTGTCAAGGTGTGAGGGGCTTAGAAAAGACAGCCGGATTCCACCAAAAAGCCCCAACCTGTGCGAAAGGCAAACCCTACTGGTACTCGGGTCACAGAGTTGATCTTTGGTTGAAATTAAGCATCCCAGCTAGTTGTTCATGTAACAGCAGCAACAGTCCCTGGGGCCCTGTCTGCCCATGGTATGATTTAAACCAGTCAAATATTGGTTCCTTGTCTGTTCTTGAGGAAACACTTCTTCTCATTTGAAACCCTCTGTCTCCTCAGTTTAATTTGTCTTTCTTGGGAAGCAAACTTGGGGACAGAGTGTATCCTCAGCAAGTTTGTTGATGATACCAAACTGAAAGGGCTGGGTGACACTCCAGAGGGCTGTGCTGCCATCCAGTACGACCTGAACAGGCTGGAGAGCTGGGCAGAGAAGAACCTCATGAGGTTCAACAAGGGCAAATGTAAGGTCCTGCACCTGGGGAGGAAGAACCCCAGGCACCTGTATAGGTTAGGGATGGATCTTCTGAAAAGCACTACTGAGAAGGATCTGGGGGTCCTGGGGTCACTTTCAGTGAGCCAGCAGTGTGCCCTTGTGGCCAAGAGGGCCAATGGGATCCTGGGCTGCGTAGGGGAAGAGTGTGGCCAGTAGGTTGAGGGAGGTCATTCTGCCCTTCTCCTCTGCAGTGGTGAGGCCACAACTGGAATACTGAGTCCAGTTCTGGGCTCCCCGGGTCAAGAGGGACAGGGAACTGCTAGAGAGAGTCCAGTGTAAGGCAACAAAGATGATTAAGGGATTGGAGCATCTCCCTGATAAGGAAAGGCTCAAAGAGCTGGGGCTCTTTAGCCTGGAGAAGAGAAGGCTGAGGGGAGACCTTATCTATGTTTACAAGTACCTAAAGGGTAGACTGAAGTGGTTTCCAGTGAGAGGACAAGGGGCAACGGGCACAAGCTGGAACATGGGAAGTTCCGTTCAAATATGAGGAAGAACTTCTTTCTGGTGAGGGTCGGAGAGCCCTGGAACAGGCTGCCCAGGGAGGGTGTGGAGTCCCCTTCTCTGGAGATTTTCAAGACCCTTCTGGATGCTGTCCTGAGTGACGTGCTCTGGGCAACCCTGCTTTAGGAGGGGAGTTGGACTGGATGATCTCTAGAGGTCCCTTCCAACTCTGACAATTCTGTGATTCTGTGAAACCAAAAGGGAATGGATAGTCTGGGCTAAAGAAGCTACTCTTATTACCAGAATTAAAAGAGCTGAGTGAAAGGTGATTAGCAGGCATCTGCCCCTGCACGAGTGCGTCATTGTCCTTGCCACAGTTCTCCTTGGAGGTGATTGCTCTTTAAGCTCTTCCCACCATAAGTAGTTTTAATCCCCATGTCTGTGGGACTGCTGCCTGGGCCAGTGCAGGTTGCAGGATCTCCCCGTGTTTTGGGAGTAGTGAAACAAGATGGGCGAGAGGGGAGAAGTAGTAGGGAGAGGGGTGGGAGAGGTGGGGGACACTGCAGGGGGCAGCAGCATCGTGCATCCTAACTCACTGCAGAGATGGAAACCCCAGGGGCAAAGGTGGTGATGAACATCAACAACACGCATATCTTTTCTTAATGAAACCTGCTGCTCTTTCAGTGTCCCCTTGCTTGTGCCGTGCCCAGGCGGGCAGAGCTGCCAGGGATGGCATTTGGAGGCAGAGGGGCTGAGAAGCAGGGCAGTGTTCCCTTGCCCCCAGGGTCTGTGGTGGTGTTTGACCACTTTTTCTGAAAGTTGCAAGGCTTTTCAGAAGATATACTGTGTGGGTCCTGCCTGCCATCTCTCCCAGGGCTCTTCTCTGTTTCCATGGATTTCGGGTTTGTTCACACCGTGGGCCCAACGGGGGCTTTACAGAGCATAAAGACTTTTTCCAAAAATACCAGCATTATCACTTAATATAATTTGGTATCCAAGAGCTCACCTGCAAGCATTCAGACAACCTCAGAAACCAAAAGCAGATCTAATTTTGACCAAAAAGTTGCAGTGACCTGCTGGCTGTTAGAAGCTAATTGCCTCATCCAGTATTTTGACATAAAAAGCCCATTTTAGCAAGTAACTTACCATGCTATTGCTCCCCATTCTGCCTGGGAAGGAGTTGGCTTGCCGTTCCAGTAATCACCTTTCATGCTGCCGTGCCTTCCGAAAAAGCAGCTTCTCCATAGATCTGATCAAGCAAGTGCGTGGGATCATGTGTCAGGAGGGAGGTGGTAGGATGGGTACCAGCCAGGAGAAAAAGATTTGGGCATGCGGATGGAGGGAAACATGAGGAACATGTGGTTGGATTATGAGGGCTGGCTCTTGGAGTGTCTTGATGCTGTGGTCAATGTGGCTGGTTGGCATGAAGTCCTCCTCCAGGATCCCGCCTCATGGACACCCAGGCCCACTTTGTCAGCACCCTGTGGGCTGTGCTGGCCAGGGAGCAGTGCTGGTGGTGGACCACCACAGTCCTTTCACTGGGCTTGGCGCCTGCCTGTCTTGTGCCAGGGCTGCAGGAGGCTTCTCCTGCTTCCCCAGCAGAACTTGGAAGAAGTTGCATCAAAACTGGGGGCTGTGGGGAGCAACAAGAGGCCAAGGTGGCCCAGGTCTCCTTGAGAGTCTGTGTTCTGCCCCTGGTTTCCATCCCCAACCTTGTTTCCAGCCTGAAAACCTGAAACATTGTCATTCAGACTGCTGAGCTGGAGAGTGGAAAATGTGAAGCTCTGTAATCCACACTGACCCTCTTCCATCGTTTAATCATAATTATTATTTGACAGAGCCTTTGCCGCTTTTATTTTTGGCTCCAGGGTTTATTTTCGTCATTCGGTGGTTGACAGTGCCGTGCTCTGCCCATGGGGCCATCCCAGGGCAGGGACCTTGGTGGCACTATCCCAATGTACCCTCCGTGGCTGGGAGAAGCAGAGGCAGTGCCTTTAGTCATGGGGTGGGCATAGACAGGAGTCTACGTGGACACATTCACGGGGAATGCCTTATGTTTTCACCAGGGGCCTCTGGCTGGTTTTAGTTGTCATGTGGAAGAGCAAGGCATCGTGGAAGAAAGTTCAGTGCAGCCATTGCTGGGTGTTGACAGAGGGGGTGGGTAGAAAATAAGCAAGAGGGAAAAAAAAAAAAAAGGAAAAGAGTAGCTTAAGGGGGTTTGGTAGCTTAGGAAAAACTAATTTGTTTAAATTAAAAATCAAAAGGATGGATAAATCTGTAGTGAAGTGACAGAGAATTACTGTAGTGGAATGGGATTGTGTAGCTTAATGAGCATGCAGAGTCCTTTCTTAATGTACAAGCCTCACTGTTGAAGGCAAAATTACGTGAAAACTGCCAACAGCCAGTCCCAGTCGTCTTCTCTTTCTAGGCTTTGTTGTCACCGTGCCTGTACTTTGTCACACATTGTTCTTAGGGGGAATGTACTTAGGAGGAGCAACCCAGCACAGTCTTCTGCATGGTCAAAGCGAGGTTTGGCTTAGTCATCTCTTGCCTCCTTTCTAATCAATGCTTGGCTTGTTCCATCACTGAAATTTGGGGTTTGCCATGAAGGTTCTCCCAAGCACCATCCGCTGAGATTACCCATGGCTCACCCTGACCTCATCTGCTGACCCTTTCCCTTCTTCTCTTTCGCTGCAGGTTGGAGACTGGCCATGAGCACGTCTTGCCCATTGACTATTACTTTCCACCACAGAAGACTTGCCTGATCTGTGGAGATGAAGCGTCTGGGTGCCACTATGGAGCCCTCACTTGTGGTAGCTGCAAAGTCTTCTTCAAACGAGCGGCTGAAGGTAAGACATACAGAGAGGGGAAGGTAAATCACTCCCACCTCCAAGTGTTGGCTTTCTCTACCAAAGTAGCTTAAGAGTCAAGATATACTGACACAATTTCTCTTATCAGCAGTCAAGTCATTAACATATAAGCGCTGGAGGCATTTGCAGCATCATGATGTGCTTTCTTCTTGTTGAAAGATGTTAAACAGCCTTTCTTTGGGGAGCCTGCCAAGCCTAGGGGACTGATGCAGGAGTGGTGGGGACAAAGTGTGGTGGGTTTCTAAGGTCTCTTAAACTAGTAAAGGAGAAAATTAAAGGATAAATTGATTTCTTTGTCGTATGTTTGTCATTCCACTTGACAGATTGCCCTCAAAAAGTAGCCAAACCAGTTTGCAAAACAGTCCTTTTCAGTGCCTGATTGTCTGAGTGACCTGGTGAGACACTGGAGCAGTCAGTGACTGCTTCTCCTCTTGACTCTCAAGGGTGCTTTAGGTTCCCATCATCCCTCCTGTGATCTCAAACCCACAACTCCAAATTTAGGGGATGCTTTTCCTCTCCTTTCAGAGGGTCTCTTCTCTCAATACCTGCAAAACAGCAGAACTGTCTGTTCAGCAAGAGCCGTGGTCTACCCTTGGTTTCCAAGGGGTTGGAACTGGATGATCTTTAAGGTCTCTTCCAACCCGAACCATTCTATGATCTCTGGGAACAGGAAGCACTGCAGTTCCCAGTGGTGGCCAGTGACACAGGGATGGAGGTTTCTGTCTCTGGCTTGTCTTGCTCTGACCTTTTCCTCTTGTGCCTTATGTCATCCCTCTGCTGAGCAGAGGTCCCAAACCCGGTGGGTGCTCACCTACCGTTGACAGAGCACTGCTTCTAGGTTGATTCTAGCATTATCCTGTGCATTTTCAGAGTCAGTCATTCATCATGCATGCCAGGAGTGAACTTGCCAGCACTACCTCAGGGAAGAATCGAGGCTGTGCCATAGAGGACAACAGCATCCTGTTGCCATAATAAGACAGTCAAATAATATTAATAGATAATAAGTTTGGCATAATTTCCCCAAGTAAATCATTTACAGATATGTCTCTTTGCTATACACTGATTCTGTGTAAGGCCAGATGGATTGGTTTGTGCAGCCAGAGTAAATAACAGATGCTTGTTTAAGTCAGCAAGTTATTGTTGATTTATAGTAAGTGGAGTCTTGGCTCTCTCAGTTAGATAAAGTGCTGTTGAAATACCCGGTGTCAGCTGGTGAGTCCCAGAGAGGTGCTCCTCCTTTTACACCAGGGTGGGCTCCGTCCGGCCGACAAGGGCTGTGGGATGTCCTGGGGGAGAGGGGGCAGCTGGGCTGCTCGTGCTGCTCTTAGTCATACGCTCTGGTGTTGTTTCCCTCTCTCGATTGGGTAAGATCATTATTTTCAATCGTATTTATGCCTCTTAGCAGTTAAGCCTCGAGGTATCACCGAGGATTAGAAGTGTTTGGTTGCATTAGGATGGGGCAGCAGCAGCCCTTTGCCTTTCCCCCGGGTGAGACCACGGAGTGAGCTGTGTCCTTGGTGAGGAGCAGCAGCGGTGGGGGGGACCTGCCTGATCCTGAGGTTTCACCTTGCGTTACCCTCAGATACACGGACAGAGTCTTTATTTTGGATAAGAGACAGTAAATACAGAATGCAGGGTGGTGTTAGCTGGTGATTTATCCTGACTCTTGGTGATTTTCCAGCAGACCTTTCCTCTTTCAGAGTTGAGGAGCAATATTGCAAGCTGATATTTCAGTGTGTTCTCATGCTTTAAAGTCCATAAAATGCATCTCTGAAACCCTTAGGTCATCTTTGGAGACTTTTTACAACAGCAGATCAGAACGCTTCCCCGATGAGAAAAGAAACCTTTTCTTATGCCTCTGTTATTGCCCTGTTACCAGTGTAAACCAGCAGCCTCCAGTGGGTCAAAGAAGCAATGGACTGGGAACCGAAGAGCAGCACAAACAGATCTCCTCGGAGGGAGTGGAGAATAGCTAGGCATGTAGTTTTTCTTTTATCATATTCTTCCCTAATAAAATACTGAACTAATTTGACAATAATTCAGATATATTGGTGAAACTTCTAAGGGATTAGAAAGGGAAAAGATTTTAAAAAAAACCCGTTTCGATATTGATTCCCCTTCCCTTTCAAAGCAAGCTGAGGGATTCATGTAGTTTGCAGTAGAGCAGATCGTTCCTGCTGTGATAAAATGTTTGACAGATGTGAGGGTTTTTTCAAGCTCAAGTCCAATCAGTTCTTCCAGAAAGGTGCTGGAAGAGTTAACAGAAAAGGCACGAATGTTTTCCTGATCTCTTCCTGTCAGCTCTCAATTAATCTCGACTATCTCAAGGTGTCCAGGATATATATATATAGGCAAGCTCTAAAATACAGCCTGCAGATTCTTCAGCTGTGATGTGGACTCCGTCACTTGCAAGATGGCCAGTGTCATTTTTGTAATTAAACGGGGTATTTGTCCTCACTTTCCCTCACCCTCTTCATTGTTTGAGCGCTGAGGAATCCAGAGGGTTGGGGCTCGCTGCCTTGGTGAGAAGTTCTGCTGCTCTTCTGCTGCCAGACACATTCACAGCCTCCAAAGGAGGACTTCTCCTCCTTCTAATTCCTCTTCCTCCTACAATAACAAAGGTTTGGTAAAGAAAAAGCGCATCCACCCCAGCAGATTTCTCTTTTCTCAACACGTGTAGGCAAGGCATCACTTTGCAGTTAGGGTCGTTCAGGTGAGTGGAAGACATCAGGGTTTGGTCCTAATGGTACCACAGTTGTCCCTGAAACAGGAAAAGGCTTCAAACACGACAGCCTTCCAAATCAATTGTCAGCCCAGGGCTTCCTGAGGTACCATCCCCTCCAGTCTTTGTGTCCCCTGCAATCCGTCCCTGAAAAATGGTAGAACTTCCTCATCCCTCCAAGATTGCAGGAGATCTGGGAGCCGTCTTGGCCAGTTCAGAGCCACCTCTGCACAGTGTTCCTGGCAGCGCAGGGCTGGGATGCTTTAGGCCGTGTTCCTGACGGGGCTGTGTTTAAATAGCAGAGAGCTAAATTTAAAAAAAAAAAAACCACAGTATTTGGCAAATTTCCTCTTGGGCTAACAGCCAGACTGCTGTGCAGTCTGTCCTGATTCCCTTCCAGTCACTCTCCATATGGATAATTGTTCTATGTCCCGACCTGCTGGGGATTAGCCTTGCACCGGGGAAATGTCTCCGGGCCAACTCAACGGTTTCTTGCCAGTTTTCAAGATGACAAGTTAAAGTTAACTGTTTTCCAGACCGTGGCCATATTTTAAAGTTCTTTCTTTTCCTTCCCGTGGCTGATCTGTCACTATACAAAAGAGTCGTGTCTGCAAAAGACTTCTGCGGTGCTACAGCACCATGATGCTCCTGCTGCAGTGGTGGGTTTCTCACTATCCAATGGGTATTATTGGCCTTAAAAATCCATGGGAAGAGCAGAAGGTGGAATAACCAGCCCTTGGAAAGCTCAGGCCCTCTTGGCAGAGCCTGATGTCTGTCTCCTGTGTGTTCCCCTGCCAGGTGGGATTGTTCCTCTCTCCCCTTGGTGCCCACAGACCAGGTCCTCCCAGTGCTTCTCAGTGGGTCACCTGGTCCACTGGCACCTGGAGAGGAGTTGGCAGCTCTCTGTGCTGTGCCACAGCCAGGCATGGGTTCAGCCTGGGCTCCAGCAAGCTGTCAGTGAAGTGTCAGCCGTGGCGCTGGTTGGAGACCGAAGAAGACAGTTTGACTTCAAGGAGGCTCAGGACTTCAAACATTATGGCTTTGTCTTGCTTCCAGAAAGATGAGCAATTGGGCCACGAAGATGCTCAGAGGGCTGGAGCAGCTCTGCGATGAGGAGAGGCTGAGAGAGTTGGGGGGGTTCAACCTGGAGAAGAGAAGGCTCTGGAGAGATCTCATAGCCCCTTTCAGTGCATAAAGGGGCTCCAGGAGAGATGGGGAGGGACTCTTGATCAGGGAGAGGAGCCATAGGACAAGGAGTAATGGTTTTAAACTGAAAGAAGGGAGATTTAAATTAGGTACTAGGAAGGAATTCTTTGCTGTGAGGGTGGTGAGACACTGGCCCAGGTTGCCCAGAGAAGCTGTGGCTGCCCCATCCCTGGAGGGG
>JAOQGH010000062.1:4277465-4288670 GCA_025769975.1 Gallinago jamesoni | reverse complement strand
CTGGGCAACCTCTTCCAGTGCCTCACCAAAGAAGAACAGTGCCATTTTCCCAAAAGATACCAACTTCCAACTTAAATTTCCTGATCAGGGGTGAACCGGGAAACCAGCACTGATATGGTTATTTCCCCATCATCTTCCTCCCCTCCCCATCTCTTCCCCTCCCCTCCATCTTCCCCTCCTCTCCTCTCCATCACCATCTTCATCTTCCTCTCCTCTCCAGTGATACTGAGAAAGCCTGAGCCCCGTGATCGGATGGGTACCCACCACTCACCTGCCGTTTCCGTTGATGTTTGTAGGCAAACAGAAATACCTCTGTGCCAGCCGGAACGACTGCACCATCGACAAGTTCAGAAGGAAAAACTGCCCGTCCTGCCGCCTGCGGAAGTGCTACGAAGCTGGGATGACTCTCGGAGGTACTGTCTGAATAATGTCCCCCGGGTCCTTGCGATGGGCTGGGGATGCTGGGCTCATCCTGCAGATAATGAATGTACTTGGCATATTAATTGTCAGCAAATGTCTGAATAAACGAGGCCGATGGAGCGTAATGAGCTTTGGGAAACATTTGCAGGTTTCTAATACCAAGCCTGTGAATTTCATTAAACTTTTGTTTGAGTTTCAGGAAACATTATTTTCCTTAATTTAAAACCTTGTTAAATCTGAAAAAAAAAAAAAAAATGTAAGTGGCTGGGTAAGCTGGATTCTCTCTCGCACCAAAGCCCCTTTGAACAGAGCAAATGCATTTTAAGATGATTTTTCCCAGGCAGAAAAGGACGTTTTTCTTTATAAAATTATAGCCCCAGTATTATTCTTCACTGAATGGAAGTTGCTTCTCTGTCAGTGGTAAAAATCCTTGTTATCATTTCTTCCCAAACCTGTAGCTCTTCCAAAACCTGACAGAGTGCCCATATCCAAAATCCGTGGTTTTCTGCTCAAAATCTGGAAGGTACAATGTAGCTCAGTGGGTGGCTGATCTTTGCGTTCCTTTGGTGTGAGAGTGAGGAAGGAAATGCCCCGTAAAACAGAGCTGATGGACCTGATTCAGGATGAAAAGGCCCCTGACAGCGAAGCGGAGGGGGGTGGTCCCGGGTGATACAGAAAGGAAACCCACTGGCGGCATCCGCACAGGGAGGTGGGGAGCCCTGGCCAGTTAAATGTGCCAACATTTAAACATAATAATAAATATTTAATAATAGTAATAACATAATAACATTAATAATAATAACATTTAAATACAATAATAAATATAATAAAAGTGCCAACTTTAAATACTTCCACCGTTGCTGGGATGGGCAGTGCCTCCTGGAGCTGCTTTAAGGGTTGTCTTGAAGAACTTTCTACCAGAAAGGTTCTGGTTTGTTGCTCACGGAGGAGAAGTGGTTATAATTTTATTTCTCCCCAGAATAGTTCTTACGGCTCAGGTACCAACAAGCACGTCCAGTCGGTGGGACACCAGGGAGGTGCCCCATCCACCTGGCACTTTGCTTGCTGAAGATACCAGGTGGCTCTCTCCAGCTCAGCTCCCCGGCATCTGCTTCCCCAGTTCTGCCCCCAGCCCTGGTCACCCAGACCAGCTGGGAGGGGGTGAGGCCAGAGGAGCCTGTCCCTGCCCCGTCCCTGCCCACACACCTTCTAGTTCCTGATGACAGTCATTTTCATGGCCACTGGTGGCCGTTTGGAGCTGTGGCTTCCCAGTGATAGCAGGGAGACTCCTCTGGGAAATTTCCCTTGTTGGACTGGGACGTCACCACCCCGGGATGCCATTACCCTGGGCATGGAATTGCTGGGCTCCCGAGCTGGGGGACAGGGGTGAGGAGCCAAACCCAGCAGAAAAGCTTCTTAATGCCATCCAAACCAAGCATGCTCTTATTTTTAAGTGCTCTTTTCTGGTGAAATTTCCTTAAGTAAGAGAAGACATACATCAGTGTAAGCCTTCTTCTGCAGGACACACTGACAAAATTAATGCTAATACTGATAGCCCCCCCCCCTCCCTTTTTTTTTTTTTCTTAAGCTCTTTGGGTCACCCTGACCTGTTCTGCCTGGTCTGTTTTACATTTGTTTTGAACGTCGGTTTAAAGGCAATTGTTAAAAACATGCATGCTATGAGTTTGTCCACAGTCATTTCTCCCACAGTAGAGAGGCAGAGCGTTTGAAAACGCCCCCAGGCTCCAAAACAGTTGTTTTTAACTGCCTGTTAATTACCAGTCACTTGTAGGGTATAATGGAGCTGCCTGAGACCAGCAGACCCGCAGCTCTTGGTGTGTTTAACGGGAGGAGGAGGTGACACACTGAATGCCTTATTTAGGACTCTGTGCTTTGGCACAGAATGG
Source organism: Gallinago jamesoni (assembly GCA_025769975.1). Lineage (NCBI taxonomy): Eukaryota > Metazoa > Chordata > Aves > Charadriiformes > Scolopacidae > Gallinago > Gallinago jamesoni. Next base: position 4,286,343 of record JAOQGH010000062.1, on the reverse strand, counting down.
CAATATGTCGAAGCACTTCATTATTGATTGAGATCACTCTGACCTGCAAGCTGAAATCCATTAAACAGAATCTTCTCTCCCGATCAACACTCTGAAGCCCAAGAGAAGGAAATTGAAAAAAAAAAAAAAAGAAAAAAAAATGAAAAAAGAAAAAAAAACCCCAGCCCAAAGTGATAATGCGGGTTTCATGTGCTCGGTTCTGCTGGTGCACTGTCCTCCCTCTCCCACAGCAGTAATTCCTGCTGCGAGCGCAGGTGCCTGCACAGATCCTGCCAGAGGTCCTCCTCTGTCCTGCTCCATTCCAGACCCGTTCTGGTGAGACCCCACCTAGAGTGGTGTCCAGTTCTGGAGCCCACAGCACAGGAAGGACATGGACCTGTTCGAGCTGGTCCAGAGGAGGCCATGAAGATGCTTAGAGGGCTGGAGCTGAGGACAGCCTGAGAGAGTTAGGATTGTTCATCCTGGAGAAGAGAAGGCTCCAGGGAGACCTTAGAGCCCCTTCCAGTATCTAAAGGGGCTCCAGGAGAGATGGGGAGAGACTCTTGATCAGGGAGTGTAGTAATAGGATGAGGAGTAACGGTTTTAAATTGAAAGAGGGTAGATTTAGATTAGATACTAGAAAGAAATTCTTTGCTATGAGGGTGGTGAGGGTGGTGAAGCACTTTGCTATGAGGGTGGTAGAGCACTGGAAGAGGTTGCCCAGAGAAGCTGGGCATCTCCCAGCTTCCCCACCCCTGGAGGTGTTGAAGGCCAACAAGGTGTTGGGGCTTTGAGCAACCTGGTCTAGTGGGAGGTGTCCCTGCCCAGGGTAGGGGCTGGATCTGGATGATCTTTAAGGTCCCTTCCAACGCCAATCATTCTATGATTCTATGATCACTCACCCAGCTCAACTCCTGCTGAAGGACAGAGCTCCAGATTTAAGGCACCTCCTGTTCGTTTGCTGCCTGTGCATTTCAGTCATGAGTGCGAGGTTGCGTAGGCTGTTCCCTTTGTGAGACCCAAGTGGCTCTGCCCTCGGTCAGAGCTGGCAGCTGCCTGTGCTGTGGGACCTCTGCTCTGCACCTTTAGCCTGGCGACTGCGTTCTCTCTGGGTCCTGTCTTGGGGCAAAACCTCTCAAACATGTAAAATCCGTTTCATTTCATTGATGCTGGGACTAGAAAACTACTGTCGTGACTGCCGATGTCTTGTAAAAACCCGAGGCATGAGTCATACCTGGATTTAATCCTAATTCAGGTCCAGTTGCTGTGGTTAATATAGAGCTCATGTCTTACAAAAGCATTTGATATCGATGTAAGCATTTCCAGAAGTGGGGAATCTCATGCATTTCTTTGCCATGCGGCTGCAGTACTTAATTACATTCAGTGTCGTGAGAGATCTGCCTAATTTTTCATCCTGTCTGTCCTCAACTTCTAGCTACTGGATCTTTGTTACAGCTTTGCTTACTAGATTGAAAAACCTACTCTTATTGAATTTCTGTCCCCGCCGTGGGTATTTGTAGGCTGTGAGTTAATAACCCATTAGCCTCCTGCGTAACCACCTGGGTAAAAATTCTTGACTTCCGCGCTCCAAGGTGAATTGTCGAGTCTTTGCTCTTCTTATGACTTCTGCAGCTTGCAAACAACTCCCTTGTAGGGGGAAGTGAATCACAGTTTCCCAGTATCAGCAGCATCAGCGCTTAAGGGCAGTGGGAAGATGCTCTCCTCCTTCCCATGACATGGGATGCTGTTAGTCCTCTGTCCCCTGAGCCACGCTGCCAGCTCAGCCCTCCGGGTTTGTCCATCAGCTTTTGGTGCGAGCTCACTTTTTCAGTTGCTCGACATATATCTGCTTACGGTGAAATGAACTCTGCTTTAATAGTCTGAGCTTATCAGCAGACCTTGATTAGTCTGCTCAATGGTCAGCCTTTAATGTTCGTTATCGCTTTCCCGTCTCTCCCCTGTCCTACAGGCCTTTTTAATAGAAATATTTAATTTTCTTTTTGGAATGAATGCGGGCATTCACTTAGCAAAGAGCCAGCCTTATAAGAAATGAACCTGTCTGATGTTGCTTCAACATTTGTAATTACTTTTGAAATGTATCACCTGTGTGATTTATAACATTCAGCGGTACCGTCTGATTTTTATAGCATTGGAGTTTTTTTAATTTGTGTGGGCCTGACTGACATGTCTGCTATACCAGTACTATTACAATTATCAACTAAGATTATCGTGCCAGAAAAGACTGATAGCTTGACAGGGTCTGGTTTTGACAAGCCACACGCTGGTTGATGTTAGTAACACATTTGAAGAAGAGGATATGTCAACTCCTGTTTCAGGTTCTCTGTCATTTTGCCTGCAGCTGAAAGCAGTCTGTGGTGCCTGAGGCTGGCAGGATTTCTCTTTCGTTGCTACTGCAAAAGCAGGTTTCTTCCAGGTCCCCAGAACTTCCCCAAATCCCAGCACTGGTGAAAAATCCATGCCCTTGTCCCTGCTCCAGCCCGGCCAGTGAAACTGCCGGTGTTCGATCAGCCACACGTGCTGGGCTTTGTCCCGCCTGAAAGAGGGGAGATTTAGATCAGATAACAGGAAGAAATTCTGGACTGTGAGGGTGGTGAGACACTGGCCCAGGTTGCCCAGGGAAGCTGTGGCTGCCCCATCCCTGGAGGGGTTCAAGGCCAGGCTGGATGGGGCTTGGAGGTGTCCCTGCCCAGGGCAGGGGGCTTGGAACTCGATGATCTTTAAGGTCCCTTCCAAAACCAACCATTCTATGATTCTATAGGCACAGTACCCAGCTTAGCTTATCCTAAAATAAAAGTATAACAGATGTCTTTAATTTCTATTTCTCTTTTTATTTCTGGCTTTGTTCCCAGTAGCTGCTCGAGTAGGTGCTACCAGCAAAAAGGTTTTCTGTACAGGTGACATAAAGTTAAGACAAAAGTATTTGGCTTAACTACAGGAGGGTTGGTATCTTTAAAAGCTGTCTTTGTGAGAAGGTTTAGATATCTGCCTGGATCCTAGTGTCTTTAGTTTTAAAATAAATGTGAAGACTCCAGTAAGGCCATTGCAGCAGCTGAATTTCAGGGTACAACAAGCAGTTTAATAGCCTAGAGAAGTCCTGCTGTAAACCATAGGTTTTAGATTGTATATAAGTTACTGTTTACCTCTGAAGCTTTTCTCCATCTAGTCACGTCAGTATTTCAGTGATCTGTGGAACTACTGCTCCTGAAGGCACAGGCATGAGGCTCCTCTGATAAGAGCGGTTATCACCCACCTTCACTGCTCTACGACACAGAGGGGTTTGATTTACTTGCTCTCTTCTTACTTCACTCAATATCTTTTAGTACTAGGTAATTCACTTTTAAGAAAAAGAATTTTAACATCTAAGCCAAGCCACGTGTGTGTTTTATACAGTGTGGCTTTGGCTCCAGTTACGTGCAGGACCTGATGGGCACTGGTTATTCATCTTCAGAAGATTCAGTTTGGTTTTTTTATTTCCCCTGCTAAGCCTGGGCACTTTTCTTTCCGACCATCTCTGAAGGTCCAGTGCCAAGCACGACCATGAGAGTGGTTTCTGCCTCAGGTAGAGTCAGCCCTGCTGGCTCCTTCCCCAATTAACGGCAGGTTAATTTGGAAATGTGGGCCAGCGTTTTGCAATCCTCTCCTTCCTCTGCCTGTCGGGAACAAAACCCGAGGGCAGCTTCCCAGGAGAACGTTGCCATCCCCATCCCAGGGATCAGCTCTCCGTTAGGGAGGAGAGTGTCAGGAAGAGGCTGAAGGAGCTGAAGGATGTCACGCTGCACTGCAGCCCTGTTTTCCTGTTGTTCTCTTTTTATCTTTATTACTCTTTCCCCCTCATTTTAAGACAAGAGCAGCCTTGTCTTAATTGCTCTTGCAGTAGATGATCCGAAGTACGTTACTTAAAGATCAATGTTTGGAATTGATTTACAAAGCTCCTCTTTAACCTGACATTTTTATGTTTCGCTGCTTATTTTTCTAATTACAGCTGAAAGGAAATTTGAGATAAGTATCATGTAATGAAGGAGCCAAAACCCCAAGGGCAATTGGTTTGATGTTATATTCTCCGCTTGAATTAAACGATTGTCTTTTTTTCTCTAATTAATTAGGGCTTTTTGGAGTCGGGAAGGGGCGAAAGCTGTTCCTATGTGCAGTAGTCTGCCAACCCGTGTTGTGCTGAGCACCGTCATGTAGATATCAAATTAGGTGAATGCTGTCCCAAAGAACTCCAAAGAACATCTGAAGCTCCTGGTGTATCTTGCTAGCAGACTATCATCTGTAATTGAAGAGCCGGGTGCACAGGAGAGACACTTGTCACTGTGATATGGTCACGGTCCTTGGCTTCCTCGAGTCCCAAGCCTGCAAGCCCCCTCTGCTGACATTGCTCTTGAAGCTGGCCAGCAGACCAAGGTCACCCCTGCTTGAGTCTTCTCCTCGCTGGTGCGCTAACTAGGGAGACTACAAGGAATTAGCTGTGGGATGACCTCCTGACTTTTAAAATGTATTTTCCATAATATATCTGTGGAGTAGTGACCCATCTGGGGGAGCTTATTTATAGGGCAGTGGGCCTTGAGGAGCACTGGGCAGGGAGAAGGTTTTTCTCTCGGTTGAATTCCACTTCCACTCTGGCCTGGGACGGAACAATCCCACTTGAGCATCCAAGTGCAATGGCTTTTTTCCCTGGAATGTGACCAGGTACTGGGTTTATTTGATGCATTGGTTCCCTTTTTAATTGCATGTGAGTAGTTGTTTGAATCGAGTTGCCTCTTCCTTCTTTTCCCCTGTTTTTCCTCTCCATTTTGAAGTGGGAGTTTATGTGTGACGAGTCACAGCCGGACATAAATAATACTTGTACTTTTCCATATGAAATTAATGAGCAAATGGATTTCCTTTTCCAGTGTGCTCCCTTTTGTCCTTATGTGAGGTCTGCGATGCTGGGGCACTCTTTGGATGGTGTGCACCGGAGGAATAGCTGCTGCTGGCCATCAGTTTCCCTTTCCTCATAAATATAAGTCATGGAACTGGAGGCTGAGGAACCTCAAGCTTCCTTTTTATTTCTAAGTCTCACACTAAAATGTGTCATTTCCACAGCTCGCAAGTTGAAGAAGCTGGGTAACCTGAAGACACAAGACGACACTGATGGAGCCAGCTTGTCCAGTCCCACTGAGGAGCAAGCTCCCAAGATGGTGATGACACACATTGATGGGTATGAGTGCCAGCCCATCTTCCTCAATGTCCTAGAGGCCATTGAGCCTGGCGTGGTGTGTGCCGGCCATGACAACAGCCAGCCAGACTCCTTCTCCAACCTGTTGACCAGCCTGAATGAGCTTGGGGAGAGGCAGCTGGTCTACGTGGTCAAATGGGCAAAGGCTTTGCCAGGTAAGGAAGAGAACTCAAAAATCCCATCCCTTCTCTGGCACGTGCCTAAAGTCCCCTGCTTCCATCATCTGGGGTGGTTGTCCAAGAAGGTGGTCTGTAGCCTGTGTCCCACCATCACATGGTCTTCCCAAGGTGGCTGGCTGTGTAATTTCCCCATACAGCGGGCTGCAGCAGCATCGGGTTTTTCTCCTTTGGGTGGCTGGTTGATGGGAGAGGTGAGGAAGCGGTGGCAAAGCATGTAGAAACTTAACCCTTTGGGTTCTGATAACCCCCACCATGCAGTAGGGTGTTATCAGTTCTGATAACAGGTTCTGATAATCCCTGCCACATCAGTAGGTGTGTGTCTGCCTCCCTGCATGGGAAGAGCTATCGCTGGTCAGGGGTTCAGCATCTTGCTCTCTTCCTTCCCTCTGTGCGGCAGTTTTCCTTCACTTCCAGAGCTGTGTCCACCAGACCTGCTGAAGTTTTCTCTAAACAAGTATTAGCCCCATCCCGTAACCTGGATGAAGTGGTGAAAAGGGTAAATTCCCCAGGTGAAGTGGTGGGGCCTCACCAGTGCTGAGTCCAGGGGGACAGCCACCTCCCAACTCCTACTCACCACACTGTTCCTGATACAGGCCAGGATGCTGTTGGCCTTCGTGGCCACCTGGGCACACTGCTGGCTCATGTTCAGCCAACAGTCATCCAACACCCCCAGGGCCTTTTCTGCCAGGCAGCTCCAGCCACTCTGCCCCCAGCCTGTAGCACTGCCTTGGGTTGGTGTGACCCAAGTGGAGGACCCGGCACTTGGCCTTGTTGAACCTCATCCCGTTGGTCTCAGCCCATCCATCCAGCCTGTCCAGATCCTTCTGCAAAGCCTCTCTACCCTCCGGCAGGTTGACACTCCCACCCAACTTAGTGTTTGTTGTCTGCGAACCTACAGAGGGTGCACTCGATTCCCTCGTCCAGATCATTGATAAAGATGTTGAAGAGAACCGGCCCCAGTACCAAGCCCTGTGGGTCACCACTTGTGACCGGCCGCCAACTGGATTTAACTCCATTCCCCACCACTCTCTGGGCCCGGCCCTCCAGCCAGTTTTTAACCCAGCAGAGGGTACTCCCATCCAAGCCATGGACAGCCAGTTTCTCCAGGAGGATACTGTGGGAGACTGTATCAAGGGCTTTACTAAAGTCCACTAACATCCACAGCCTTTTCCTTATCCACCAAGCTGGACACTTTGTCATAGAAGGAGATCAGGTTTGTCAAGCAGGACCTGCTCCTCGTGAGCCCGTGCTGGCTGGGCCTGATCACCTGGGTGTCCTTCATGTGCTTCAGAATGGCACTCGGGATGATCTGTTCTGTGACCTTCCCAGGCACTGAGGTCAGACTGACAGGCCTGTAGTCCCCTGGATCATCCTTCCCACTCTTCTTGTGGATGGGTGTCACATTTGCTAGATGCCAGTCAGCTGGGACCTCCCCAGTTTGCCAGGACTGCTGGTAAATGATGGAGAGTGGCTCCTCAAGCACTTCTTCCAGCTCCCTCCTCAGTACCCTTGGGTGGATCTCATCTGGTCCCGTAGACTTGTTCGTATCTAGGTGTTGGAGCAGGTCCCTCACCACCTCCCTTTGGATTACAGGGACTTCATTCTGCTCCCTGCCCCTGTCTGCTAGTTCAGGGGTCTGGAGACTTAGGGAACCCCCTACTCTGCTACTGAAGACTACCACTAAGGATGGGGGAGACTGGGCTGAGAGGAGCTGAGGCTTGAGAGATGGAAGTCGTCCCTCCTTGCTTTTTGTTGTATTTCACAAGCTAATTAATTGTAAAAGAGTGAAAGAGAGATAAAAAAAATCCCAAAGGGCTTCTTTCTGGCAGTCAGGTTGCTCTTGCGTGACGGATTGCTGCAATATATTTATGATGCGTTCGGAGACATGAGATGGGAGTACATTAAGGGTCAGGAAGTTTCCAAACAGTAGTCGTTATCGTCAGGTGCTGTAAATGAAAACATCCCGGTGATGTATGAGTTCCACCAGCGTAGAGGTTTCCAGTCTGGAGCATGCTGCCGGTTGCGTGCCGTAATCCTGCCAACTGGGTGAGCGCAGTTACAGGAGACAGAGATCACTGGGTGCCGGTGGGATCCAGTTCACCTTCCAGCATCCCTGAGACTGGGGTGTGGGGATGATGCCGAGCTGCCTTCCTTACCCTGGTCCTGTTCCTCAGGAAAAGCCGCAGGAAACAGGGACCCTACTCTTTATGTGCTGGTTGATAATGACCAAAGGAGGAATCTGAGGCAAAATATAAGTTTGCTGCTCTATGCCAAAACCAGGCATTTGAAGTTCCCAGAAGTCGGGAAGACCCGTGCCAGGAGGGGTGTTAGTTTGAATATGCTTAAATGCAGAATAGCCCATTCTGTTTCTTCTGGGTTTGAGTCAGAAAAGGTTCATCTGGTCTGTGAAAGCAGGGACAAATCGTGATTTCTGGCTTATCTAAATCAGACATCAAGATTTCTTCAGAAAAGTACACGGAGACACCACCAAACCTGACCAGCCATCTGGGGGCTGAGGTTATAAAATGGCAGTAGTGCTAATGGAGAGGCAGAGTGCCATGAAAAGCATTCTTCTTTGTAGTCACCCCCTTCTCAAAGGCTTTCTCTCTCCTGCAAAACTGTGCTGGATCCCTCACCGGCAGTGCCAGCTGCTGCACCGCGGCCTCCCAGGGCTGGCGATGGCATCTGGGCAAATCTAATCTGAATTTTCTGATGTCAAAGCAGTCGCTGCTCTCTGGGCAGGGGATCCGTTTCAGAGGCCAGCTCTCCTGCGGGGAGGGATGCTGCCTGGCTGCCTCCCCATCCCGCTGGCACTGGGCTGACCATTAGCATCCCTGTGCCTGGGGTGGGAGGGTGGGGGGCAAAAGGCAAAGCCACTTTGTTTTCCCCAGCTTTCTCTCAGCAGGTCTCTGCCATGTGCCAACTGTTATTCAACAGTAATAACCACAAATTTTGCCACTTAGTCATTCCTCTGATATTTTCCAGGGAAGGAATAAACAACCGCAGCGCTGCTGCTGTGTTGGTGCTTGGGGCGGTGGTGATGCCCCAGCAGGAACCTAGTGGGTTTCATCCACTGCTGGGTCCTGCCCTCTCTGGTTGCTGGTCCTCCCCCTGGGAGCCATGCCCAGGTGCTACCACCTCGCTTTTTTTTGGGTAAAACCTTTCAGAATCCTAGCTGTAACTGAATTTAGATTACGTTTTGGTTCATAAAGCAGCGGGATTTTCAGGTTGGCTGGGTGGCCAGGCAGGCTCTAGAGAGGGGTGATCCAGGTGTCGGGGGGAAAGTAGAATCATAGGATCATTTGGGTTGGAAGGGACCTTAAAGATCATCCAGTTCCAACCCCCCTGCCATGAGCAGGGACACCTCCCACCAGATCAAGTTGCTCCAAGCCCCATCCAGCCTGGCCTTGAACCCCTCCAGGGATGGGGCAGCCATGACTTCCCTGGGGCAACCTGTTCCAGTGCCTCACCACCCTCACTG
>JAOQGH010000062.1:4235570-4267337 GCA_025769975.1 Gallinago jamesoni | reverse complement strand
ACTGGGGAGCCCAGAACTGGACACAGTGCTCCAGATGGGGCCTCACCAGGGCAGAGTAGAGGGACAGGATGACCTCCATTGACCTGCTGGCCATCCTCTTGATGAACCCCAGGTTGCCATTGGCCTCCTTGGCCACAAGGGCACATTGCTGGCTAATGGTCATCCTGTTGTCCACCAGGACTCCAGGTTTCTTTCTCCTCAGAGCTGCTCTCCAGCAGGTCAGCCCCCAACCTGTCCTGGTGCAAGGGGTTATTCCTCCCCAGGTGCAGCACCCTATGCTTGCCCTTGTTGAATTTTGACAGGCTCCTTTCTGCCCAGCCCTGCTTCTCCAGGTCTTGCTGTGTGGTGGCACAGCCTTCAGGTGGGGGGAGGACTGCAATGCGGTGTGGCTTTTATGACAGACGTCTACAAGGTCTCCTCGTTCTGGTGCAGGCAAACAGCAAGTTGGTAGTTTTGTGGCAGGCAGGATGGAGCAGGGCTTGTGGTGGAGTTGTGCCCACCCAGGGCTTTGTGCCCACCCAGAGTGCTGGGGTGGTCCCCTGGGACAGAGGCACCACAAGCGCAAACCCAGTGCCGCAGCCTGGAGAGGTGAACCCCATCAGACACGTGCGTCACGCCGCGTTGTGTCTGGTGTTTGTCAGATGGCTTTGAAAGAGAAGGACAGTGAGGTTCAGGCCAATGATTGCCATGTATGAGTCGCGTGGAAAACAGTGCTATTGCTTCTGCTGCTTGGACCGTTCACAGGCTGAGCATCACCGACAGCTCTTCGGGCAGGTGCCCTCGTGCTACGTCTGCGTTCTTTGCAAACTCTCAGCAAGAACAAACACTTCAATTTTCCTGGCATTTTTTCAGTCACGCTGTCGGATTTTCATTAAGGGAAAGAGTAGGGAAAAAAAAGCCCCAAAAACTATTGAAGGGGAGGATCTCTCTTCGCAGTTATTTGTGATGAGATTTCTTCCCCTGCTAGATACGGTTCTGATCATTCTCTTCCTCCGGAGATCCCTTTGTGTAGGTGGCAACAGAAACCTGGAGATAACCTTCCTGAATGCCAGCCAAAAGGACAATGTTCTCAATAGCTTTTCTTATTTTAGAGGGCTGCAAGTGTTTTAAATGCAGGTATGATCTCCTAATGTTTGCTAATGAACCAGTAAAAAGATCCTGCTGGTGCATTCCTCTCTTCTTGAACATTTTCTGGCTGTTAGCAGAGGAATACAATGAACTACTGGGCTGGTAGTGCCCTGATCCCTGTTATCGACAGAAGGATGTTTATGAGCAACCTGAATAGCTCCTTTGGAGAGCTTTGTATTTTGCACAAGCTCATGTCAGTGACGTTTTTATTAATTAATAAGAATTGGAGGTATCTTGCTGGGGACTTTTCTGCTGGGAGATTGGGAAGAAATCAAACTTCGTAGGGATTTGCATACCCTGATTTGCTGGTGGACGCGTAGCGGGAATGAGAAACGATGTGGAAGGAGATACTGCCTCTGTGTCGTCTGCCAGGTGTGTGTGACACGTGTGTGTGCAGCCTCTCCAGCAGTGTTTGCTTTAAGGGGGGAGCAGGAGCTCACGTGAAGTACCCCCCCCGGGCCGATGGGGCAGGGGGCAGCGGGGCTGCCTTCGGCAACTGGGGTTGTGTTCCCTCTCTCTTCAGCACCAAAGTAAGCTTCTGCAACTTTTTTTTTTTTTAGTCAAAAGATGACTTTTTATGATATTATTGGAGGGATGACTGGAGGAAATGGGAACCAGGATCAGTAGCACTTGTTTGTCTGTCTGCTGGGGGGGAGTTAACACTGTTTCTTTGCTTATTTTCATGGGCTGCTGCGGAAACTGGGGGGGAAAAAAAGAGGTTTTCAAAATACCAAAGTCCAGATACTGCCATATATCTTTGTAAATTGTGGGGGGTTTTTGCATTTTCTTGTCTGCTTTTGCTTTAATAAAGCAAAGAGTATTTCACTATCTTCACAGTCATGTAGAAGCCATCCCTGAGGCTTCCCTCGGGATGGCCAAGCCCTGGGAGAAGGGACCCCTTTGGAATCACTGACTCACAAGCCAGGGTAGAAACCACATCCGTGTCCCCCTGAGGTTTCAGTGGCTCTGCTGTGGTCTTTCTGGGATGCGTGTGGGCTTCTGTGCTGGCTTAATCCGGATCGTGGCTCGGCCCATCAGCTCCCGCTGGAGGCAGCAGATGGAAGACAAGGAACACACTCGTTGGCATCGGCCCGGGAGCAGCGCTGTCACACGGAAAGGTACAATTCCATCAGATAAAGGGCATGAGATGAGGTTGCCTTTAGTTAGCGCAGGAGGAACTCTTCCTCCATCCTATGTAAGGCCAGAAGATGTGAGATGGATGATGTGGTGCTGTTGCCTGCCTGGGTAGACAGCGTTCCCGCAAGCGACCTTCGCCCAGCGGGCTCCCACCAGCACCATCCGTGGTCAGCAGGGAGCTTTGCTCAGCAAGAGGAAGAGCTTGGCTAGCGGCTCTTGGTGAGACTGTGTGACCATTTCTGGAGAGCCTGGCAGCATCTGAACACTGTGCCCAGAGAAGTCGAAAGCCCCTTTTTTGCTTGGCTTCAGGGAAAAGCGGAGTTAAGCCACGAGCACCACACACGGTTCACAGGGGAGATAAAGACCAAGCGAGTCGTCCCTCGTGGAGGGCAGGCAGGAGAATTTCCCCCCCCTTCACCACCACGTGCTGGTTTCACACTTGTCACCCTGGCCTGGGTGGTGCTGTTGGGGTCATCGCCATGGTCCGTAGGGATGCTGAGGTGGTACCCAAGGCATCACCTGCCTCCCAGCCGGAGGGGCCAGCAGCGCCACTGGGAAGAGCTGGCCGCCCTTGCAGAGTCATTTGCCAATGCAGGCTCCTGCTCCCGGCTGCCACCCCACTTACTGATCTCTCCCCCTCGATGTTTCAATAACAAAATATATGTTAAACATATATCTGTATATTTAAAAAAAAGGAAAAAAAAAGAGAAAAAAAAAAGCATGCCCCTTTTTATATTTCTAAAGATGTCTATTTAATATAATGCTTTAAGAGAGTTTCTTTTCTGATTGCAACCAAAATCTTCAGGAGATGAGTTAGTATGTGCCGATAGTAACGGAAACTTTTAATTTAATAATTTTTCCTGGTGTCGGGATCTGCTTCTCCAGCTTTCTTGTAGCTGATTCCGGTTAGGCAGGGATAGTATTTGCACTTGGGGGGGGACAAGAAAGTTTCCTTTATTTCTGCCCTCTTTGACTGCACAAAGTGTCCTTGCACTTTAGGGCAGAATCCTGGAATTAAGAGAGCGGGAGCCGTTTTCTAACTCTTTCAAAGCAGACTTTTAGAGGCGCAGAAATCCTTTCTTGTACCGTAACGACCGGCCGAGTCCGTGCTCTGCACCGTCACGTCCTGGTGGCCCGCTCTCAAGACGACAGAGCACCTGGAAACCTCCAGGCTCCGGGCAGGGCTCCAGGGGATGGATGCTCCAGCCTGTTCCTGGGGTTGGGGGGGGGGGGATGGACAGATGGTTGGGGGGGGTCCGGAGGAGACAACGGTGCAGGCTACAGCCCTCCAGCTCCCACCTTCGCTGGCTCAACTGCTCCCCGGCAGCATGGAGGGACTTTTGCTCATTTCCCTTTTCAAACGGCAGGGGATCCTGCTCTTGTGATTTCCAAAAAGTAAATATCTGCACCACACATAAAACCACAGCAAATTTATAATAAGCTGCTCTCTGTGCCGGGTATTTTGTGTTCTGTGGCAATTTAATGCTGGTTTTATTTGTTAACATGTTTCTGTAATAAAAAAGAGTTCTCTATATTGATATATTTTATTTTCTTTGTAATAAGCCAAAAAAGCTCATTGCTGGTGCCTTTTTGCCTGGGGAGGACTCCCAGCCCACAGCTAATATTCATGGAAGTATCAAAGCATAATGTCTCTGCAAGTGCTCGTTTTCACCACAGCTGAGTGAAGTCATGAAGCAAGCGCCGCAGGATTACCAAAAAGAAAAGAACAAGTGGTTTAAGGAAGGGGCAGAAAGACTTTCGGGTACAATAATGTGGTTATTTCCCCAGGCCTGGTTCCAAGGCGAGGGCTAAGCTTTCAGCTCCTTAGGTGTGACACGGAAAAAGCCTTGGCCCTGGCTCGGTGGGACTTTGCTGCTGCGGTCACGAAGCCCTGTCCTTTGCAGGGTGTGCCGTGGGGCCAGAGCATCCTCACACCATTTTCTTTTGGCTGGAGTCACATTGCGGTTGCAGCGCGGTGGCCTTTTTCAGTCACCATTCAGAAACGGCAGCGCTTTGCCTAAATTAACAGCATCTGAGGCCAAATTCTGCTTCTAGAGAAGGACGTTAGTTTGGATTGTTGAGACTCCTCTTTTTTTTTTTTTTTTCTTTTTATCTTTTTTTTTTTTTTTAAAGAGAAGTTGGAACTGATTACATTGGATGAGGAAAATGGAGACCTACAATGTCACGATGTCGTCGAGACTGGGGAGCAGTGACAGCCGCTGCCTTGGCCAGTGAGATGTGGTAGAAGATGCCCAGGAGATGCCCATCAACTCAGATGTCACTGCTGTAGGGGACTGAAGGACATTTATTCTCGTAACCAAAAAGAGGAGCCTGTCTGGCATCCAGGCTGAAGATAAAACCAATTGCACTGCGCTAGGGGAAATGAAAAAAATATCTACATTTTGACTGTTTTAATCCATGCTTGCGTCCGCTGCAAGCCACAGGGCAGACCTTCACGCTTGGTGTTCAGCTCTTTTTGTAATCTTAAAAGTCTGTTGTTGTTCTAAGTACAATAAAGGCAAAAATTCTCATTTGTTGGAACACTGCTCAACGCGTGTGTTTGGCTTTCATTTCGGTTATGTGCATGAGAACCGTTATCCGGTGTGATGAACATCAGCTATTGAAGATGCCAGGAACAAGTGGGTCATTTTTCAGTGGACGAGGCTGTATGTTGGGTCATTCATAGGCTATTTTCCACAGTCAGAGTTTGCTATTACTCACATGTCTGAGCTGTTAATTCATTTACACGTCAGTTGACTAGTCCTTTCATATACGCCTCCTTGGGTCTTTGAAATGGAATTTCATTTGATTAATGTATTTCTCAAAGCAAGGAGCTAATAAAGGCCAGTGTCCTCCTCCTTTTGTTGTTGCTTTCCGTATCTTTATGAGCAGTTGTAAATCTGTTCTGCTGGAACTTCTTTATAAAATTGACCTGTGCTCTCCGAGTAGTAAAAAAAGACTGCTTATCAGCCCACTTCTTAATTCAAGGCACAGATGCGAATACTGCCCAGGGTCAAGATTATATTCACTGTGAGACAAACTAAAGAGCTCGGCAAAAAAAAAAACAAAAAACAACCTCATCAGTCCACAAATAGCTGGCAATGCCTAGAGTATAATTGCGCAGCAGTGGTACATGTACCGATACCCCGCAAGCTGGAAGCACAATGTACTTAGCAGTACAAAAAGCCTTGCCCATGTGGAGCAGTGTCACACTTAGTCATCGGCAGAGAATCTGGTCCCGTCCCTCTGTTTGAATCACAGTTAAAAATGAATGTGCTATTTTCAAAATTCACCCTTAATCGACATCGAAAAAATCCACCACCGGTCACGGGGGTTCGATGCTGTCTCAGATACCTGTGTCAACCTGTTGGCCCTGGTACCCCCCATCAAACTCGACCACCAGCAACCACCAGGACATTTCAGAAGCTGCCAGTCCAACACGTCGTGGGGGTGAGAGACCCAGCCCTTCACGTGGTTACACATCTCCCGGTCTTACCTGGCCTCTGGTCTCCAGCCTCGTGTGGCTTACACAGTATTTGCCTGCATGAGAACGGTAAGGAAATTAGTCTGAGTGTCTGCAGAGCTTTGGGTCTGGCCAAAAGGGCAACCTCAGTTCATCTGAGCTAGTTTTGCTCTGTTAAGCGCCAGCCATGTCTGCTGCACATTGTGCATCCACCCACCACCCTGTTCACTGTGACCTACGAGTGACCATGGACATTGCTGATCGCCCTGACTGTGTCTAACGGCACGTGAGCCGTGCAGGGTGGCAGAGCTGGTGACTGCCGCCTTGCCAGTGTGCTGACAGTGCTGATGCTGAGAGAAGCCCTTAGAAAAACCTCTGCTCTCCAACTGAATGGCACCAAGCTCTCAAAAAAAAAAAAGTCCAGTTACATTGAGGAAGAAGAAGGTAACCGTGGTGTGCAAGACCAGGATGGGTTCAGCATCTTCCTTTGTATGTCCTTCCTCTCTGCCAAAGGTGAGCTCCAGGGCTTATTTGTCTCCTAACCAGGTCACAGAGCACTCATCACTGCTCCATTGGCTCTGGTGGTTGTTCATCATTCCCTGGCCAGAGGAAGAAGACTGGGCAAGGAGACATGGTGGCTGCAGGTGTGGAAAGGCTGCAGAGTGGGCGAGCAAAGAGCCTGGGGAGCCTGATTGACGAGGGGTGTCTTTGAGTGACATGTTTCTACACAGAAACAGAAGGAGAAGAGACAGACCTATGGGATCTCATGAAGGTTGTGCTGGGAACCACGAGCAGGGCACTGTTGGGCCCTCCTGGCTCTCTTCAGGGCAGTGGCTGGTGCTCAGGTGTCTCCATCTCTGCTGTGACTGCAGGAGGGTGAAGTCCAAGCCCCCCCACCTGCTGTGCAGGCAGAGCCAGGGCTCGGGCAGCATAAAGGGACGTGGGATGCTCAGCTCCTGCCAGATGAAGCCATGGTCCTCTGACCCGAGCAAGAACCACCCCAGTGGAGATGAGGGGCTTAGGGGGCTCCATGCAAACCAGCCTCCAGGGAAGGGAGAAATGCTTGGGCCAAGTGCTCTGTCCTTAGCAATGCTCTTGACCTAGAACAGAAACCCACTTAATAGCCACAATAACCACTCAATTTAGAAAAAGCAACACTTCAGGACTTGCTGGGAGGTCTAAGGGGGCTGCGGAGCTCCACTGCACGCTGCCAGGTACATTTTTCTATAGGTCTCTGCAGACTCCTGGCCCTAACCCTCCTGGCCCAGTTAGCCCCTGTCCCAGGCTGGCTGCCGGGTGCCCTTTCTGGGCTTTTTTATGATAACTGCTTTCAGCGTGACCTTTTCTGGAAGCCTCCCTCAGCCGAGGGGGGCTGCGGGGGGACACGGTGAAGCAGCAGGGAGCCACCGGCTGAGCCTGGCAGGGGGCCCGTCTGCTGCAGGATGGGCTCGAACAGCAGAAACCAACTGAGGCATCATTCTTACTTCTCTTCCTTTTTTTTTTTCCCCCCCTCCTATTTCTTGCTGGAAACATCTGCTGTCAAGCAGCCCTGAAATGGCTCCGTGCTTCAGTTTGCTTGCCTGCCTTTTTCCTTAGAACAGCCAGTGGGAAATTTTTAAAGCAGAAAAATGGTTCCGTTTCCTGAAACAATAGTGAGTTGCTTTAAATGCACTTTTCAGTGGTGCTTTACCTCCCCGGGGGCCCCGGGAGGGCTGGGTGCACTGACACAGCTGCGCTGGCAACTGTCCCCCCCATAGCCCTTCCAGTTGTATCAGGGTTTGGGCTCCACTGACCCTCTAGGGCTGAACTGGAATGAGCTGGTGGAGGGAGATGCCCTCCACGCTGGATTATCTCAGGAGATTCGGATGGACCCCACTCAGCAACACAGCCCAAACCCATTCCAGCTGCGGGGAGCGCAAGCACAAATCCAGGCTGAGCAGAGCATGGATTGAGATCAGCCCTGAGGAGGACCTGGGGGTGCTGGTGGGTGAAAAGTGGCAATTTGAGCTGGTGGCCCAGAAAACCAACCGTATCCTGGGCTGCATCAAAAGAATCGTGGGCAGCAGGGTGAGGGGGGGAGGAATTCTGCCTCTCTGCTCCCCTCTGGTGAGACCCCACCTGGAGTTACTGCCTCCAGCTCTAGAGTCCTCAGCACAGGAAGGACATGGACCTATTGGAGTAGGTCCAGAGGAAGCCATGGAGATGCTCAAAGGGCTGGAGCCCCTCTCCTGTTAAGGCAGGCTGAGAGAGTTGGGGTTGTTCAGCCTGGAGAAGAGAAGGCTCCAGGGAGACCTTAGAGCCCCTTCCAGTCCCTCAGGGGGCTCCAGGAGAGATGGGGAGGGACTCTTGATCAGGGAGTGGAGCAATAGAATGAGGGGTAATAGTCATAAACTGAAAGAGGGAAGATTTAGGTTAGGTATTAGGAAGAAATTCTCCGCTGTGGGGGTGGTGAGGCACTGGAACAGGTTGCCCAGAGAAGCTGTGGCTGCCCCATCCCTGGAGGGGTTCAAGACCAGGCTGGACTGGGCTTTGAGCAACCTGGTCTGGTGGGAGGTGTCCCTGCCCATGGCAGGGAGGTTGGAACTGAAAGATCTTTAACATCCCTTCCAACTCTAAGCAATCTAGGTTTCTCTGGTACCTGGTGTGCTGTTTGCCTGGCATCCTTGCAGGAGACCTGCCCGCGGTGGGACTCCCTCACTCCTCTTCCAGCTGTGGTCACAATCTCCTGCCCCTGGTGGCCCAGGCAGCTCCTCTGTCCCCCTCGCCAAGCTCCGTGGCTGGATGGGCACAGGGTGGGTGATGTGGAGCTGAGCCATGCTGATGGTCAGGCTGGTCCCTGCACACGCAGCCCAGGCCACGCTGGTGCCGTGTCTCCGCATCGCTCTAAGGGTCCAGAGTCTGACTGTCACACTGTCCTGTGACTGATGATCTCTTACAGCACTTATTTATCCCAGTCAAGGAACAGAAATAAGACCAGAAGCCACAAGGACACTATAGTCTCCATGGGTCTAAAACTGCTTGTGGACTATTTAAACAAAGCAATTGCAGACAATGGCCCAAGACTGCTTATTTTCCAAACCCAAGAGACTGTCAGCTGAGAGAAACTGAGTGGGGCGATGTTCCTGAGGCCACAGGACCCGGTAATGAGCAAATTTATTGCTTATTATGAAAGTCATCTGAATTTAATTTAGTTCCTCTAGTTTGCATAACAGAAATTTTTGCAGCTCCCCCCGGGACAGACTAATTAAACCCCCAGCCTTTACCTGGAGCCTGAAGAGGGAGCTTGGCTGTTGCTGTCCCACTGTCCTCTCCAGTACCTGGGCTGGCTTCACCGCTGCTGTGGAGCCCCCCCAGGAGCCCCCAAGGTGGCCACGGGCTCCTGTGGCTCAATGCTCCTTACCCTGCCCAGCTCAGCCCATCCCCAGTCCCCGGGGCAGCACCACAAAGTGCTTTCAGGTGCAGGTTTTAACAGGAGAGCAGCTCACCTTAGTGGGAGCACACCAACCTCCTGTCCATGCCAAGTCTCTGCTATGAAAATTTTGGGGCTGTTTGTTGGGATTTTGTAGTCTTTTGGGGGTTTGGGGTTTTTATTTGTTGTTTTGGTTTTTTGGGGTTTTTTTTTTTTTTTTTTGGCCATGTGTGCACACAGCAGCTGTCACACAGAAATCCTCCTTACTGTCAGAAAAGCGTGGAGATGAGTAACAGGGCTGGCAGCACACGTTGCTGAGCTGCGGCAAAGTCATCGTGTTCGCCGTGTAGCCATCTCTCTGGTGAGGAGAAGCATGACCTGCTCCAGCAGCCCCCAAGGTGGCTGTTTTGGGGTGGGGGGTGGGGGGGATGATGGGGTTTCAGCCCCCACCCCTCTTTTCTACCTGCCTTTTCTATGGGGCAGCTCCTGAGTGTCCCTGCAGCTGACTCCATCCCTGCCCAGGGGAGCATCAGGGAAGGGGCAGGAGCTGCCAGCGCATGATGTTACCTCTCAGATTTTTAAACTGAAAGAGGGGAGATTTAGATCAGATATTGGGAAGGAATTCTTTGCTGTGAGGGTGGTGAGGCACTGGAACAGGTTGCCCAGAGAAGCTGTGGCTGCCCCATCCCTGGAGGGGTTCAAGACCAGGCTGGATGGGTCTTTGAGCAACCTGGTCTGGTGGGAGGTGTCCCTTCCCAGGGCAGGGGGGTTGTAAGTGGATGATCTTTAAGGTCCCTTCCAACCTGAACCATTCTATGATGAGTAGCACCAGCATCCACTGGGTGAGGAGCACCCAGTGAAGGCACAGCTGCTTCCCTGGGGGGATGTTGGAGCCACCAGGAGCTTGGTTGCTTCATGACAGAGGTTGCCTGCTTCTCTCTACTGCTGAAGTTCATGTCTTTCTTGGCACCTCCTGGGTCCCTCCTGGCTTGAGCAAACAGAGCTGTGCAGGGCTTGGGGTGTGCCAGGCTCCAGCAGCTCCCGCAGCAGCCGCAGACCTCAGCGGGGTCATGCCGACTCGGGTGCTCCTGACACCAGGAATGTCAGCCAGCTCTGGGGTTTTTTTGCTCCTTACCCAAAACTGCTGCCACCTCCCACCCGCCGCCGGTGGGTAGATGCCAAGAAGAGGGCGAGTGGGGCCTTGGGTGACCCGTGTCCCGTCCCCGGTGGAGCACGGCGACCACAGGACCCATGGGGCTGAGGCAGCGGGGAGGGAGCAGGGTGTGCAGGATGCAGAGTGGAGGACCTGTGAGGGGACAGAGGTCCTGGGTGGGTGGGGGGGCAACATGCTTTTCGGGGCAAAAGCGGTGTATTTCTCTAAGCCTCCATGGGAACGGCAACACTTTCTATATGATTTCGAGAATCTTCATGACTTCTGCCCTTCAGGAGCTCTTTCACAGGCTCTGAGAGAGGCTGTGAAAGCACTTCTTCCATAAACTTCTGAAAACGTAAGGAAAATAAAAAAACTATTGCAGCTTTTACTGGTTCAAAGCATCTCCTGATATTTTTTAAGCCAATGGCAGGATTATTTTTTTTTTTTGTGGCCCGACTCTTGATTTATGGATGTATAGGCCAAGCAACGCTCCCAATGGCTGCCAAGAAAATGTCCGGTGTAGAAAACTGGTCCTAAATCAGAGCATTCAGCTGGTTAATTGTGCAGCGAGTTGGGCCAGAGAGAATTACGGAGTTTAAAACTAAGACTCTGATCTTGCAAGAAGTCCTGTGTGGGTGGATTCCTGTGCCTTTATGGGTCTGTGTGCCACACATAAATTTAAGATGTCAGTGCTCCACTAAGTACATTTCAATTCTAAATTTATCATATAGATGTGTCTACTGAAATGTGCCTTTAACCTCTCCAAATTCTTCCTCTGGGAAGTCCTCACAGAGGCCCCGTCTCAAGCTTTGAAACCTTGTTTTGATACCTTCTCTCCGCATAAAATCCTGTAAGGATTTACTTAGGCTGGAAAATATTTTTCTTGCTCAGATGAAATCAAAATGTTTTCCTTCAGAAAGCAAAACCACGCACCTGTGGGTTGGGACACTGGAATTGTTGGGCTAGAGCCTTGGTGCTGGTTCCAATCTGTAATCATTTACTAGGCAGGCCAATAGAAAAAGAAAACAGTTTCTTTGCGCGAAACACTGTTGTTTTCAATCCCTGGAAAAATTACAACCCTACAGGAAAATTTTAAAGAAACAAGGAGCCAGGAAAAAAAAAAAAGAAAAGAAAGAAAAAAACAAGCCCTCAAGCTGCTGCTTCAGCTTGTGCTACCTGGGCATCGAGACCCCACGTCTGTCCCAGGCAGGGGATGCTCCCGGGCACCTTAGGGGGGGTGAGTTGTGCCCCCAGTTGGTGCCTGGCTGGGGGATGCCATAAGTGGGGCTGTCCCCACTGCCAGCCCCCCCGTTCCCAAGGGGCAGCCGCCGCTCTGCAACACTGACATTTGTTTTTTTCCAGCTTTAACAAGGATCTTTTGTTAGTTCTGGGTTTGAAGCATTTCCTACTCCACCAGCAAGCCCAGAGCCCAAGCGGCTCGGGATAAATCACGCCGTGGGATTTTTCTGCTGGCCCCATGGAGGCAGCTGTGGCTGCCTCATTTGGTGATGGGGAGGCAGGTGGGGGCTGCTCCCAAGCCCACCCACCCCTGCACGCGTTATCCAGCCTTTCCCTGCATCCATCCCACACTGCTCCCAGCACTCGGCCCCGCTCTTCATCTCCTGCTCCTCATTGCAGCTGGACCCTGCAACAAGGGTCCTGGTAAGCAGTTCCCACCTCGTTATCACCATTTCCCTCCCCAAATTATTGCTGACAAACCTGCACCACGAAGCTAACTCAGCAATAACAGTCCCAAATACTCCCAGGATAAAAAAGAGGGAGGTTTCTAATCATGAAACCATCCCTACTCACGAAACCCCATCCCTGGAGGTGTTGCCCCATCCCTGGAGGTGTTCAAGACCAGGCTGGATGGGGCTTTGAGCAACCTGGTCTGGTAGGAGATGTCCCTGCCCAGGGCAGGGGGGTTGGAACTGGATGGTCTTTAAGGTCCCTTCCAACCCAAACCATTCTATGATTCTAAAATTTAATTCTAAAAATTTTTTTTTTTCCTTCTGTGAGAAATCTTTTTGGTAAATAAAAGCAAGAAGCCTGAACAGTAAATGCTAGTGCCCAGGGTCACAATGCAGAGTTGAGGAGGGGAAAAAGATGCTGGTTAGATGGAAAGAAGCTGGTGCTGTGTCGGCAGTAACCATAAATAGGTAGAAAGGTGTTTGTGCTGACAGAGGCAGCTGAACAGCAACCGGGCAGCTGAAGTTAGAAATGAGAAACGATTTAAAAACCCCATACTATCAAATCTGCCTCTCTGCAACTGGCAGAACAACCCACCCCTGTGCAGACCCGCTCCCCAGACCCAGGCTGGTGTGTCCTGGTCAGTGTAGGGAGGGTCTCTGGGGGGTGCTGGGATGGGTCCTGTGCTGCCCATGGGACCCAAGCAGTGGGATGCCCAGAGCAGAGGGTGGGCTACAGCACATGCAGCCCTGGGGCTTTGCTTCCAGAGGCAAAAAACCACATTCGGACTCTTTCTTTTCTTAAATTCATGGAAATTTTATAAACACTTGAAGAAATCTATGCTTTTAACATGACAAAACGGCTCTGATGGCTGATGTCTGCAGAGGGAGACTCCCATGTTCCCAGCTGTGTCACTCCAGTGGCACTGGCAGCAGGGCCAAACATCCCCCCACCACTCCACTGTTGGTCCCCAGTGTTCAGCACGGAGGAGGGGAAAACCAGCACGCACACACATATGACAAACGACTTAAAAAGGACACAATGAAATACGTATCTAATAAGCTGCTTCCTTCCATTGTTCACAATGTCAAACTTTAAACCAAACTCCCTTGGGTTTCTCTCTTCCCACGGACCCCGGCTCTGTCCCGCAGGACCATGAAGCTGCCTGCAGAGGAGCAGTGTAGGGGATGCTACAGCCACCGAGTCCCATGGGACGGGGACAGTACGCTGCGCAGCATAGGGGGTGCCACCACCAGAGCCACCCGTGTCCATGGAAGCTCGTTGCTTCCCAAAGCAACAGCCTTGAGGGGGCTTCAATGCACAGCCCCGAGAGGGGAAGGCATTTTGGGAAACGTTGGCTTTCTGTGGAGGAACTCCTGGCCTCACACCTCTGGGACAGCCACCCTGACAGGTGGCAAAGCCACCAACGGGCAGGTCGGCGCCGGCCAGCAGGAGGAGATAAGGGGCCTCCACTGCCTGACTGCTGGAGAGGCTTCCCCAGCAATCAATCACGGCCATTCCGGGCTGGTCAGGGCACCTCTCTCCCTCCTTCAGACTCTCTGGCTCGCTCCCTTAGGTACCTGATCCAGAAAACCTGACGTGCTGTTTCGGTGCTGCTCACACCCTCCAGATGCTCACGAGAAGGTGCAGCAGAAAGGGCTCAACCGTAGCTTTCAAAAGCCCTGAGATGCCAGTGTGCGCAATACAGTCCAAGTGTCGACAGCACGGCTTTGTTTGCTTCCTTTGTATTTTGTTTTGTTTTGTTTTGTTGTTGTTTTGTTTTTAAAGCCACTTTTACGTGCCACTGCTCAAAGCGGGGACGCGGGAGGCAGCACCGCCAAAGCCCGAGGGATGGGAAGCACCACGGAGGCGACGCTGTGCCTGTACAGCCGACGCCGGAATTACATTCAGCAATAAAGCAGGCAGGGTGGCCAGATGGACAACACCAGGCACGTGTCCGGAGACAGCACGGCAAGGACGGGCAGCAGCATCCCACGGGCAAACCCGTGCCGGGCAGGACACGAAGCGCGGTGGAGATGGGGGAGCTCCTGGGAAGCAGGTATCAGGAAGGGTTGGCCACTGGTTTGGGAATGCTCCCAGCACCCAAAGAAAATCCTTCGAAACAGGGGAAGCTGCCTTTGGGCTGGTGAGAGGAAGGAGGGAAGCTGCTCATTGCTTATTTACAAGTGAATGCTCCAGCCCTGGTGTCCAGCTGGTCCCACAAATGAGCCTCTACTGGTAAGACGGGCACCAGGGGAAGTCCTGGCTCAGAGAAACCGTCCAGACTAAAGGGCATCATCTACGCGGCCGCTGCTGAGGAAAAGAGATGGACATCTCTTGGATTGGAAATTAATATAACAAGCAAAGGAGAAATGGGGCGCCTCTTAGAAAAATAGTGGGCTTTGGCCCATATTCAGTGAGTTTCAGTTCCTCGCAGTTCCTCTGTGCTGCTCCACCAGAATAACCCCAGGACAAAGACTTCTTGGTGGGCCTGTGGGAAGGGGATCTGGTGGGAGAGTGACTCACGTGGGAGGAGGAGGAGGCAGAGGAGGAGGAAGAGGAGGAGGAGAACCCGCCACCTCCTTCTACCAGCTGCGTTCTTGGAGGCTGCTGACAAGACCAGGGCTGTCTGGAAAGCCGACCCACAGGCAGGGGATGCAGCCTTGCACACCCACCTCTGCCAGCGTGGTGTCCCAGGACAGGGGCATGTTTACACCAGGGAGAAGATGAAGAGACAGAGCTAAGTGCGATGGTTCCCCCCAGTCCCTGTCCTGCCTACCCTAGCACCAGCAGTGTCTCCAGGAACATACACTGCTCTCCTACACACTGAAAAACAAACTATAGCTTAACTGAGCAAGAAAACGTAACATAAAGGAAAGAGCTTCTCATGGCAAGGGGTGGGGGGGGGGCAACCCAAAATCCAGTCATTCTGCCCTTGCATCCAAGCACGGGGAGTCAGCCCCTTGCGTTTTTGACTCCAATGTCTGCCCAAGGTCACCCTTGCCAAGGTGCGTCTCCCCAAAAGTGAGCAGGTAAATGGTCACTCCTGTCCTCTGCTGTCCCTTCCACAGCCCCTCGGTGCTCACCCAGCCGGTCACCTGCCAGGGCACACAGGAGCATCCCCCACAGCCCGTGCAGAGTGGCAGAAGGACCTGGAACAGTTCAACACAAACATGTAGGCAGGGTCTTCTCTCCATCGTTATCTCCCTCTCTAATTTCTTGAGCCACTCGTGACAGCGTGCTCTGAAATTATCGTCCGGTAAGATAGCTGCTCTCCAGGGGCACTGGAACTGGGAAAGTCTTAGCTATGACACGTCGTTTCACCAGCGCAGAAAATCTCCTGGGTTTAGCTGGGCTGAGGTGGTTACAAAGTCTGGAAGAAGAAAACAAGCATGGTTTATGCAGCAGTGTGAATTCATCAGCGATGGAAAAACCACAACCACAGCAAGCTGACATCTTGGCACCGCCGTTTGTGCAGCTCTCACATTTACCCTGAGCTGCAGCGAGGAGGCTCGGGAAGGGCAGGGCAGGTTAATTTACCCCATCCTGTCATACTGCCACCCCCAACAGAGGGCACAGCCCACCTCCAGTCATTATGTTTCCTTCTGCAAGGGTCTCCTACGGGAAGGACTTCTTTTCTCCTCGTCTTTCTTTTGAGGTTCCCGCTGCACTGGGCTCCCACCACCCCATAAATGCTGAGTTTATGTTAGATGGGTGCTTTTGGTTTATTGCCATAAACACGTACCTTTAGCCTCAGCTCTCATCACCTGGGATCCTGCCTTGTGGTGATGAAGAACTGTACATAAGGAAGAAGAATACAGGAAAAAATAATTAATGCAATAAGCAAGCTCAAATGTGGATCCATAGAGGGTCAGGGGGGTTGAGTAACAGCCAGGTCAGGGATATATTTTCCAATATAACAAGTGAACTCACTGTCAGCACCAGCAGGCAACGTGTATCAGACTTACATGCAAACCCGCTTGCACTTTTGGCAGAGGCTGTTGTTCTCGTTGAGCAGATACTATTAGGAATGAAATCTGCTGCCACAACGCACACGGCTTGCACTTCAAAGCCCTGCCAGCCCAGCCTAGCCCAAAGGCTTCAGTGCCCAGGCTGTCACCCCGTCACACTCTCCCTCTCCGTGGCGGAGCTATGTCTGCACACACATCCTGTGTAGGACTATCCACCCTCTGGTCTCCCACCTCTGATCATCCACCGCGATCTGACCAGCCCTCCTCATCCCTCCCAAGATCCTATCATCTCTGCTCTTTGCAGAAGCTGAGAAGCAAGTACAACGTACACTACACTGACTGAGATGATTAACACCCATGATAAAAGGAACCTGTAGGTACGTTTATTACTCAGCAGATGTACATTTAACTTATCAAGCCTGGATCTGGATTCACTTTGTGCTCTTTGTTTAGCTCCAGCACTTTAGCTGAGAACCATCTTCTGCCCACAAGTATGAGAAGCAAGAAGAGGTCAGGGCTGGGGCTTCCTGAGGTGACTCACTCTGCTTCAGAGGGAGCACTCTACACATTTAAATGCCAACTTCCCAGTACCAGGCTTACTTGCTTGTTCTTCGCGAAGCTGTCTCAAAGAACTTTGTCCTAGAGGCCACTCTGCAAAGAGAACAAGAGAGGTCACTCCAGTTACCCAATAAGGCAATTTGCTAATTACATCTCAGCTGTGCTAGGGAAAAGAACAATAGCATTAGCAGGCACTGAAGATGATCACCTTCTAATGATGTCTTTTTTGCTGAGGCAGCTCCTCGTGCTGCCAGTTCCATTCCCCTCTGCCCTCACACCACTCTGGCCAGGCAGCCCTGATCACTTCTAACTAGACTGCTTATTTCCGTGCTCCTGCTTATAATCCTACCTACTGGTTTACAAACCTCCATCCATCACTTCTTACGGCCTCTCCTCCAGTTTTTAGGTACTTCATATTTAGCTTCCAACTGTCCTTTATAGAAAGAAAAGTTTGAAGAAGCGATGCAGGAGAGCAAAGGAAAGGTCTGTTCCTGTCCTGCAGGTGCAGAGCTGAACCTCACGGCACCTTTGCTGGACTAAGGAGTGAAAATGCAGGATTTGGACCAGCACAGAGTGAACTGAGAGCTCTCCCATGGCAGTAACTTCCCCCAGGACTGCTCCGGACACTGTCACTGGTGGGCTGTGTGGCTTCCACAGTATGGAGGCACTTCAGTTTTGCACCTCATGTCACTATGGGCAAGGTGAGTCCCCAGGGGTGGACCCCGTACACCCCAGGGCTGCAGCACAGTGGCTGAGCATGGGATGAGGGGTCTTAGCAGACTTGGGGTGCTGCTCTGCTCAGATGGCAGGGGAACAAAACACACATCTTTGCAGCACCACAGCACCACCCAGGTTACAGCCTCCCCACCAACCTGTCCTGGATGCTGGGCTGAGATCCCTGTCTATTTAGTCACCCTTTTTCCTGTGTTTTAATTCCCATTGAAAGAGATAGGGCTTCTGTCTCTTTAAAATCTGAAAGAAATCTGATGATGAAGCTGAACTCCATCCAATTTCCCTAAGAGAGATCCAAGCTGGATCTTGTCCTTCCTCAGGAAGCATCTCATTTAAGGCTTGCCCAGAGCCAGGCAGGGAGGGGCTCTCCAGCTTCATTGACACAAAAAATAGTAGAGAAGGTGATGGGACAAAGCTCAGCCCCAGGGCTGTACTTGAGAAGCTTCAGAGCTTTGTTTTTCCAGCGTGTGTTTGCCTTTTCTATGACCACGCTCCCCTCCCAAGCTGTGCCCTCTGCATGGCTTCTCCACCATCACGTTCCAACCCATGCACTGGAATCGAAGGGGACGCCCACAGGCTCCAGTCATCATCCACCACTGGTGCTGGAAACCAACATGGTATTTCTCCTCCTCCTCTTCCAAAATTCCTGGCAGGTGACCTCAGCTCCTCCTCCTGCCATCCAGATGGACCTCGTCCCCCCGCATGCTCCCCAAGCCCCTGGGTGCCGGTGAGCTCCCCATCCTGGGTACCACATGCCTGCTGGGGGCTGCCGACTTACACGGATGAAGGCATCTCTTCTGCTGTCCCTGTTATCAGATCTGGTCTCTGCTCCAGTTTCGGAGGGACGGAAGTCCTGCATGGTGGGTCTGGAGGTCTCACAGGGGGTCGCATTATCACGGGTTTATCGCCATGGGATCGTGGCTTAGGGACACCGTCGTACTCGCCTGCAAGGTTGAGGATTGCAAACACTGAGCATGGAGCTTTGGTGGCGGGCTAGATGTTTATGAAGAGGCACTATATACGTTAGTAGGCTTTGTTCTGTCTGCCTGTCTGCTCCCCAACATCCTCTCTTTGATAGAGGCCAGTTGCCAGAATTTAGGGAAAGAGTCCCAGGAAAAGGCAGTTCCCATTCTGCCTGCCCCAGCATAGCCTTCCTGGCACTAGAAAGAGGGGCTGATGCCAGACCCTGCGATGACAAATTCACTATAGTTGCTGACTCCAAAGATGACATAGCCTGGGAATGACAAGTTTTCTTAAACAAAACCTTTTATCTCAGACAGTGGCACTACTTGTCCTCTGCTCACGGGAGGCCCTGCCTTTGCTGCTTTTCTTCCCCAAGATCCATCTGACCTTGTTATTCAATTAACCCTTGAAAGTCTTTAAGGGTTAAGTGAATAAGGAATGAGTGTCAGTCTTTACCTGACACCCCTGGTGACCCCACACCTTCCCTTCAGTGCCCAGACCTCTAAGGGTACATTTCCGCAGGGCAGCAATCCCTGCAATATTCTCATATGGCCATTTAAATGGCTCAAAACCATCATAAGATTGGTTCCTCGGTTCCCTCCATTCCAATTTAGACATTTCCATGCCTAACGAGTCCTGTTTCTGATTAGAAATAAGTCAAAGATGTTTTTTCCATTTGGTAAGATAATTGCTGCGACCACTTAACCAAGGCTTTGTAAACCCCTTAGTTACTGAACTTCTCTATACCCTGGTGTGCCAGCTCAAACACTGGTCCTTAACCAACCCTCTTCCATATTTGCATTTTTAAATTCTGATCCTAAACGTTATCCTTGGTAAGTTGTATAGCTTGAATTTCTCAGTAAAAGCCCCGTTTTCTAATCCTTCAGCCAATACTTCTTCGTTTCTCAGTTTTTTTCAAAATTATCCCCAATCTGTGCACGTGAAAGCTCAAAGCAGCATTTCTAGCACTGACTTGCAAGTATCAACACAGACGTAATATAACTTTATTACTACTTCAGTCTTCTTCTGCAGACACGTGTCCAAGGATCAGCACAGCCAGTTTAATTACGCTGTGTCTCCAGGACCCGCTGTCAGCACGCTATAGGTGATAATGCAAACCCATAAAGCTTGGAAGCACTAAATGCAGCTGATGCATAAGCCAACTTTAAGCGCTATCCTGCTCTCCCAAAAGCAGATTCCCACCTACCCCTTATGCGACAAATTTAAATGAAGCCAGTAGTGTCAGTCAGATGAATTTGATGTCTGTGCTACCCATCTGGGCCTTTCCTCTTTCTCTCCATTGCACATGGGAATCATTTATCAAGAATGCAGCCTGGTTTTTATTTTCTAAATACTGGACTTGAGGCTGTCAGGGTATGACAGCATCTGAAAAGCACTGGAAAGTGCAGAGGAGAAGCTGGAGAACGTCTAGAGACACTCAGATACACAAATGCACACCCGCCTTCCTCCATTGAAACAGACAATGCCAGCTCAGAGCTGGCCCCAAACTAATTAAGTTTCTGTATAAAGCTTATTATAACACAAATAACGATCATTATTTATATTTAACACAGACGGCTGAACTGTTGAAAGAAATGTTTCCAGTAAAGCCTCAGTAAGCCAGAACCTGTCACAGATGGCGTGACAGATAAAACGATCAGAAATTAAAATGTGAAAGTGACTTTTGCCATTTTCCTCATCTCTGCTGCAGAGATCGTTGACGATCCAGGGAGCTTACAGCTGCTTAGACTGGGTACAAACTGCTTTGGGTTTAATATACTTTGTATTATTACTCAAGCCTGAATTTCATGGGTGCACTGAGCTAGGCTGAGCTCTGCATATGTGGAGGGTCAGCCACCCCACAGAAAGCTACCACACAGGAGGTTGCTCAAAGCCCCATCCAACCTGGCCTTGAACCCCTCCAGGGATGGGGCATCCACAGCTTCTCTGGGCAACCTGTTCCAGTGCCTCACCACCTTCACAGGAGAGAATTTCTTCTTAATATCTAATCTGAACGTCCCCTCTTTCAGTTTAAAACCGTTACCCCTTGTCCTATCGCTACACTCCCTCATGAAGTCCTTCTTTAAGGGTTGTGTGGCTGTGTCCACATCTCACGCTGTTCTGGTCTCCCAACCCCTCTTGCTGAGCTACATAAAGAGGACTCAAGGCGAGAAGCCCACAACCTGCTCCAGCCATCCCAGTGCATGATCACAGATCATAGAATCACAGATGATCACAGAGGGAAGGGCTGGCTCAGGCATCCTGAGCTCTCGTTGGGAGAATGGTTTTCCTTCTACCTGGCTTTGGCTGGGACCCCTGCACGAGCCACGGCCCCGGGGACACCCTTACCCTCTCTGCCGTAGATCCCCGGCCGGGGAGCCGGTCTCCTGGCCTGGAGCGTGGAGGTCCTCAGGGCAGGGTTGGTCACCACCCCGTTGGCAGCCTTGGTGGTTGGCTTCGCCCCTCCATCCTGCAGCCTGACCCCCAGCTTCCCCATCTCCATCTCGGCGCGTGGGTCCGGCCGGCCCTCGGTGGGGGGGCGCCCTGGATCGTCCCCCCCAAGGCGGGGTGCAGGCAGGCGGCTGCGGTGCAGGGGCTTGGGGGCCTCCGTGCCGACGCTGTTGCTGCCGTTGGGGGTCTGGCCGTGCCGGTCTGCTGTGGAGCCAAGGGGACAGAGAGCTATAGGGTTAGGGAGCACAGAGGGGTCGCAGTCTGTGCCCCACAGCAGTGCAGAGCTCTCCCCCCGAGCTGCACAGCTCCCGTGGTACCAGGGGACAAATATGGTGGGGGATGGACAGACCCTCACCCACCCAGAGCAAAACACAAACAGCGAGTGGCTCGGGCAAATGCTGAGAAATAAATGAAAACTGAATATACTTATGGGTTTCTTTCAAATTTCCAGTGCTCTCACTCATGAGGAGTTTTGTACCATGCTTTTATGTGCCTCCAAAAATAATTCCTCTCATCCCTCTTGCTGTGCTGGTGACCCAGGCGCAGGATGCAGATCGTACCCTGCAGCCTTGGGGCAGTCAAACCTTAATGCTTCTGCTCCCAGCGCAGAGAAGCATTTAAATGCAAGGCCTTCTAAAGCTACATGAACGGTCTTGTGATTTTAAACAGCAATTTGAATCAATCATGTTTCACCAGTGCTAAAAAGTACACTCGGAATATTAAGCCTAAAACATCATCAAAGCTTTGAAAACTGTAACTTTTCATCTCTTGTGGCGATGATGTGATCCAGGGCACAGCTTGCCATGCCAATTAGAGCAAATCGGGCGCAGAGAAACATGATTTTACATTGATGTGCCCTTCAACATGATAACAAGGGCTTTAACATTTCCTTACAATCAAATGATTTTAACCGCAGAGTTGCACTCGGTCTAAAAATACTATCACTGGGTCCTAAAAAAGCGCTTTAGTGTTCTCGCTCGGGATGTAAAATCACTGGTGGCTGAGCCAGCCCTGCAGACCCTCTGGGGACTGATGTGCTCTGGTGGGACAAGGCTCCAAGCAGCACGAGGCCACCCCCAGCCCAGGCACCCTCGCTCCCATCCCACCAACTCTGCTCCTCAGGCTTATTTCCATCACTTTGCATTTTCGCCTCTGAAGCCGCAAAAACTTTCCACTGGGCTTCTCATAGGCGAGCACCAGTCTTAGGTTAGGCTCATGGAGAATACTGCAAGGAAGAGAAAAAAAGAAATCCTGATGGAGCTTGAGTTGTGAGATGATGCAACCTACATGTGAGGGTTTTTTCGCTTTCCTTTCTCACCAAACAACAGAACCCACTCACGTTCACAGCCTGGGAAATGCAATCCCGCTAATGTTATCTCCACTGCTCCTGGAGAGGTGGTAAAAGAAGCAGGAGGGGTGAGAGGCAGGGAAGGCATCAGTGAGCAGCTGGACTGACCTCCACTTTCTTCCACGGAAGCACCGAAGAAGACGGGTCTTTCCCTCAGAGGACGTTTGGAAATGGTGATGGGTTTGTGCCGCCGGGCAGCCACCCTGGGGGGAGGCACCGGGGGGGGCGTGGTGTCTTCTGGGGGTCCAGAGTAGATCTGTAAAGGCAGACATGGTTAGATGGTCCTCCTGTCTCACCGGGACAAATGATACCCTCAGAAGCTCATCTCATTAACTCTGGTGTCATTAAAAGGCACCTCATAACAGAGTATGGAGGTAGGAGGTTGACCCACACCAGGAGCTCAGACCCAGCTCCCGCACGGCATGTGGCCACCCCATCACCTTTGCCAAGGGCTGCCCTGCTCCTCCCTCCTTTCCAGAGGTACAGAAATACCTATAAATACTTAAAGGGTGGGTGTCAAGAGGATGGGGCCAGTCTTTGTTCAGTGGTGACCACTGACAGGACAAGAGGTAACACGCACAAACTTGAACACAGGAAGTTCCATCTAAACATGAGGAGGAACTTCTTCACTTTGAGGGTGGAAGAGCCCTGGAAGAGGCTGCCCAGAGAGGTGGTGGGGTCTCCATCTCTGGAGACATTCAAACCCCACCTGGACATGTTCCTGTGCAACCTGCTCTGGGTGGACCTGCTCTGCCAGGGGGGTAGACTAGATGATCTCCAGAGGTCCCTTCCAACCCCATATCATTCAGTGATTCTGTGGAACCATCTGTGGCCTGAGTCACCTCTGACTGACCCAGGAGGACTGGAAAAGCCAGGGCTGCTCCAAACCACCCCGACCAGCTGCAGCCCATGAGAGCCTGGCAACCGTTTGGCTCCAGGCCTGTGACCCCAGCTCCTCCAGCCTCTCCAGGAGAGGGACAGCACGGTGCCCACCAGCCCCTCTGAAGGTCAGGATCACCCAGGAAAGCCCCAGGATCACCCAGGAAAGTGCTGGAGAGGGGCTGGAGCAGGGGGGATGCTTTAGTTATGGTTCTAGAGATGTGTCCTGCCGTGAGCTCTGCTACGGCCAGGCTGCCTGCTCTGCACCTTGCACACCCACCGCAGTGCCAAACTAATTAACACAGCAAAATCACAAATGGAGACAAAATGTGTAGCATTTTGAAGCAAATTACCCTGGAGCAGATGAAGAAAGCTTTGAAGCTGACAGCTTCTGAGAAACATCAAGATTTCCACCCCAGCGAGGCGATACAATCTACAGAAAGCACCCGAACTAACCACCACATTGTTTGAGATTTAACACTAAAAACCCCTCCAGCTCTTGGCTTACAATGGAGTGTGTGGCAGTACAAAATTATCTTGGATGAAATATTGGCATAAAAACAATGCTGCTAAAGAGTTTTATCTCCTTCTCTCACTGGTCATATGGCACCTATTTCATTTGGTTTAATTTAGAAGTTCTTATTTATGTCATTGCTTTTTTTTAGGAGCTGAAAATAATTAAGCTTCTGGGCAGTCTCCTGACCATCTGAAATATGACATTAAGGACCAAAACCAACTGCTTTTGTGTTGTTCCCATGGATATTAACAGAATTTCTATCAGGCTTTAAAGAGTGAGTTACTGTGGACAGGGTGGCATGGGCTGCGCTGCCCGTCCTGGGAGAACGTGGAGCTGGTCCCTTCCAGCTGCCGGCAGGAGATGGGATGGATCAAGCCCCAGAGGACAAGAGCTGGTGACAGACCCACTGATGATCAGGGTCACCGCACCCTTGGAGCAAACTTCATTATGGAAGAACAATTTTATCATGTCACCCAGAAAAATCGTTACATGAATAAATTAACATTCTGATTTGATTAAGGGTGCCATTTTTTGTAATTTAAACCAAAAGTATGTTCTTTCTTCTCCCAGCCAAACAGCAGTTCTGGGAAAACAAGACAGGCAATGAGAGAGAAACACATGCCCTAACTTTAACCTTGTTGATCCCAAAGACCAAGTAGTGCCCACCATGGCACCGGCTGCTGATGCTTAATGCCAAGGGGGGCTCTGCCCTGTGCAGGGCAGCACATCTTCCCCACTCCAGAACTCAAATCCCGATATTTTTTCCCTGCCTGGATTCAGAGGAATTTGCTCTGACATTAACAGCCCGTGATTTAAAAGCAGCAACTCAAGTACTATTAAAATAGCAAACGTTTACCTGCAGCAGGACAATTTTTTGGATACTTCAATCTCATTCCTACATATTAGCAAGTGCTCATGGTTGTTTTTTAAAGAAAAAGAAGTGTGAAGTTCCCCATGGATGCTTATACAGAATGCTGTTTTCAAGAGATGCTTTTCAACATCTGAAAACCATGCTGAACCCCACCACAAACTACTCTCTTTAAGATGTGGGTGCAGCCTCTGCTTTGCTTCTGCCTTCTAAATGAAATTCCAAGTTAAACAACTTGAAGGTACAAAGATATTGACAGAGCCTCATATTTAGAAGGTTTGTACACTGAAGAAGGTGTTTCCAGAGCCATCAACTTATTTAATTTAACAATGGCACCGAAATATAAGCTGGGGAAACAGTAATTATCCACAAAGTCTTCACGAATAGTTACTTTGTCCTTTAGATTCTTCATATTGCACTATAGAAACCTTATCCCTCTCTTCCTCCAGACTCATTTAGAGTGTTTGCTCATGTGTGAGCTGAAAACACCTTCAGCGCTGACACCGAACTTACAAGCTCAATCTAATAAATGTTACTAACTTAACCTTAACGCTGAAGAAATTAAAAGCAAGCAAAGAGATGTCTGGGTTTTAATTAAAGATTTAATTCCAGCTCTTAGAGGCGGCGGTGTAAGTCCTGTGTTGACTCAGTCTGCACCACAGGCTGTTCGAGAGGGGAGGACAGAGGCTCGGTTCTGGAACCAGCTACGTGAGGATCCCAACACACGAACGATTCACTATTTTGCTGTGGGAACTTATTAAAAGAGTTCGCGGAGACCTACAAAGAAACCGCCATGTGATTTCCATGAGCTTCTCGTGTGGATACTCCAAAGCCTCTCTGAGCTCTTTCATCTCGTTTCTCTGGTTCTGGTCCTTGGCACCACAACCAACTCCCACGCCACCCATCTGGTCCCCGTTTGGATGCTTCCACTCCACGTCCACTTCTGCAAGCATCTTGCTCTTTTAGCTTCAGCCTCCTCTTCCTTTCCCTAAAAGAGAGCTTCCCCTCTGCCTGTGTGCTGCTCTGTCTGCTGGGAGCGTTACCCCATCTTCCTCACAGCAACCAACATCCTTTAAAGGATGGCTTCAAACCTTCCCTACCTCTAAGACATAAGAGACTGTTGGGATGCTCTGTGTGTAAAGCATTCTGAAAAGCTGAAGGACCAAACTCACTCCTTTGAACCCAGCGCTGCTCTTAGGGAAGCGATTTGGTCCCTGGGACGCTGATCTGAATGCAAACTCTGCTCAAGTTCTTAAATATTAACATCCAGCTCTACCATCCTCCAGCCACCCTGAAAACCCTCAGCCATTATCTCAGATACCATGCGGAGAAAGCGCTAATATGGAAGGCACTGGAATTTTCTGCTTTCCATTGGGAGACAAAGCGCCACATGATGAAAAGCTGTTGTCTCCACGTGAATCTTCAGCACCCACCAGAGCAGACTGATCCAGAGCGTGCAGTTAGGCAACGCTTTCCCACAAAAACATTCAGCAAGGCCTCATGAAAGGCAAATGGTGCTGGAACCTCGCTGGGGTGCATTGCCCCAACACAGCAGCCACTGGCCGCTCGCTGAGGTCTTCTCCAACAACTCCCCTCCCCAGACTTGCTATCCCTATACCTGGGTCTGAACAGATTGTATCCACAAATTGAATTATTGTCATCAAACTTTCAATCCTGCTTTGTTTTTTTTGTCTGCTTTGGTGTTTTTTTGCCCCCTCTATGAATACTTGTATAGTGCCTCATCTTGGACTGTGTCCATTGAAACCAGTTACGCTCTGGTCCAGCTTCTGCCTTCAGCAAAGGAAAGTGTAAATTTCTGTAATGTCCAAGCACAGAACAGGTTTTTTTTCCCCACAAAGATTCTTCTTATTTAAAAAGAAATCAAAACTCGCTTGGCTCAGGGTTTCCTTCATAAGTAGCTAAAGGCGATGGTAAGGAACGTATCTGCTACACTTTTTGTTTCCTTCTGAAGCATTTCAGAACAGTATATTATATTAAAAAAAACCTCCCAGCCCCTAAAGAGACTACGGGAAAAGGAGCCAGAGCTCTTCATCGTTGCCACAGCAACAGTTCGCATGAACATGATGGAGCAGCCAGAAGCTGCGTGGAGGTGCTCCTGGGGCGACCACCTGTACCTTCCCAAAGTGCTCGATGAGGATCTCAACCACGATGTTTTGGAACTTGATGTTCATCATCGCTGCCACGGTGTCCTCCTGTGCTCGCATGAGGGTAGGGCCAAAAATCACCCCCATGTTAGACGGTGACATCAGATTCTCTCGGCTGTGCTCACATATGCTGCGGGCAGGAAGGAAACAAGGAATAAGGTTTTGGTTTGGTTTGTGGTTTTTTGGTTGTTTTTTTTTTCTTTTTTTTTTCTAACAGATCTTATTCCAAGCAATAGAAAAGGACACAGTGAGAATCAGTCATTCAATTTTCTGCATTTTGTTTCAGCAGGATTTGTTTCCCAACCCTGCCAGAGCTAAAACATGTCTCTGGCTATGACAAGCACATTTGGCCAGGACAACTAGGAGAGCAACATGCTGACAGCATTTTTATTTGACCCTTTCCCACTCCTAGATCCTCTTTTAACTCTGCAATCAAAAGTCACCTGTGCAACACAGACACGAAAGGAATCATTTAAATTGGAATATCCGATTCATCCAGAACTGAATTTTCGCTTTAATTTTTGCTCTCTCTTTGAAGGAGGAGGACTGAATGTAGGGAGCACGCTTTGGAGGTTTTCAATACATCTCTACACGGCATCTTCTCTCTGAAAGAACCAGTGTTTTCACAGAACAGAGCTCCTTCTGCCCAGCAGCCTTCAAGCCTTGAAGGAACATGAAGTATTAACCACCAAGGAGGGTACTACCTGTTTCCAGGAGTGGACCAGAGGAGAGGGACCCTGATGCTGAGATGTGATGAATTTTGGGTTTGCCCTGTAGCTCTGGTATTAAAGAGGTTTTTGTCAGCGTGAGGGGGAGAGGGAACAGAATTTAAGAGTAAACACTTTAAAGAATAAACAGAATGACCACAAGTACGGCGTTGGCTTCATTGGACCACACACCAGATACTCTCAGCTCTGCCACTTAGGCAAAAAGGTTTCTAAAAACCACACAAACACGTGCATGAAAGGCTGGAAGCGGATGGCAGCAGGATCCCCAACCAGCCCCCCCTGCCCCAAAGAGGGGACGTGGCACCCAGGGCCGAGCACTCACCATTGAGTGTTGGGGAGTGACAATGACAGCTCAGCCCCCCTTATTCCTGAAACAGCCCAGTTTTGAAAACAACTTCTCCAAAGGTCCAGAGCAAGTCCTGTCACACAAAAGCCATTGCTTCTGCAAGCCCTGATCCTTCCTGACCCACACACGGGTTGCTCCCTTGTTTTTGAGCTTTACCACGGCTTGTCACAAGCCTCTCTCCCTTCTGCACCTCTGCTCTTCCCTGGGGTTGGCAGAGCAGAGCTTCCACACTGAGCCTTTGCTTTCGGTGTGACAAGGAGGCAGGAAAACACCCATTTCCCAATGCAGTGCTGGTACCATTATCATCCCATAACAAGGTTTTTCAGTGGCTCACTGGTGGAAGCACGTGGAGCAGTGCTGCTCAGTGCCACCAAGCACCCAACAGGCCTGTAGGGAGGCAGAGACTGACCTGCTCGAGCCTTCAGGCTGCTCTAAGGGCTCAGGACATTGAATCCATAGAGCTGGAGGTAAAACCAAAGCATGCTTCATATTCAGCCCGTGAGCACAGGTCCTACAGCCATCCCCAAACCCCAGACCTAACGTTCTTGCTAAGTGGAGTGCGAGGTGACAATTTATAACTCTGCTGTCAAGAGGATATTTTCATTTTACTATTATTTCCTGCTTGGTGCTTGTCAGAAAGGGGATGAAAGTGGCAATTAGGAAGAGAAGCACCACTTAATGCAGTGGGTTACAAGGGTAATCACACCATTTGTGTAGTACAAACATAAATTTCTAGGGGCATGACGGTGGATGCAAACTTGCCACAAAAAAAAAGCTTGTTCTGCTGATTCCATTATTATTCCCCTTATTCTGGCTTTAGAGAAAAACATCTGCTTACTTGACGAGGTGTTGTATGAGGAGCTCTAACATCTCTCTGTTCTTTTCAGGTAGTTTATACACCAGAGCGTGAATGGCTCCCAGCCTGTAATCCAGGTTCTCAGATTCTGGAAAGAGAAGTAGCACAAAGAGAAGTTCGTGCCCACCACTTTCAAAGGAAATCCATCAGAGCAAGATAAAGCCAAAGAAAACCCGTGGGAGCCTTTCTTTCTGCCACGTGGGGCTGGCTGGCCAAACCCGGCGATGGGAAGCAGAGGTAAAGTAAGATTACATAGCAACAGGGTAATCACCGTGAGAAAGATGAAGTGGAAAGAGGGAGAAATGAAGCTTGAAAGGGAGCTTAGAGCCGTGCTCTGCCTCTGAGCAGGGCCAGGGATGCAAGCTGGGCATCCCGGGTACTGCCCTTTGCACCCTTGCCCCGCAGAGCAGCACACCTGGGGAACACACGGCCTCTCTGCTGGGTATCTTATCATCCCAGACTGCTCTAACACTGAACAAGGTGGTAAAACGTCCTGCAGGGAAAAAAAATGGGAGTCCCTGACCCAAAGAGGTCACCCTCAGAAGCATAAATAATCAAGAAACAATAAAATACTCGGTGTGAATAGTGTGGGATCTTGGTAGCTGGGGAGCTTAATGGTGCAAGTTTCTAAGGGAGGGTAGGGAAAGCATTATGGTTTTGCACATACCCAGACATCATTGGTTTAACCAGTTCTGAAACTAATAAATCTTAGGCCTGAGCACGATCAGTAGGTGGTGGAAACTTTTCCTTGCCAAGTAAGAGCAAGTGTTATTAATTCTCTGGAGGTCCAAAGCGAGGAGAGGCGGGCGCTCTCCTACCCTCCCGTTGATGAAGTCAACAGGGGGCATGGGGATGGGAAAGATGCTTCAAGCCAAAACATTTTAGAATGTGCCATAAATTTCCAAATGCCAGTACTCGCACGCTGAGATGACCAGTTCCCCGTGTCCCTCCAGTCTCCATCTCAGCATGCTGCCTCTCAACACGCTCCGAGGATGCAGCCAGATCAGAATAATTACAGTTTATTTGAAATGGCCATAACAACAGGACAGCCAAGGACTGGCTGGCTTAGCACCAGCGATTCCCTGTCTGCGTACCCATGTTATTTGGCTAATCTCCATGAATACCAGCTGTGGCTCAATCCCAAGAGCTGCAGCAGAAAAAAGGCTTTCATGTATTGGTAGACACTCTGGATTCAACATCCCAGGACAAATGTCACTACTTAAAGGGAGCATCTATCTATTTGCATGGCAACTGCACACCCCATTCCCTCACAGGTTTTAAAATAAATACGTTAATAGTATTGAGAAACAATTCTTCTGGGACGCTTGATTGCAGGTTAGCTGACATCCCTGGGCTCTCAAGAGCATGAAACTGTTACAAGGAGGAGCTCTGCAACAGCAAACAAAAGAGGGGAAGAAATACCACTTATCTCCCTTGCACAATTAAGCACTTAAAAGAGAGGGTCACTCCTCTTTCTACAGGGGAACGTGGCCGGACACCCCGGTGTTGGGCTGGCAGAGCTCTGTCAAGTGATTTTGATGTACACTGGCCGGGGAGGGCAGGACTGGGGACAAGCAGCAGGGCAGCTGTGGGACTTACTGGCAGCCAGGACCAACTCTTTGTGGAGCTTGTAGGTCATGACGGGTTCAGACAGGTTCCTGCAATAACCAGAAAGAAAACTGAGCTCTGGAAGGGCAGCGTGACCCGCTCGCAACTGATCTTGAAGCATCGACAGGCAAATCTGCTTCCCTCTAGCACCACCAGCTCCCAGTGGCATCTGTATTGTTTAAACAGCTTTCCCCATGGGATGTGGGGTTTCTACAACAGGCATATTGCTCAAAAAAGAATACAAAATTAAAAAATGCATTCCTCTTTCCAAAGCCTTTGTCAATACTTCGCCCTTTCTAAGAGCCAGATGTTAACATCTGGTGGTTCACTCTGCTTTTCCCTTGGATCAGCCCCAAGCTCCTTTGCCCACTGGAAGCACGCGTGACCTGCAGTGCTACTCGAGATAAAACTTCAGTGCTACCTGAGATAAAACTTCAGTGAGCTGGTAATCGTCTTGATGTCCCAATCGCCGCTTTGGAGATCCACATCCCCTGGACACTTTGGATCTGGAGGAAGAACAAAAAGGCTTTGAATTAAGGTCCATTTTGAGGTTGTTAACAAACAGCACACTCTCAGGGAGGGCATCTTCTCGAGACTAATGGTGCTACAGCAGCACATGAAGAAGAAAGCTGCTGATTCTCAGGACTGGGAAAAGCAGAACAACAGTACCAGTGCCAGCACTTTGGAAAGGCTGAGGAGCAGCGCTAACTAGAGACAAAGGAAAAAGCAAAAAGGTAACATTTAAGCAGTGGTGAAAAGTTAGCAAGTGCTTATTCTCTACACTTTGTTTTTCTTCCCAGCACAGCCAAGACTGGCAAAACCAACACATTTCAACAGATCCAAGACAAGCTTTCTGATATCCAAAGTAATCTAAATGTCCAGTTCCAATCCCTCCTTCACAGCTACTCCCCTGAAGGCTGTTCTGGAAACATTCCCTCTTGCTGCACAGGGAGGAGGGAGCTCAGAGGAGGAGGCACAGCAGCATGGAAGTACACTTTGCTCCTGCCTACCATCACCCAACAACCACATCATTTCTGCGGTACAATGAAGTAAAGGATGGGGGCCATCTGAACTAAAGAAATGGACTGCATGATTTATTAAAAAAAAAAAGAAATAATGGCCAAAAAAAAAAGTTAAAATCTATCTCCTTACCGAAGCTCAGAATGAAATCCTTCTGCAGCGGTTAATGCTCGTGTTGTTTGACTTTCCATTGTGATTTTGTACACAGTGGGGTGGCTAGTGGTCAACCAGACCAAGGCATATAAATAAAATGAAAAGCCACTCACTGGTGGGGTTCAGTTGAGAAAACCACAGAGCTACTCACAGGGAGGGTGAGAATCAAGAAGCAATAAAAACTTAGCTAAGTGATTAGTCACCAGGCAAGTGTAACTGGATAGCTCTCTGAAGTCATGGCTCCATGGGAACTGGGTACAGCTATACGTCAGCACAAACCAGCCTTCTTAATAAACAACAACAATAGTAAAAGAAATAGTAAACAATAGTAAAAAAAAAAAAAAAGCAATCATAAAAGAAGTCATTTTTCAAGAATCGTAAAAGAAGTCATTTCTTCGAAAGAAGAGGGGGAGAAGTCATTCTCCCCCTCTACTCTGCACTGGTGAGGCCACAACTGGAATACTGTGTCCAGTGCTGGGCTCCCCAATTCAAGAGGGACAGGGAACTGCTGGAAAGAGTCCAGCAGAGGGCAACAAAGATGATTCAATGATTGGAGCATCTCCCTGATGAGGAAAGGCTGAGAGAGCTGGGACTCTTCAGCCTGGAGAAGAGAAGGCTGAGGGGA
>JAOQGH010000062.1:4199719-4232264 GCA_025769975.1 Gallinago jamesoni | reverse complement strand
ACTTCACCCTCTTTCACCAGCAGCTTGTTTGGACCCTGGGCTACAACAGGAAATGTCATAACACAGCATTGGCACAGTCCCCCGCCCTTTCTGTCTTTAATAATAAAAGTGTAAATCAGAGCCCTGCCACATGTGAATTTGTGTCTGATAAGGAGTTGATTAATCATTTTCAGAGCACAGCAAAATGTGCAGTTAAAGCTCTTCCACATCATAGGGTCGTGTAATTTCTGCTTATCTACTTGACTAGATTAAAAAGCAAAAACAATACAGCTTGATATGCTGAGTAAAGCAGAACACGGGTTTTTGTTCCAGCCAATTAACCACAGACTATCTCTGTGCCTGTTTTGCAGGCATCATGAAGCAGGTAGAAAGTCAGAATACTTTTTTCTATACACATATTTCAACTTCTGTTGTCACACTACTACTCCTGCTAATTTTTCCGGGATATCTGGAAGGATCGTTCCAAGTTGTAACGTAAAATATCTTTCTGTTCAGTGCAAACATTTATATTGAATTTCTCCTAAGTGACCATGCTGTTGTTGGTTTAGAATTCTGGGGGTTTGGGTTATCCGGGGGGAATGGAGGTATGTGGATTTTTGTTTATCTTTTTAACTTAAACCAACATTTTACTGGAAAAAACCAGCCACAGGACACATCAACTCCAGGCACAGCACAGGCCATGCTGGCGAATCCTCTGAAATCACTGTATTTTCAGCAAGTTGTTTATAATGATCATCTCTCCTCTGAGCAACAGTGATGAAAAGCTCAGATGTATCTTAGCTCTAACACAGGAGTTAAGACACCCTTAAGCACAGATCCGCTCGGTACTTGATACTGAGTGGGATGATATGACTTGAAGCCTTTCTAACTCTAATCTATTAAAAATAGAGCGTATTTACTTTTGTGAAAGACTGAGTCACATTCTTTCCAGGCGTGTAATGCAAACACAAGTCAAACAACAGGTTTCATGCTTATGTCTCTGATAATGCTACTTCTATGCTTATTAAAGTCAGCTAATTAAAGCTCTAAGATACAGAATGTAAGTTTTCACCCAGCTAGCAAAGCCCCAGAGTTTTCCATGGCAGCAAACTCAGCCACTGCAGCAACGGTCTGTGAAAGGGGAAAGGGAAGGGGCAGCAGCCTGTCCCGGGGTGCAGAGGTACCCCCCTGTGAAGGGGGACACACAGGACAAGGTGGTGGGATGGGAGCTCCAGGGAACTAAATGCTCCCTCTTATTTTCCTACTATAATCTTTGCTAAGGGAAATGCCCTCAAAACCTCTCACTGATCATTTTTTTTTCCCCCCTCCCTTATTTTGTGGTTTAGAGCTGCAAATTGAACTCCACAACCCACTAGTTCTTGCTAAATAAAAACTGCACGTTGCCACCCATAACTTTTACCGTTTGCAAATTTCTTCTCTGGCCTCGCTATCAGACACTGTGATAAAAAGGGAAGAAGTTACACTGCCCCCACGGAGGGAATACACAGCCTATTCAGCAGAAATTGGGGACGAGTGTATCTGCAGGGAAATACCATCCCCAACCTCCAGACAGCTT
Source organism: Gallinago jamesoni (assembly GCA_025769975.1). Lineage (NCBI taxonomy): Eukaryota > Metazoa > Chordata > Aves > Charadriiformes > Scolopacidae > Gallinago > Gallinago jamesoni. The sequence goes on along the minus strand of JAOQGH010000062.1, from coordinate 4,230,709 downwards.
CGACAGCTTAGAGGAACAGCAACAGAAATGACTCACTTTCTTCCTGTTTTGTGATGGGACTGTGGTAGATCTGAAAAAGGGGAGGGAATGGAAAAGGAAGAAACAAAAACATGATGCAATGTATTCATTTTCAAAAGAAAATGCAGCACCCCATAAATCACCCGAAGCCAATCCCAAACAGCAAGACAATCTCCCAAAGGAATGTCATTTTATAATTAGGCAAGATAGCATTATCTACACAATAAATGAGGTTTTGATGACTTTCTACATTTCACCAGAACAACTATTTCTAGAAAAGAGGTCTCCCAAAAACTGAAAGAAAACTTTGTCCTTTAAGTGCCCTGTAAAAATGGCAGCTGGACAGTCTGGCGCACAGGGGCTGTGGGGGTTTTGTTTGCTTGCTTGCTTTTGAAAATTCAAGTGTCAAGACATTCCTTCATCCCACACAATAATACATCCTGTATTTTTTTAGGAATAATAAACTGTAGGTGTCATCCTTTATACATAATAACACATCATGGAGAACGAGTGAGCCCCAGACATCCCCTAAGTGACTGGTTGCCCTGCATGAGCACGCTGACCCTCCACACCCTCCCGTGTCCTTTCCTGTTTAAATAAGCAGAAGTGTGCTCCGGGGGGTACTCGTGTCCCTTGTCCCCAATCCCAGTCCCACCTCAGCACCAGCAACCACTAGGGAACACACCAGAGCTTTAAAGGGGGGAAAACCAAAATCCCCACTTCAAGGTGTGCCACCAGTAGAACACCATGAAATCCCATTTCAGCTGTGAATGGCTGAACCGATGCCCTGAAATATGGGTAAGCCCCAGCAGCGAAGCGCCAGAGGAGCCTGCCAGAGCCCGTGTCACCACTCTTCCCCAGGACCTGCCAGCAGAGGACACTGCTCGGCAGCAAATTCACAGCCATGCAGCAGCTCCCTGAACACTTACCGGCTCCTTCCCGTCCATGGCTTCCATCCACAGCCTTCGATTGGCTTCCGAGAGTGCTTGCAGTGTGATGGTCCCAGACCTTCGCAGAGTTCATCCAGGGACAGGCAGGAAAATGAAGCAAAAGTTGTTCTTAGTAAACAGCGAAGAGCAATTTCATCCAGGTTTACAGGGTTTATCTGTTTGGAGGCCACTTGAATACTAAGCATCTCACCTTTCATTAGTTTCAATGTCAAAACAGAACCTTTTGTCTATAGAGTCTGTCTTTCTCCTTACACAGGATTTCAGGGTCAGGTCTAAGGTGCCCTAGGAGAGAAAATGAAAGCCAAGGTTAGAAGAAAGAAACAGAGAAGATTTTGGGTTCTTGAGCATCCTTGGGCTACAGCCCAGCACGGTACCGCCCCTAGAACACCAGGTTCCCAGTGCCTGCCCTGCCAATCTGATGGCATTGGTACCAGGAGCACAGATGGTCCTTCTTACCATCAACAAAGACAGAGATCAAAGGCTTTGTGAGACAGGCTTCCTCTCCTCAGCCACTAAGTGTTCTAGCCTTCATGGCACTACCCCGCAAACAAGTGCTAAATATCTCAGCATCAAGCAATGTGCCTCCACAGAGCAGGGACGCTGTTATAAACAAGTCTCCTGAGGTCTTTGAGGCCAGGACCATGCTTGTCTATTATCTGTCATGGTTGGGTCCTAGCATTCATGGTCCAAACAGCTTTACACGAAGTATCTTGTAAAAAAGGAACACCAACTGACCAAATCTAGAGTAGGTGCACTCTGAAGAGAAGCCAGCACTGCTGTGCTCTGGCTCTTTGCTTTCATGCCCCTCCATTCCACAGCAGGGTCATTTTGTGACATGGTCATGAGATCTCCATGACTTCGTAGGAGCTCTGAAGAGACACTCAGGAGACCTTACATCCAACCGGACCCTCGGGTTGAGTGTGCAAATCTGGAATGCGTTCATCACCCTGACCGTCACCTCCACCACATCTGCAAGACTTCCAGCAGAAGCGGATGAAGCAGATCCAGGCCAGCCTGGTGGCCAGGAGAGCCTCCTCCAAGATTACATCCAGCTTACACGCCGTGATGATTATCTCCTGGCTGTGTTTATTGTGTGTGTTTATTGTTTGGGGGTTTTAAGAGCACTCCTTGTAATTGTGGCATTTGAAGCTGTGTGGTCAGCTGTGACCTGAAGGTGCAGTCTACCAGACTGCAAGTGTGGGAAGAGGACTAATTTACATTTTTACTAGCCCCTACTCTGCATTAATTGGTCTTACTAGACATGTTTACGGCATAGATGACAATAGATCTCTCCCATCAATGTTTTGGACGTTTCTTTGCCAAGGTCTCTGCCAAGAGCTTCCAAAAAATACATTTTATTTTATTGCTGCAGCACGCAGAGGGCTGCCAAAGAACAGACCATGAGGTCACAAACTGGAGAACAGCACGCCTGACTGGGAAGTCCCTGGGGGACGTGGCTCCATGGCAGAGGAGGGTGGGTGGACTCAGCTGGACGCAGTTGCTGTACTCTGAGCCACAGTCCCTCATCCACGCCTGCATCCTTACCCCTCCTCTGTCACCCCAAGGAACGGCAGGGAACTCCCAGACACATCACTCACTGGTGAAAAACAAAGCATTTTGTGTCAGAAGCAGTTCCCCAAACCTTTGCCTTACTGCAGATCAGAGCTGCAACTGCTGCCCTCTCCTCCTCTCCTAGCACCGGTCCCGCTCACACGTCACCAGTTCTCAGAACTGAAATCAAAATCACAAACCAAGGACTGTGCAAACATGCAGAGAAAGGCAGAGAAATACTGCTTTTGGAAGCACTCATCTAATAACTCCAGTAATTCGAGTACTCGCAATCGCTGCCAGAGCCCTACGTGAGCCAGCAGCGTGCCCTTGTGGCCAAGGGGGCCAATGGGATCCTGGGCTGCGTAGGGAAAAGTGTGGCCAGCAGGTCGAGGGAGGTCATTCTCCCCCTCTGCTCTGCCCTGGTGAGGCCACAACTGGAATACTGCGTCCAGTTCTGGGCTCCCCAGGTCAAGAGAGACAAGGAACTACTGGAGAAAGTCCAACACAGGGCTACTAAGATGATTAAGGGATTGGAGCATCTCCCTGATGAGGAAAGGCTCAAAGAGCTGGGGCTCTTTAGCCTGGAGAAGAGAAGGCTGAGGGGAGACCTCATCTACATTTACAAGTATCTAAAGGGTGAATTGAAGGATGATGGAGATGGACTCTTCTCAGTGGTTTCCAGCGACAGGACAGGGGGCAATGGGCACAAGCTGGAACATGGGATGTTTCACTCAAATACAAGGAAAAACTTCTTCACAGTGAGGGTGCCAGAGCCCTGGAACAGGCTGCCCAGGGAGGGTGTGGAGTTCCCTTCTCTGGAGATCTTCAAGCCCCGCCTGGATGCAGTCCTGAGTGATGTACTCTGAGCAATCCTGCTTTGGCAGGGGAGTTGGACTAGATGATCCCTGGAGGTCCCTTCCAACTCTGACAATTCCTTGATTCTGTGATTCATGTGCAAACCAGGCTGCAGATCCACCACCCATTTGCATGGATAAATATAAAAATTAGCCTGTCTAGAAAGGCAGAAATTTCACGCTAGACCAAACTTGCAAGTCACCACTGCCTGAGTAACGCTCACATTACACAAACCTGTGTCTCTGCTGCCAAACCCTGCAGGGCTTCAGGTCTGCTGGGACAGAGGGAGGTGAAACTGCTCTTCACAGAGGTGTCTCCTTCAGGTTGCACCAAACCACTTGCCTGTGCAGCCAGGCAGGGAGGGGACACGAAGCCCACCCCTCTTCTCTGTGGCCAGGAGCCCTTCTACAGAAGCAGTGTTGGGATCAGCCCACTCTCAGCACGTCTTGAGGACCAGCACTGCCAGGTGACTGCTCCCGACATCAGCGATGGCCTCTGCTGCCCCTGGACATGGCATTTGTATGTTTGTTTGCTCAAGGAAAGAGATGACGTGGGTGGATTGAAGGTGAGACCTGATGGCTGAGTCAATATTTGCAGACATCCCTCCAAGACACCAACTCACTTGCTTAGCTCCAGGCTTCTGGTCTATGGGCGTCATCCGCAAGGTTTTCGCCTCCTTTTCATACTGGCAGTAGTATTTCACCCAGGAGATGCCCAGAGCCCCTGTGGAAAGACGGAAAACTGGAGTCAGAGACAGCACCTTAGTTGGATGCATGGCCAGCATTTCCCACATGTCCATGCTTCTCTGGGTACAGACACTGCTGGCCCGTAGGGACACCTCCCTTGCCAGCAAGAGCCAGGTGGAGGAAGAGGAGGAGGAAGAGGAGGAGGAGAGGAGCACAGGGCCACAGCCACCTCCATTGCCCTCCCAAAACACCGCTGGTGAAAGGGCATTTGTGGGACTCTGGTTGTGAGCCAAGCAGGTTTGGCTAAGTCCAGCCAAGACCTACACTGGCAGGCTCCTACGTGACCTGAATGCTTGTTTCACACAGACACCACTATTTTTTCCTCCTGATGAAAACTTGGCAGTAAAGACAACAGCATCTTTAACACACTCTAAAGTTCCTACTTACATCACACTAGATTTATTGTCACTTTTCTTTCTTTTCTTACCTGAACCCCTTTATACGAAATACTTAAATTGATATTTTTTTCTGTAATTTTTTTTTTTTAAGTTGCAGTGTCAGGAGGAGCAACTTTCTTCATACTCAATTTAGAGGGGAAACATAAACAGAGGCAGCAAACAGGCATTGGTATGCAGGAACATGCAACATTTGTTTGCGGTCTATAATTGCTGTCTGTGTCTTTTCTCTTAAAAGCAGGATAAACGTACATACAAATATATGTATAAATACATTTGTATATACAATCCAAAAAATAGCTGCTCACAAAGCTGTAGACTCGGGCCACAGCTCCGCATAGCAACTTTCATCCTCAAAGCGTTCATGCTCGCATGAACATGGAAAGCTATAATAAGTATTTAACAAAAGACTGAATTTGGTTCGATTTGATTCCGCACAAAATTACAAGTTTCACTCTCAGCAGCTTAATTCTCATTGCTCTTAACTCTTCAGCTGTGCTCAGATGCCCTCAGAGATGCTGCGAGAGGGAAACTGGGCAGGTCACCAGATTCATTCTGATAAAACACGGCCAAGGTGTAATCTGCCAGAACTCCGGTCTCTCCAGCGCTACAACAGAGTAATAAATCTCATCTAATTTGAGCGCAGGGCAATTAGCTCCTTGCTTACACGGCTCACGTAACCCGGAGAAAGCTCTGTGCCACCACGGAGAAAGCTGGCAGCTGAAGCTGCGGGTGATTCCCTGGGCACTGGTGGGCGGTGATGCCATGTGTGGCACAGCCCATGGTGATGCCACGGCTAAAGCAGCCGAGCAGCCCAGGCTTACATGTTCTTTAACGCATTCAGGTGCATATTAAAGGCCATTACATTTCTCCTGAGTGTACAGATAGCCCTCAATGGTCGGCTGCCCAGGTAGCTTGCAGGTCAGGGGAGCTTCCTTCATCCTCTTCTTCAGGTCTTCCAGCTCCTCCCGCGTGCTGGTAAAGTGATTCCTTGTCTGTTACGAGAAAATAAAAGAAGCACGTTGGAACACGGGCAAAGAGAAAACTTCAGGCATTCCTGGTGAAATTTTTAGATGATCTGGCAGAAAAGAATTGGTCCCCCACGTACAAAATGTGGAAGCTGCTCCACAAATTCACCTGAAAATTCCAGCTAAAAGAACAGCTGGACTCCTAGAGATGATTGAAGAGACAAGGTTTAACGTATCAACATTATGGAGTCATGACTGGGAGGATACTTGTTCTTTCAATAAAAGAAACTTAGCACATTTTAGGGCTAGGTGGAGCAGAAGGAAGCACCTGAACTCCTCTTTGCACCATTGTTTAAGTAACAGGCGTATTCTTCTACAAAACTAGGGCGTTGATTCCTCAAAAGATCATGCTACCCTGCTTGGCATGAAAGAATTTTAAAGAGTCACATCAACACAGGGTTCAAAATCAAGGCATTTTTACAGAACACCACTTAGACCAATTAATGAGCCAGCAGCAAACTCAGCTTGGCACAGATTTATGGCTGTTGTTCCATAACGGGAACTGAGGGCCAGCCATGAAATACTGAGGATAAAAGAAAGAGGACAGAGATATTTTAGCCCACGAGTATATTTAGCCGGCGGAGGAGTCTAGCAAAGCATGTAGTAAGCCAATACCACTAAGATCAAAATTGGAGGCCTTTTTAGAAGACATGTACAATTTTGATCTCATTTCTGAAGAAATTCTCAGGCTTGTTTATGCACAAAGTTAAACTATACACTGGAAATAGCTCCTTCTGGACAGAGAAAACCACTATAATAACACCTGCAGACTCTCTTGTGCAGGACAGGAGAAAATATGTGTGAACTGAGAAGGAAATAACTTCATCTGCACCTCCCACAATGTAAACATGGACAGTCTGTTTTGCGTGGAAAAGCCTTGCCACCAGAGGCGTTAAAATACAAATGAGAATAGAAGTCAAACGCAAAAAATACTTCAGCTGGGCAGGAACTCACATTCTGGAGGCTGAGCTGAAGCTGCTGTTTATAAGGGAGGAAATCCTGCGTGAGCTCAACTGTCAGGTTGTTGTAAGTAAAGAGGCTGTGGAGAAAAGCCAGCACCTGCAAAGGAGTGAAAGGACATGGATTAAACTTCCCTTCTATATTTCTAATCAGAGGAAAGATAGCCAAGAAGTTCAGTTTCAGAAGTTACATATACAAATTTATCTTTTTTTTCTTACAACTTTGGAGTGATGCAAACCTTGGTATGACTTATCCACCACAACGTCCCTAAAGCCCAGGTCTACCACCCACGCATTTGTCTTAATAAAACACACCCGAAATGAAAGACCCTGCTGGGAGAACATAGGCAGATCTGCTGATTGCTTGTCCATGAGACCTACACGATCCCACGCTCAACGGCATCTGGTTCCAGGACAAATCCACCCACCCAGGGCAGGGTCCCTGGGCACAACCACGAACTGGTCCCACTGCAGCCTGCGCCGTGGCAGGTAAGCAGGGCAGATAACAACTCTCTCCCTCTGAACACAGCTAGTATTTATCAAGCACAACGTGTCCAAAATAATTCATAACAAGGTCTCTAGCTACCCACAGCGTCCAGCCTGTTCCTCGGAATCAACTTACAGACACGAGAAACAAGTTTGTGGCTTCACGGTGCTCCAGCAAACACCACGGAGGCTGTTAAGTTGCAGCAATCCAAGTGTGCAACGTTAACTCCTGCTCCATCACAAGACTCCCCAGGACTGAATCCAACCTGGTAACTCATTCTTTCCTCCCACTGTTAGCAAGTCAGCATATCTGAACATCAAACAAAGAGGCCTGAAAGAAAAGGCAGCTCCTACCGGTTCAACAATACTGAATTTCTTGCTTTCTTGTACTTCCTGGATCTGGTACACATACTCGAGGGAGGACTCAAAGAAATTGTGTCTCTCTTTGTCAACCTGAAGGTCAGCCTGGAAGGAAGAGGGAGAGATGAAAGAAATAAATACATCCCATCTAGCTTGACAATATTTGCCTAGCATTTTTCTGTCAACCCACAAATAGTTTTGTCCTCACTTAAGAAAAAGCCTGCCAAAGGTGTCCCACCCAGGTTTTCAACACTTTGCAAGGAACCAGAAGACTGGAATGCTGGCCGCTCTTCTTAGGTCTGGCCTTTTCTAGCGCTTTTTTATTTACGGATCCAGAACCTCACTCCCCTCTGCAAGGAGAAGGCTTTCCAGAAGCATGTTTCTTATTTTAGCATAAACTCCTTCTCCACTCACAGCCCCTGCAATGGTGAGGAGGACAAGGCCACTCCTGCGGCGACCTGAAACCAGCAATTCCAGAACTGCAGCACTAGGTAGAACAACGTGGTGTGCCACGTTCCCACAGCTTGCACAGATTTTGCCTTGCAAAGATGCTCGTAGGTTGATCTGACAACTGGTTGGACAGATCTGATTCGATCCAACTTCTGTCATGTGGGCTGGAACAGCTGGGGCTTTCCATTCTTGTTGCAACATGTTTGGTGGCAGCATCAGCTCGAAGGAGCACCATCCCTCCTCTGCCCGCTGCTCGCTGCCACCCTGGGCTGCTGCCACAATTAGCCCTGCAAACCCCAGGAGAAAGGCAGGAAACTAGGCTGGCAAAAATAAAAATAACCAGTTGTTTTTCAGCCAAATTAGTTCCCCAAACCAGTTCAAAGGGTGGCAAATCCCCAGCTGTGCGACCATAACTGGTCGCTGCCCTCTATTATAAGGGTGATAACAAGAGATGGTCATGCTTAAAGCCACCATTGCTGCTTGGCACTTTATGGTGAACTACCACCTCGATACTCCTGGTCTCACCCGTGTAAATAAGTTTTAGATAGATTTAATTGCTTATCAGTTCCAACTGGTTACTGAAAGGGATGATTTCCCTCCCCCTTTTTTAAGGTCTAGAGTAGCTGGTGGTGTTGATTTTGGACCCAGCTGAAGAAAAGTCCATACACACCTCCTGTAATTGGGATTCCTTCTTTTTGGAAGACAAATGCAAATGGCGATCCAGCATAGAATAAAACTTCTCACCATCCTTCTCAAATTTTTTCTTTCTTTCCTGTAGGTGCAAGAGTTGAAGCGTAACAAAGTATTGGCATTTTCCAGCTAAGAATATACAACGACGTGGGAGGGAAGTCATCGTCTCTTTATTATAAACAGTGGTGGAAAGAGAGATGACAAACCTTGCAGGCAAAGCTTACACAAGTTTTACTGCCTAGTGCCCAGCCCAAATGCAGCCCAGGGGAACACACTGCCTCAAACACGGCTCTTTTACAATGCACAATGTGAAGAGTTTCACCTCTTGGAGGTCCTTTGCGGATGGGCTGGTTCTTATTGACTTGCTGTACATCTCAAACACTCCCACAGGCGTGCAAATACGAAGTGTGGACTGGTTTGTTAAGAAAAAAAAGACTTTGTGAAGGAAGCACTGTAACAAAAAGGGTTGTTGGCATTGGTAAACCTGAAAGGGGAAATGTCTATGAAGAGAGCAAAAGGAGACACTTGAGAATGAAACCCAGAGAGAATACAGGGAGAAGCTGAGCTGAGGACCATGGTGTTTGCTTATGCCTTAAAATGACTGTAAACCCACAGAAAACTGTGGCAATCAAGAAACAACCATGAGTAGAAGCCAGGTTGACAAATACCCACATCAGGTGATAACTGAGCCATCAGCTGAGGCAGTTAAATTGCTATAAGAAAATTCCAGCCTCGAAGCACCCTCAATGTCAGGTCCAAATAGCTGAGGACTAATGTATATATACTACAAGGTCTATATATGATGCCCAAATCCTCTGTCTAGCGTTTGAAAGCTCAAGGAAGTGGAAAGCAGAGTTTGAAAATCCCCATCTCCTGTGGAATTAGTGGTATCTTTCAAGAACGATCTCCTAAAAGCCCTGAAATCCTGTTCTCTTGCCCCTGTTCAGAAATTCATGAATAAGCCAACATGAAGGCCACCCCAAAACAAAGCAGAGGGACTCTGCCAGGCTGGTGGCTGTTAGTTATTACCCTCACGAATTCAGTAGCGACCGCAAAGTCTGAAGCTGCATTTCCTAAATAAAGTCCTTTCTCTTTTTTTAGCCAGTTCTCCTGCCATGAAGTTTTGCTTCCCCATTCCACTTGAGCAGAATATCCAGTCCGTTTAATGGGGTGTCCTGGGGGGTCCCCAAACTGGTACTTTGGCTGAGCAGCTGCCTAACCCTCTGCTTTCTTCTCAGCATCTCACTCGTGGCAGCTACCGCTGTATTCCCTCTGGAAGAAGAAAGGTTATTTTCTAGTAGGTGCACACAGGGAGAGGCTCGTAGGTTGGTTGTTGGAGCACATGAAGCTTGCACAGGTCCCCCCGTTACCCATCATGGGAAGCATCTGTCAGAGAAGGGCAAAGGCTCTCCCATTTAACGGGCCATCTTGGCCTTTACTGCAGCAGGCACTCAGGTTCGTGTTGGTAGACACCAGTTCCTTAAAGGCTCCTCAAATAAAGGGTGGACAAGCATTACTGCCAGCTGTCTTCCTAGGAAAAGGATTTCTCACCCCACAAGAGACTCCTGTTTCTCTAATCCTGTGTGAAAGCACGATTACCATGGAAAAATGCCGTAATGACTGCAGAGGCACCAACTCAAATATCCATGCTTATATTTAACTGTCTGGAGTGGGGCAGGCTTAGACCAGCCAACCTTTTCACCCCAGTAACCAACCTACTGGCCTGAGGAGACCCTGTAACCACAAGACCCCTGAAGAGAAGTATATCTTCTGGTACCATCCTCTGCACCATCAGGGACACTACAACGCCGCGTCCGCAAATTCAGGCCTCCGAATAAAAAGAGACCCAGCCATCAAACCCAGAGGAACAGAGTCCTCCCAGGGCGAAAGCGAATTTCAGCAGCGCTGCAGCTGCGGAGCCGATGCCAGGAAGGACTGTCAAAACAAAACACCACCCTCGTGACTAACACCACCCCTGATAAGTAAATCCTAAACCCGGAGAAGCAAAAGCATTTGGGAAGCAGCGATTATCGCGTCTGTAAGGTCACACTTCTGCAATTGTCTGCCTGTGCCATGAGATGCCGGGTCTAACGCAGCCAGGAACCAAGGCTTGTTTTCATTTCTCTAACGAGGAGTCACCACAACCCCATGGCCACAGAAGTGTGGTGAAACTCAGCTGCAACGAGAGCACCGGTGGCTGATGGGTCACAGATCACACCTCTCCTGCTGCTGGCTTCTTGCATCTCAAGAGAAGATGGCCACACCGGCAGCAGGTCCTGAAATGCCCCAGTGACGACAAGCCAGCTCCCAGCCCAAGCAACAAGAGCTCAGCTGTCACCATGGAGGTGGCACACAGAGCTGGTCTCTGAGATGGTGCCAGCCCCTCTCTGTCCCACATATAAGCAGCTGAAGGCACAGCAGGAGAGGGGCTGAAGGATGCTCCAGCACTCAGGACATCACTCCAGGCGTCCTCTCCTGCCTCTGGATGAGCACACATAGGGTGACTCAGCCGTCCCCACCCTGGTGGAGTGGCCACGAGGGACAGCAGCCACGCTCCAGCCCAGAGCAGGGACCAACTTCTCCCACACTGCCGTCCAGCTGGGCGGCTGCTTGTCTGCCCCAGGAGCTATGGGAAAGAGCAGGGCAAGGGGGCAGGGAGCTGCTGCCCACCAGAACCTGCTGCCACCATGGCTGGGCACAGCAGAAACCACAGGCAGGAGGATGTGCCTCTGGGTGCAGCAGCCTGGGAGTCAATGGCTCCCACTGTGATGAGCATCTCATCCCCAGGAGAGGCAACGTCACTGTGGGTGGCTGTGGTGTAAGTGCAGGTGGCCATAGGACCACAAAGCCACAGGGAGACCACAGGCTGTGAGTGGCTATGGTGCCTCTTCAGACGGCCGCTGGACCACAAGACTGTGGCCACAGGGAGACCACAAAGTGGGACCTGCACAGAAGCTCTGCCACCAGCTCGCATGGGCAGTGCCCTGCCAGAAGACCCAGCCCATCCTGGGGCAGAAGGACATCTCTGCAGCAGCAAAGAGAGGTGACAAGAAACAAGAAGCCCTGGGGCAGCAATGGAAGAGCTTTTCCTGCAGGAGGAGCTTGGAGGTAAGACAGAAACTCCTTCAGGGAGTGTCTCCTCCTCCACCCAGCGCCCATGGGTGGGCACGGGCACGTGGCTGTGCCAGGGGTGCCAAGCACCAGGCTCTCCCTGGGGATGAAGTGGATGAGGAACGATGGCTGAGATGGACATTGGCATGTGGAGCAGGGCTCACTCCTGCAAGACAACTGCTGTCATGTGGAAAGCAGAACAGAATGGCATTTTCGGCCACTAGAAGGGGACTTGCCAATCACTTCCCACTCTGGTTAATTAACATATAACTGAAAAGCAGAAGGATGAACTACAAATCCCTCCTGACTGTCAAGCCAAGGCTTCTAACAGCTTGCTGGCTGCTGAGCAGAGCAAGCCAAGACAAAAAACAACACAAAAACCCCACCCAGACTGAAGCACAATCTGGAAACATAAGCACAAATTAGTGCCTCATGAATATTCAGCAAAGGACAGCATTACCTTCCCATTAAGACTTGCTAAGTCCAAGAAGCCACCCAACTTTCATTTATTTGCTCACCAAGAGAAACGGAGGTGATTTCACCCAAAGGCAGGCAGAGTCCTGTGCAGTGAAGGAGGGTGCTCTCTTCGAAAGCTTCGCTCTCTAAGCTTCAGCAGATGCTGCTTTAACCAGAAATGAGCAGGAGAAGCTCATTCATTCCCACCGGAGCTGAGAGGGTGCAGAGACAGGACAAACTGGCCAAAGGGATATTCCAGACCATAGACATCGTGCTCGGTATAGAAATGGGGGTTGGCTGAGGGGCAGGGATCTGCAATCGCTGCTGGGGACGGGATGGGAAAGCGATCATCGGGTGGTGAGCAACTGAATTGCATCACTTATTTTGGATATTCTTTTACCATCATTATTATTTTCCCTTCTGTTACTGCGGTATTAAATTGCCTTTATCTCAACCCATGAGGTTGTTTTTTTTTTTCCCTTTTTCTCCCTCTTCTTCCTACCCTACTTGGGGAGGAGTGAATGGCTGCGTGGTCCTAGTTGCTAGCTGGGGTTAAACCACATCAGTAGTAAACATTCCTCCAGCAGCTTATAAGGAGTCCAAACAAGTTTTTCCTCTCTTGATTTTCTTTTGTTTTGTTTTGCTTTGTGTTTTCCTCTTTGTTTTGGGTTGGTTTTTTTAATAAAAAAAGAGTTGTCTCCTTCCAAGTGGAGTTGGAATGAAACCTTTCCTATTCAAATCCTCCTGAACTTAATGACTGCAGCGAGGCTCTTAACGAAAGTAACCCACCCCCAGAAGAGAGCTTGCCTGCAGGGTGTGAGCTGAAAGCCAAGGGCTTTTCCTGGGAGGCTGCTGGTGGGACAGGGAGTGAGGGACAGGCACCCTCCGTGTCTGGGGGTCCCGTGGCAGCACCCCAAGCTCAGCCCCAGCCCCCCTGTGCTGAAGAGGTCTGTCCTGTGAGAGGGTGAGGAGAGACTTCCCTCGGGCTGCTGCAGCGCTGCATCTGCTGTAGCACACACTCTGCCGCACAGCTCTGCGGATCGAGAGGAACTGTTAATTAACAGGAGGGCTAATTAACACTGTGCTCATTCGGGGAGTCAGGCTACAATCACTCCTACCGTCCTGCTTCACATTCCCACATGTGGTGAGCACATCCTTCTAATTACCTCTCCTTTCCCTGCAAATCGAGAACTCCACCACCCCACACGCTATGAGTTCACAGCCTGCGTGGACCGAGCCCGCAGCGTAGCCTCCATGAATATGATCTAATGTGAAATGAAAAAACAAATAGACCACCCCACGCACTCTCTCCCTTAAGCCTGTGCCTCCCCGATGCCATCCGTGCCCTCAATTACGCCCGTTCCTTTACATGCTCCCCAAATCAGTGCTGCACCCCCAGCAATGAACTCTCACCCTACAGCTTTCAAGCAGAATAAGGTTCCGTGGCCAGGGCTGAGAAATGGGTCAGCTCAGGAGATCCCGGATCCTCTGCTTTTACTCTTCATGGCTACACAAAGATTTAGTAACAACTCATGAGTGATGATCCCATGGGTCCGAGGCTAGCAGGGGAAAGGGGCTGGAGGGGGGGTGGGTGGCTGCAGCGGGTTCTAGTGACACCCCGGGGGCTCCCCAGCACGGGAGGATGCCATCTGACCGAGGAGACTCCATTCATCCCCGGGAAAATGGGTTAATGCAGACTCAGATGTCTTAGTCAGACCGACTGGCTGCTCTCCAGCCAGAGTCATCACAAAGACCCAATTCAAAGCCTCTTCCTATCTGGCTTCAGCATCTTGCAAAGAGAACAGAAAACATCTCACAGGAGGCGACTCTGCCAAAATGTGGGAAACGAAGCAGAGGGCACAAATTCTCTGTGTCATGTCTCTGGGCTGTGCCACAGCCTGGCCCCAGCCTCTCTCCCCCTGGTGTAAATCAGGAAGGATCTACTCGGGTGATGCCAGCCGGTGGAGGCGCAGCAGAAACACAGAGGGACAGAGCGCCGTTGTGAGGAGCCCTCATTTGTATTTCACGCCTTCTGCCGGGGGATGCGAATGACCCGGAGGAGCTCTGCAGGCCGGCAAGTGAAGGAAGGCTTTGTGCCCGAGGTGACACCCAGAGGATGCAGCCCAGTGGGAACGGGGCCAGTGGCGTAACACAGGAAAGTCAGGGAAGCATCAGAGGTGAGGGCAAGGCTCTGGAGAGGGCAGGGGCTCGCTCCAAAACTCACACCCCCTCGAGGCTGCAGGGCAGTGGCGGAGAAATCTTCACCTCCCCGTGCACCCCCTGTCAGTGTGGGGGCATCCGCAATCACGGTGGGGTGCAATTTGCTCCCCTGTGAGCTCCTGTGTGCCAGCACTTCTGCTGGACCCTGGCAGAGCCATCTTCTCACCAAGGAAGGGCTGTAAACTCCAAGGTGAACCTGTGCCAGCACTCAGAACCACCAGCTGCTGGGGCTACAGGACCAACCGTGCCCAGACACGTGCCTGTCACCAGGCACCGGGCTGGCTCCGGAGCAGGAGGCAGGGTATGTGACCCCCAGTGGGAGGTGGCACGGCTCTCCGGACCATAGAATAAGTAATCCTTACACACCTGAAAGGCTACTCGAGAAGGAAACAGCCTGAAGGACACTTCAATACTGTCATGTTAACATTTGCAGACTGCTGCCCTCTTGACTTAAGTGTTCCATAAACACAGAGGGGAAAATAAGCTTGACCTTGTCCCCATGACTCCTTCCCCGTGACTCTTTTCTAAATCTGTGCTGGCCCTATTGTTGGTGCAGACAGATCAAACGGGAGGGAGTTTTCTCTCAGCCCTGGGCACGTCCACGTGCTTGTAACACAGAGGCCTGCTGGAAAACCTGCTGGCGAGGAGGTGAGGAGGCTCTACCCCTGCACCTGGTGAGGAGAAACAGGCAGAGCTTCCCCTAGCCCCGGACCGATGGCCGTGGCCGCTGCTTTCACCGTGCTCACGCTGCCGTGGCTTCTCGGGGCGGCGTTCTACACACACAGTCGTGCAGGGGGATTCTGAAGGGCAGGATGGCGATCGAGTATCGTTTCTCAAATCCTGTATTTATTAAACGTCAAAGACTCCAGATGGGCTGGGCTGAATCCAAGCCCCAAGTGTTCTCCAAAACATCTCCATTTCAGAGCTGGTTCAGAGCCAGCCCCATTTCAAGCTGCCGCCGAGTAACGTGGAACCTGGATTTCTTGATAGCAGACAAGGGAAAAATAATCTTTTCTGCTCAACATGTGCAGGATTTGCTTTTTACAACTTGTTTCTTTAAAAGTTTGGTCCATCTGAAAGGCTCATTAGATGCCTTATTTAAATATTTCATAACAAAAGCCCTATGATTATAATCAGGGTCTGACTGCCAGCCTCTGCTGCTCTCTCTCCCTCCTGCTCTAACAAATGCTAATCCGAGGAAAACATTTTATTCTCAATAGCACTGAATGAAGAAAGGGGAGAAGAGAGAAAGAAGCAAGGAGTATCTCCTGATCACCGGGCGAAACAAGCACTCCTCCTCGCTCAGGATGGAGGCAGAGCTGGAATTAGGCCAGAAGAGAACCCAAAGAATTCAGGAAAAGGTTTTGGAGCCTCTTATGATTGAAAAATCAGACTAAAAGTCACAGCAAAGACTCTCTCTTGCCAGCAGCTGAAAGCCGGCATTAAATGGGGAAGTTTCTGAAAGCATGAAGTCAAATTGTAATACAACAATTGTCTGCCTTTTAAAGACAACAACAACAAAAGAGAAACAGGAGAAAAAATTCATAGTAATACACATCTGTTTAAATTTAAAACAAAAAAACAAGCCTTACCTTGGTGAACCCTATTTGCTCCTTCCGAAAGTTTTCCAAAGGTTTGATCAGCAAATCACTAGCATTCTGCACCTACAGCGCAAAGAAAGAAACAGTTTAATTACAGGACACAGATTAATTTTCTCCTAAATAGAGACTGAACAGGGCCAGGAGCCAAGAATTCCTAGATTTTAATGCCTCTGACTGCAAACTTGTTCTCTGGCTGTAGGTGCAGTCATTTAACCCATCTGTAACCACTTTTTCCTGCCTGTAATAGACAGAAAACCTCAGCCACGACACACGAGGCTTTGGGGACATCCTGTAGATGACAGTCAGGGTTCCCCCAGCCTGCCACCCTCCTGGCACTGCTGTGCAGTGAGCCATTGCCCTCTGCCTGAAACACTGTGTTGTTCCCATCAAACCCTGGCCACCAGTCTGCCCGAGCAGCAGAGCTCGGGTAATTTAAAGCTGGTCACCCTGGTGAGAGTGTGAAACCTTTCTGGGTGAGCTACTGTAAAGAGACAGGTCCTGCAAGTGGAGGGCAAAAAAAAAAAACCCTAAAAAATTTAGAAAAGCCAGACAGCATCCCTAAAATGATCCCCAAAACGATGCTTTCCACCCACTTACCCACCAAAAAAATGGAGCCGTTGCACCTTGCCATGTAATTAATAAAGAAATATCTTGCTGCTTTCCTCCAGCCTCTTACTGGTTTCCTCCTGGTCCCTGCCTGCCTGCGGACCCTCAGAGAGGACGGTGGCGTCCCGCCGGCACAGCCACCCCTGCGGTGCTGGCCCAGGCAGCAGCCTGGCACAGGCTCTCACTGCTGCACGAGGCAGAGGGAAGCAGAGCCAAGCAGCACATTCCTGGCATGCTGTAAAAGCTCTCTACCAAGCCTAACCTTCGTGTTTTTCCTGGAATCAGGAGTGAAACGGGAAGCCAACACTCGCTCTTGGGAGAGGCAGAGGGCACAACGCAGCGGGAGACCGAAGGCAGCGCATCGCCCTGCGGGAGCTGTGCTGGCGAGGACAGGGACAACGGGGGACCTGTGTGCTCTCACCCGGCAAAAATGAAGCTAAAAATACACTTTGCTTCTTATTTTTTAGTACTTTGTTTCGCCACAAAACCAGCTTGTTACCAGCTCAGGCACACCTGGCTCTACAGAGCAAACTGGCTGCAGATGGCAGGGTGCTGGGGCTCCACGACAGCCTGGCATGAGGAGAGGTGTTGGACACTGTGTGGGACAACCTCTCCCCCTCCCTGCCCAGCACCTCCTCCTGGCTACTCATGGCACCCCATGATGGCACTGTGGACCAGATGTGGTAAAAAGCACAACCATAGAATCACAGAATGGTTCGGGTTGGAAGGGATCATCGAGTACCAACTCCCCTGCCATGGGCAGGGACACCTCCCACCAGACCAGGTTGCTCAAAGCCCCGTCCAACCTGGCCTTGAACACCTCCAGGGATGGGGCAGCCACAACTTCTCTGGGTAATGTCCTGGTGCTCCCAGCTTCCCTCCCATAGGAAGCTTCACACCAAGGTACACGGTGCTGTTTGGCCATGATTTAGCATTTAAACATTGCGACGAGGTAGTGATTACCAGAGAACAGTTCAGATCATCTTACCATCATGGACCTCTCCAGCTCTACCTCGTGGAGCAGCTCTGCAAACTCCTTAAAGGACTCGGCTGTAAAGAAAAGAAGAGGCTGGTCAGTGGAACTGGGATGTGGCACTGGGGTATGGGACACACGTCGGGGTACCCCAATCTGGCAGCAAGCCCAGCATTGCTGTCTAAAGACCTACTGAAAGTGAGATGAGGTGGCCCCTTTTAGCAGAAAAGGGCCTCCTGCCTGGAATAATGAAGGAGATAACACCCTGGGAATGGAAGACAATGTTAATTAGCTTTCATTAGGAATCATACTGCAAAGCAGGTAAAGCAGGAAGCAGGGAAAGGGCAAACAAGGGGAAGGAGCAGCCGCTGGTACCAGGGACCACAGCAGGATGGGCTCTGTCCTGCCTGGACCATCGCTGACAGCGCCAGAACGGGCCAAGTACCTCTGCCTGAGCTGGGAAGAGCTGCAGGTGCTTTCTAGGACCAAGACAAGCCTGTGAAATGAAAACAGCCCAGAATCATAAAGATTACGTTCAGCGACACGAAGCACAAAGTCCGTGTGCCTAGGAAGGAAAGGCACCAGGTGTAGAAAAGTTCATAGAGGTTGACAGCAGCACCCAAAATGTTAAAAATTAAACAGAAATATCTCATTGATCCGCACTTTTCTGGGAGTCCAACTACAACAAAAATAACATGAAACCTTTCCTTGAACGAACTGAAACAATAAGGTTTATTTAGCCTGGGGGAAAAAAAAAAAGAGACTAGGTAGGCTCTCCCCACACCAACAGGGTTACCACCAGGAAGGAACATTCAGCCCTTCTCTCTGCCCACTGAAGAACCACATGGGAAGGGGCTGAATTTGTAGCAGGGAAGAAAACCTCTTGCACCAGAAGAGCCCTCGGAGCACTGAAATGAGGAGCACTGCAAAAGTCTGGGTTCTCCGGGAGGCTGTAAGACAAGGCTGGGCCAACATCTGCCTACGCAGATTCCTGCAGGGAATAATCTGATTGCCCCACTGTAGCTGGGAACTACCTGGGAATTAGCTGGGAGAGGTTCCCACAGCACTACTCATCACCTCCCAGCTGTGGGAGCAGCACCCTGCTCGGCTCTCAGCTGGTCCTGCTCGGAGCAGCACTGGGACAGGTCCCGGCGGCTCCACGCTCACTCTTCCATTGCCATGTGGAAAGCACAGAATGGTTTGATTTGTAAAATTTAGGAGTTCCTTGCGCTTGTGGTTCAGACCCTGCACTTGCTGCAAAGCACGCGGAAGCACTTGACCTGCGCTAAGCTGTTTAAAAACAATCTGAAAATGAACCAAAGAACCTCAGAAGTGCCTGGCTGACACCAGAGCTCTTGGCACAGCAGGGGTAACACAGGAGGAAACAAATCAGGCATGTAGGGAGGCACACACAGCACTAGCTCATCCCGCAGAGAAGGGGAGAGGATGCATTTGTGCTCCGCCTGCAAGCTGAGGGTCCTCTCCCCTCATCCACAGGAGGTACCTTAGGAGAAGGGCTTGTCCTTCTGCTAAAAACCAGCCGCAATGCTGCTGCCCAGCCAGCGAGTACGAGCTTCCAAGTGTTAGAGGATTCACTCTGCAGTTGCTGAGACAGACACAAAAGGGGAAAAACCACAGCCTCGTGACACAGTCCCTCAGGCTGGCATCATCAAAACGTAACCTTCTTGATGAGTCAGTAACTTCTGAGTTCTCTTTTGGAGCGAGGGCTTCAGAGCCCGGCACATGCGATGTCCCAATGGTTTATTTTGCTCGACTGCAGGGCTGACACACTGACTTTCACTGTGGTTACTCGGGATGGTGTTAAACCTGAAGCGAGCACAGACACCGGGAGCCCGAGCCAGGAAAGGAATTATCCCAGGGAGAAAGAGAATCCAGCTCAGAACTTAGAGGAAAAATATCAGTGCCTAAAATTTTCACTAGAAGTATTTTATTTTTTTTTTTTCTTGCTCTACAGGAAGAGTCCAGGCACGCATTTCCTGGCTGCAGTTGCACAGCAACCCATTAAATTTGTCCTTGCACCACAAACACATGGCTCAGGGTACATCCCGTTGCCAAACCAGTGGTACCCAGGAGCACCGGGGTGGACCCATGCTGCTGGCCTGGGTAAATGCTCGGAAACCCTTGCAGAGCGGAGCAAGGTGGCCACCACTGCCTGTCACCCCTGGGAGTGACCCAGCTGCCTACAGCCAGGAGCATCAGCTATTTTATAGCAGGATTTCATGTTTCTGTGCCTGGAAGGGAGAAACACTCCCTCTGATTTCATTATCATATAATCATAGAATGGTTCAGGTTGGTAAGGACCTTAAAAATCATCCAGTTCCACCCCCCCTGCCATGGGCAAGGACACCTCTTACCAGACCAGGTTGCTCAAAGCCCCATCCAGCCTGGCCTTGAACACCTCCAGGGATGGGGCATCGATAGCTTCTCTGGGCAACCTGTTCCAGTTCCACCACCCTTGCAGCAAAGAATTTCTTCCTAATATCTAATTTAAATCTCCCCTTAAATTACTCCATCTCTGGAGGAGCTGCTGAGTTGGGTCCCACGCAGGGACTGTGCAGGGGCAGCCGCTGTGTAATGAGGGTGCGTCTGTCACAATTAACATCCCCGGGACAAAGCACTTCTCGCGACAGACAACATCAACCCAGTGTCTGTGTCCTGACTCCCACTTGCTGTGTTCAAAGCCACCACCCGACGTGCAGGGGTGTCAGCCTGCTCTCTGCCTATATAAAAAGAAAGAATCGCGCCGTTAGTTGTATTTACAGATCAAACACGTTCCCTGAAGTACAATAAGAAGTGCTTGGGAATGTTTTCCTTCAGTGCCATATCCTGCACATCAAATGAGCTCCTACGCTCCCACGCACATCTCTGGCACCCTTGCAGGAGATGGGAGCTGCTACGGAAGATGTCAACGTCCTGCTGCTGTTTGGGGGCTGCAGGCGCTGCGGGGTTTGGGGCAGGAGGAGGAACGCAGCCCACCAAGAACCTCACCTTGAAAAAGCAACGCAGATAATCCCCAACAAGAACAGAAGTAGGGAAACTTGCTCCTTTCACCACGGAGTGTTTTTTTACATTTGCTGGGATCTCCTCCTGCTCTCCTCTAGCTCACGATCACCCCATTCAACCTCGGATGTCGCCAGAGGTTCTTCCTCGCCCACCGAGTGCGGTGGCCGCACCGCAGCGGCTCGTTGCCCCGGCTCACCGCCGGCAGGCTCTGCTCCCCTCCCACGACCGGCACAAGGGTGCAGGACATTGGAGCTTTTGTCCCTTCCAGCCGAGAGGAGGGACGGTCCTTTCCTTGGGCGGCTGTTTGCTTCAGATCCCTCTGCTCCCAGGAGGGGCATTTATAAGGCAACGATTTCCCCTCCCTTATTCAGATGAGTTTGGAAAGGCAGTACCTCTATCGCCATTAGACTCAGACGCTGACTCATTTCCAGTGGGTTTCACCTAGAGACTTTCCATAGAGGAAATCAGATTTTTGAAGGGCAAGCTGCAATCTGCTTTAAATAAAACAACCCAAAGAACAGATTTTACTTCCTTCCCCTTTCAGCAGTGGCTGAGGGACCTGACCTCAGCAGTGTTACACTTGGAGCCGCTCTTCAACAACAGCCTGACAAAAGCTTTGGGGGTTTTGTTCTTTTTCCCCCGCTATGTTTAGCCCCCAGGAGCAGCCCGGTTAATGCCCTGTGCCCCCCACCTCAGCCCTGGCAGGACACTTCTGAGTTTTGTCCCATGGGGACACAGAATCATAAAATCATATGGTGTTGAAAGGGACCTCTGGAGATCATCTAGTCCAACCCCCCCTGCCGGAGCAGGTCTACCTAGAGCAGGTTGCTCAGGAACTTGTCCAGGTGGGTTTTGCATGTCTCCAGAGAAGAAGACTCCACCACCTCAGCCACTTCCAGGGCTCTACCACTCTCACAGTAAAGAAGTTCCTCCTCACGTTTAGGTGGAAGTTCTTATACTCGAGTTTGTGCCCATTTCCTCTTGTCCTGTCCCTGGGCACCACTGAGAAAAGACTAGCCCTGTCCTCCTGACACCCTCCCTTTAAGTATTTGTAAGCATCGATCAGATCCCCCCTAAGTCTTCTCTTCTCAAGGCTAAAAAGACCCAAGTCCCTCAGCCTATCCTCATAGGAGAGATGCTCCAGGCCCTTAATCATCTTTGTGGCCCTTTGTTGTACCCTCTCCAGCAGTTCCCTGAATGGTTAGAGTTGGAAGGGACCTTCAAGATCATCGAGTTCCAACTCCCCTGCCATGGGCAGGGACACCTCCCACCAGACCAGGTTGCTTAAAGCCCCATCCAGCCTGGCCTCAAACACTTCCAGGGATGGGGCAGCCACAACTTCCCCGGGCAACCTGTTCCAGTGCCTCACCACCCTCACAGCAAAGAATTTCTTCTTTACTGTCAACATGTCAACCCTTGGTGGGCTGGAGGATTTTCTGCTATCCCTCCTGCCAGCTGCCACCACCGCAGCACCCACACTCCGGTCATCCAACATAAGCTCAGCCAAGAGCGGGATTGATTTGAAAAGCACTGGCTTTAGGGCATTTAGGCCATTCGGTTTTGCTCCCGGTGTGCAGCTGGCAGCTGTGTCATCTGCACAGTTGTTGCTCTGGGCTGGCAGGGATGTGAAATGGCTTCAGGACTGCTAATCCCCAAACAGATGTGCGGGGAGTAGAACGCCACTGGTGCCACAGGCTTCCCTGCCACGAAGGCAGAGACCGGCGATTATTTTCCATACAATGAAATATCCAGCAATTCATTTTTCCAGGCAGTTTGCAGCCTGGTCCCTTTTTGAGGGCAGTGTGGGGGCCACTTTGGTTTTTTAAAGCATTTTCAGCAGAACAAAGGCAACTTTAGGAGCTGCACTTGCTTGGATCAGGAGACGTGGCTGATGCTCAGAGCCACAAGTGTTCCTACTCCACCTGCGGCACTGGGAAATGGGACTCGCTGGGAGGCCAGTGTTCCACCACCATCCTCCCCAGAGCCTGGCAGCACAGAGCAGGACTGGAGCCGTGGAAAACCTCCACAAATTATCCGCTGAATTAGGAATGTGAAACTCTACCTGTGAAAGTTCAACTTTGTAAAATACGCTGTGGAATAGATAACTGGCATCCGAGGAACCCGGTTCCTGAGGATGTTTAAAAGCCACCAGGGCAGGCAAATTCCCAAAGGAGAGACTTTATCAGTTACTGAGAAAAGTAATCGTCAAAAAGAAGAAAACTTACCAATATTGATCTCATCATCTGTTAGTGTGTCACCAATGAAGTCGAACTGAAAGGACTGCAAAGTCTGGGAGAATTTCTGTACTGCCGACGAGTAACCTGGAAAAGGACAGAGTAATACGGTTGTGCATTTTCACAATTGTTTTGCAAAGCCTTAGAAATTTAGCCTGAATGGAACAAAACTATAGTGAGGTGGTTAGAAAAATCATAGAATTGTCTAGGTTGGAAGGGACCTTTAAGATCATCGAGTCCAACCATCAACCTAACAGATAAACCATCACTAAACCATGTCACTAAGCACTATGTCAGCCCATCTTTTAAATACCTACAGGGATGGTGCCTCAACCCCTTCCCTGGGAAGCCCGTTCCAATGCTTAATAACACTTTCAGTGTAAAAATTTTTCCTAATATCCAATCTAAACCTCCCCCTGGTGCAACTTGAGGCTGTTTCCTCTTGTCCTATTGCCTGTGACTCGGGAGAAGAGATCGACCCCCCCTGGATACACCCTCCTTTCAGGAGGTTGTACAGCCATCACAAACCCACAGCCATCCTGAATTTAAGCACTTCAGGAAGTGTTGCAAAGTTAATATCCATTAGAGGCTGCAGAGAGCATTTGGTTTGGTTTGTTTTTCTTTCTCAGCGCTGTTGAAAAAATGCTTCTGCAATAATAATGGCTGGAATCGTACAAAGGGGCCGATCGATGGCCCCGCGTCCTGCTCCGTACAGAAAGAGACACCAAGACATTTCCCCCTGCAGGAAAAAGATGCAGCTTCAAACGCAGCATTCCCCACCACCCTAAGGATGTTTTCAGAGAGGGAGATGTCCCCGGTGCCACACACACACACACACACACCAGCACAGCTCCTCAGAGCAGGGGGGCCGTCAGACAGGCTTCTCGCTGTTCATTAGTGCTTCGTTATATGGGAGAAAAAAATGTGTGGAGTCAGAAAATAAACGGGAGAAAGACAGGACCCAAAATAACTGCCCCTCTTTATGGGGTCACGGACACAAGGAGGCCCTCAGAGAAGTCTGACGGTGCCATGAGCCAGAGGGCTCAAGCTGTGCCCAGCAGAGTGGCTGCAGATGGCCCTGGGACCCGCTCCCGGACTGCGGGTGAAGAAACCTTCAGTCTCAAAGCAAAGGCGCTTCCTGATGGTGGCTGGTAGCTCAGCCCAAATTATTTTTGGACTTGCCAGGGAAGTTCCTAGCCAAAAAGGATCCTTTGTGTCTCTCTGCATCCTGGTGTGGCAGCTTCGTCAGTGGCTCCGTTGTCGTGCCGGCGGCTGCTGAGACTGGCAGAGGAACCGGGGCAGTGCCAACGCAGCAGACCCCACAGCCAAAATCACCCACCAGCTGTGACAGCTGTGACAGCCACAGGTAACACTTCACCGCAGGAAAAAAAACACCAAGTCCTTCTCCCACATCTTCCTGCACAAACTTAAAATACTTTTTGTTAGTCTTGCTCCAACAGCAAACACCCGAGATGCAAACAGGAGGAGGCTCAACTTGCCTGACCTTAAGGGAATGGGATGTGGAAAATAAAACAAAAGCAAAGGAATAATGTTATACGTTGATTTATGTTGCTGTTATCCCTAATTTTGGATTCCAGCACAGCAACGGGATGGATTCCTCTGGGGGGGGGTGGAGGTGGGGGGTGCACGAGAGGCGGCACTTTCTGTAATTCAGGAGTGTGCAAGACTCAGGCGTGAACGTGCAACCAGCTCACACCCCCAGCTTGGGCAAACCAGGGGAAAGATTGCTCTAACACCCCAATTCTGCTGGTTTGTGTTTGTTTGTTGCTTTTTTGTTTTTTAATTAGTCTATTTGTTTAAAAAATAAGACAAGAACCATCATTTTGGCATCGGCTGTTAGAATCTGGGGGGAAAAAACCAAAAATGGGGTGTGCATTAGTGAGGAATTGTGTCTGCACAGTATAGCCTCCCCCCTGCGTTTCTAGCCTAAGGAAAACGGTGATCTGGGTGTATTTTTGTTTGTTCTTTTCCACTGCAGACTCAGGGACAAAAGAACTTATCACCACGGGGGCAAACATGGGGTTTCCCGAAACGCTGCTACGAAGGGGAGAGAAAAATTGGACAGCACTGAACTGGATGTTGGGAAAAGGAATCAGGTGGCCCACGTGGGATCCCAGACTGCTCTTCTTCCCCTATCCCTAGGTGAGGAGCATCTCTGTGACCCCTGGCCCTCCCCAAGCAATGGTGGCACATGGGGACAGCCAGGTCCCCATCCTGGGGAGGAGTGTGGCTTCGAAGCGTGCACAGTCCCCGCTTTCCCCTCAAAAGCTTCGTTCAGCAGTTTCCTCCGACGGGTCAAACCTTTGCTCCTGAATGGGCAGATTCAGGCCTGAATGTGGCTATTTAAGCACAGCTGCTGGGGGGGGAGGTTGAGAGCGCGTAAATGGGTGAACTCCAGCACAGAATGATGTCATTGATTTGATGGAAAACCTCAGCAAATAATTCACTCTCAGTCCCCGCAGCGTTCGCTTCAGGCCGGGGCCGGAGGCTCTCATTGAGTTGTCGCTCAGGGGAATCTTTGTTTGTCCCCTTGCGAACGCTCCTCGTGGTCCCTGGACGCTGCTGCTGGCCCTTGCCCAGCCTCTCCTCGCACTTCAGCTGCGTTTATTAGGGGGTGAACCTCAATCACCCCCTTTAAATGTCCCCGAGCAGCCCCTCTGAAAGCCAGTAGCGCCTGAGATGGCTCCTTCCATCCCACACTCCCAAACCTCCACTGGATCCATCACTGCTCCTGCCTGCCCCGGCTGGTGTCTGTCCCTGTCTCTGGTGTCCATCTGTCCCCTTCCACCGGCTGCATGTGTCCCTGTGAGTACAAATCCCACTGTATGGGATAGAGGGCTCCCAGGCACCGTTCTTCCACGGTGTGTGTCAGCACAGCGTTTAGCCCCAGCATCCCAGGAACGGTCCTTGGCGAGCTGCTTGCCTTCTGGGTTTTATAGAAACAGAGAGTAGGGAAAGAGCAGAGGGGGGTTTGGAAAAGCCAAACACAATAAATTTTAACCATAAAAAAAAGAAACGGTATAGCTGATTGAAGTTACATTTTCCTTTCAAAATGTTGTCTAGCCTGAAAGCTTATTTTCCAACTTTCTAGCTGAAGGAAATTCAGGTGGACGTGCTAGAAACCACATCTCACATTAGCTTAAGAGTGAAAAAAACAACGAGACCCCCTTCATTAGTCCAGCGCTGTTTGGCTTCGCTTGGGACAAGGAATTTTTTTCATTTTGGGGAGCCAATCCTCATCCTCACCTTCAGCAAAGTCGGGTATAGGAAGCCCTGGATGCGAGCAGTGACCGTGTGCCTTCACCCCACCGTGTCACCCGGAGCTAAGCGCTGTTGAAGGTGGCAGCCATCCCTGCTGTCCCACATCGAGGCGACAGCCACCAGGGACATCCCTGCTGTGGCCAGGATGAGGTGACAGCTGCCAAGGACATCCCTGGGGTGGCCAGGGCAGTCGCCAGGTACCACGTGCAGACCCCACCATAGAAATCCAAGTGTGGAAGAATGAGGGTTAGGAAAGGAGAGGACATGCTGGAGGGAGAGCCAGTGCTGCGAACGCCTGGCGTGGCTCCTGAGGAGCATTTAATGGAAACCAGACTCCTACGGACCAACGTGACTCGTCCTTGCACACGTACAGAGCCTTGGCTGAACACTGGCTTCTGACAAATCCTATATATACACACCGGACCGACAGCATGGGGGTACCGCTGTGGCATTATGAGGGTTATAATGACGATGGGGTGTTAATTGGGAAATGAACATAGGGATGACTCTAGTGGTTGACCCCACTGCAGCACCACCCAGCCAGGGGACAGAAGATGCTCGTGCCTGGGGTGGCTGTGTCCCTCTGGGGTCCAGCACCAGGGCCTGATGCACAGCAATGCCATGCACTGTGGGAAGTCACACCCTCCCTCAGTGGCTCCCAAATGGTGGCGTGGTGACACCAGAGGATGGGGACAAGGCAGGGGGGGTCAGGGAGAGAGGGATGAGCTGCAGGAAAGCAGCTTGACAGCAGGAAGGGGCCACTGCAGCCAGCAGCTGGAGTTGGGCAGGAAGAGATCAGCCACGTGGAAAAACCAGGCTACATCTCCACGCCAGGAGAGATAAGCCCATGTTATCTCTCATTTTAACGGACGCAAGGAAGTTTTTTCCCCCTTGATAGAAACACAAGCTGCCAAACACCAGAATCCCAGCAGCAGGGAGAGAGTGAGGGCTGGAGAGAGGTGGCTGCAGGGTCTGCCCTGCTCACACAGCACCAGGAACGTGTGCGGAGAGAAGGACCGTCACTGGAGGAATCACACTGTGCTTCCAAGCCAGGGGTATCCCTGCAAACAGCCTGAAAAGTCTCATCCCCAAAGGATCACACCTGCTCTTGGTACAGCTCAGCCCACTTCTGTGGCAACACACTAAATCTAATTTGATCAGAAACCCTCTAGGATTCTCCTTCCTTACGGCGTTGAGTAAGGGATGCCAACTTTCACAATTTGCAGCCACACTAATTTACTCTTCTAGTAAAAATAAAGTCCCATCTCTCCGCAATAACCCCAGCCGAGCTGTGCCCGGCAGGAGGGAGGGAAGCAGTGCCAGCTACACTAAGAGGTACACCAAGAACTTTCTGGTTGTATTTCTGTATGTAAAAACACACCTCCAGAGACCGCGGGTATTGAGGGATGTGCCCCCCACAGCTCGCTCAGCAAAGACCTAGCAAGGATTCCCATTCCAACCTTTCACAGCAACCATTGATAACCGAAGACTGCAAACAAAAAAATTTGCTATTTTTACAAAACGTATGGGCTGCTGAAAAAGCACGGATTACAGCTGGGAGCCCTAAAATGGGAGGAGGTGCTGCTTTTTCACTCCCCAATGCTTATAATTGAAAATAGGAAACCATCTCCACAGGACAGACCCCGTGGGGGGACACAGCCCTGTGTACCACCTAATGCTGGCACAGGGACAAGAGGATGTGGCTGGAGAACGGGCACGGAGGTGCTCCTCAAGGGTCTGTAATGCTCAAGATGTCACAGATGCATTTCTTTAATTAGCTTTGCACTTCTCAGAGGGGGGACATACTTATTTAACTTTCAATCTGTGTGTCTGCAATGGTCCCCTGTTGCGGAGAGAGGCAAACATGTCCCTGAGTGGAAATAGAAGTGTCAGTGACAACCCACCGGTGACAGCTCTAGGGACCACCAGGATCTCTGTGCACCAGAAAAGGAGCGACGTGCTTGGACTGCCTCGTCTCATACCACAGGGACACGACGTGACATTGGGTGTCACCAAGGTAGAGAGAAAAAGCAGGAGGATTTTTAGAAATAGACACTGAAAAAACTAACAAAAAAACCTCCTACTGTGTAGAAGATCTATCACAGAGCACACACACACGCCACATCTGCCAGGACCAGCCTGCCCCTACCCTCACACAGGTTATTCACACCTAAACATCCCCTGGCTAACCCAGTTATTTTACATTTTATTAGCTGTGTGGTGGTTGGTAAATCCAGCACCATCTCTACGTCTCCTTAGGGAACAGCCAGGCAAGAATCACTGCTCCTCCGGGACCTCAGGGGCCAAACGGGCAGCAGGTTCAGCAGCTCTTTGGTTAATCCTCAGTCACACGCTGCTCCCTGCACAGGGCACTGCAAATTAAGGAGAAAACAAAATAAAAATGACAAAACCTCTCTCCCCATCACCATAGCAGTCATTGGCCAGTGACATTTCTAGAGTAAAGCAGCACAATTTCACTTGTCTCCAACTGGGCTACATAAAAAGAGGCAAAAGGATGGATAGCTGAACCAAGACAGTCTGCAGTGTCCCCGACCCATCCTGTCCCTGGGAAGGGGATGGGACGCCCCTGCCCACACTGGAAGGCGAGAAGGGACTTTAACTGGTCTCCCCACCAGTGCTGAGGCACAGAAACAAGCTGCTCCTAAGCTTCTGTATCTGCCAGACCGCAGCGTGGAGGTGCCCTGCCCAGAGCAACTCACCGACAGCTTCAACCATCCATCCCTGTGGCTACTTTCAACTGTCAAAATCTTACTTCAAAGCTGGAAAAATAAGGAAAAAACCCCAAAGGATTTGGAGCTACAGCAATGCAAATAAACAGATCAAACATAAGGAGGAGCTCCATTTTTGCATTTTGCTTTCCTCTTCTCCAACTTAGAAATATCAAAACCAGCCACACTTATTTTTTTTCTTTCAAATAAGCAAACAAAGAGAAGACAATAAAAGTTCATTCTGTACTTAAATAAGAACATTTTAAGCCAAGAACAAATTGTAGGGTTAGGAACTGAGCTCTGGAAATCCAGTTTTCAAGGGAATGTTCTAAGACCCTGATGCACAGCAGCTGATGATGCACCTACATTTCTTCTCAATGCTCGGTCACTACGGAACATTTTCCGCTGCCTCGTGGAGAGCTGAGCAACGGGACATGCAGAACATGAGAAATACCAGTTTTTCCTTCAGCAGGCAAACGAGAAGGCTGTGATGCCTGAAGGGAAAAGAATGTGCCCATTGTTACCGACTCCCACTGAAGAATTTCCCAGGGAGTTGCATCATGAAGGAGATGGGAGTTCATCCATGCTGCCACCCTGGAGATGAGGTTCTAGACCTGGTACCCAACCCACCGCCTCCAGGGGATTCTCTGTCCTTGCAGCAACGCTTTACGAGCCACCACACAAAGTGTTTGGCCCAGGGGCTGGATTCTGCTCCAAGCCCTTGTATTTACTCAGCGTGTACTAACTGCATGAAGTCCCACCAAAATACCTCAACTCTGAATCAATGAAGTTACCCCGACTGAGCCCAGATGTGCCATTAGGAACGTGAGTAATGAGTCCTGACTCACAGAACACTCCTAAATACTCTACAGCTGCCTGAACACAAAAACATGCTGATTTTTTCAGATGAGGGGAAAAAAATAATAATCTTCCGGGTCAGCCTTCTAGGTAGTCCCAAACCTACACAAATTGACACAAGGAAGGAAGATAGCAGTCCTGGTGCTCCATAAATGAGAGATATTCATCATTAGGTAATTAAAAACCGGCCCAGTACAGTGCAGACAGTGCTCTGCATTAACCCACAGCGAGTTGTTTCCGAGTGCCCCTGAAGGCTTTCTGGATGCTGCGGGGATTCAGAAATACAGACACGTTTTACAAAGGCCATTTTTCACAAACTGACAAGGGTTTTCCACTTGCCAGAAGTAAATGGCTAGCACCAACTTCTAAAAATAACTTGCTATATTTAGCTGGACTTTACAAATCCCTTGCAAAGGAATTTACTGGATGTCTAATACTTCTGCTATACATTTTTCTTTCCTAATCAGTCCTTTACTGACAGATTTTTTTATAAACTGCCACAGCACTTCTGCAGTTGATCCAGCGCAGGCTCCAGGGAGAAGAGCAGGGCTGTGATTCAAGTACAAATACATTTTTCAGTAACTCTCCCTACATTTTCTTTGCAAGCTGGTTATCCGCCCTCTGAACAACTACCTAAACTTACACATCACCCTCCCACTTTCCCCCTGCCTAATTTCTGTTTCCTATCCTAAGCCTAATTTTTCATTCTCCTAATTTCTGCTCCTTGCCCAGGCAACCTTGTGGTAAGCGCACAAACTTGCTCAACAGGCTTGGGGTTTTTTTTAATTTACTCTTTAATTAAAAAAGACCAACACAGAAATTCTTTACATTTATCATATATTCCTTATGCTCGTCTTATCTCCCCTATTGACCGATGGAAACCTGCAATACCATACCTGTCACACTTCAGAAAAGCTGGCAAATCTTACTACACTGATTGAAGATCAAGGAAGTTAAACACACAGAGAGGCTTTTCTGGTCTCCTCATCAACAGCTCAGAAGTCAGGCAACGTATCAGCTCAGAAAAACAACCAAACCAAAAAGTAAACAAGCAAGATTGGAAGGATAACAGAGTTTTGGGGTATATTGGTCTGTTCTGGAGAAAACCGGGAGTAAGTATTCAGGTTAACAGTTTCCGGGGAGAATGATGCATTCTTCTCCTACCTCTAATTACGTGCACGCTAATTATCTAGCATAACGTATAGCCCCTAGAGCTTCATAGTGATAGACACCGTTGATCAGGAAGAGAAGGCACCAAAGCCACATTTTAAAGCAAGCAGAACAGACCATTCTCCCAGTGACACCCATCAGCTTATCACAGAATCATAGAATGGTTTGGGTTGGAAGGGACCTTAAAGATCATCCAGTTCCAAGCCCCCTGCCCTGGGCAGGGACACCTCCCATCAGA
>JAOQGH010000062.1:4175097-4199619 GCA_025769975.1 Gallinago jamesoni | reverse complement strand
GGGCAACCTGTTCCAGTGCCTCACCACCCTCACTGTAAAGAATTTCTTCCTAATATCTAATCTAAATCTTCCCTCTTTCAGTTTAAAACTGTCCCCCCTTGTACTGTTGCTACAGTCCCCGATCAAGAATCCCTCCCCATCTCTCCTGTAGCCCCTTTAGGTACTGAAAGGCTGCTGCAAGGTCTCCCCTTCTCTTCTCCAGGCTGAACAATCCCAAGCTCACAGCAGAGGGGCTCCAGCCCTCTGAGCATCTTCGTGGCCTCCTCTGGATCTGCTCCAACAGGTCCATGTCCTTCCTGTGCTGTACTGGTTTCCTGGAGAACGGCGCTTTAGCTGCATTTTAAATGTTTTTGTAGAGGACAGTGTACAGATTTATTTTTTATAATTTTTTCTTCTGAAATACCAGGACAGTGATGATCTTAAATTTCTGTGAAGCACAGGACCTTCAGCATGTTCTCCTCCCTGGCCAGGCAGGGACAGCGGGCACAGAGATCCCTGCATGCTCTCCCCATGAACAGCAGCACAACGAGAGCACTCCTGGCACCAGCACTTCCCTCAATGCTCCTCACGATGAGCGAGAGGTAAAACTACACTTTGAATGCCTGAACTCCTCAAAGGATAATTTTTCACCTCTGGCATTTTTCTGGCCTTTTATACTGATCTTGCAGCCCTGCAAAGCTGGAGGAGTTCCTTCAGCGAAACTGGAAAAAGACACGAGGCAGACAGCCCAGAACACGTGGCTAACTGAAATGAAGTTAAAAAAAGATTAGCAGCCTTAGAAATCAGCAGAAATGTTGAAATGCGCATTAAGAAATACTACGACTATTATTTGTCCCAATCATATATGCCACGACATCCATCCAGTATGTCAGAGGGGAAGCGACCAAGTTTTCTCCACTAATATTAACCCCTAGGTTTACAGATAAGTCACATTAAGAAGAGGTCCCACCACCCCAGATGATCAAAGGTGCTGGGAGCAAACGGCTGCAGCCAGCACGTCTTGTATGTTATTTTACCCCAAACTCTCACAACAGGAATTCCTTCGTTCATGATTCATGGGAATCACTTATTTTTTGTACGTCAGTCGAGTTAAGGGGAGGCAGAGGAAAGCAGATTTAGATTAGATATTAGGAAGAAATTCTTTACTCTGAGAGTGGTGAGGCACTGGAACAGGTTGCCCAGAGAAGCTGTGGCTGCCCCATCCCTGGAGGGGTTCAAGGCCAGGTTGGATGGGGCTTTGAGCAACCTGGTCTGGTGGGAAGTGTCCCTGCCCAGGGCAGGGGTTTGGAACTTGATGATCTTTGAAGTCCTTTCCAACCCAAACCATTCTATGATTCTATGAAGATCACCTGAACACAGCACCCAAGGGTGCCAGGAAGAGATGCCTGAGCACAGGGTTCAGCACAGCTCCAGGACAGGGGTGACACAAGCCCACAGTTGAGCTCTGCCCCTCACTGATACAAAGGAGTCCCACGCAGCACGTTTCCATTACAAGACTCATTTTCATCACTCAGTTGAGCTCCAACAGGACTATTTTTTGAGCAAATGCTCAAAGGGTTGCAGATGCAGAGAAGATTCACCCAGGACAAAAAGCCACTGCAGCCCTTTGGTTCACCATGGACTAGATCCCAACGATAGGGGCTGCTTGCTGCTACACCTGCATGAATTTCAGACCACGTAGTGTCCAAATCCAACCATCACTAGAACAGTGAATTGCTCAGCACCACCCTGGAGTGTAGTAAACCCCAGCAAATGAAGAAGATCCTGCCACAGCATGATGTCTGGAGACATTCAAAACCTGCCTGAACAGGTTCCTGTGCAACGTGCTCTAGGTAGACCCACTCTGGCGGGGGGGTTGGACTAGATGATCTCCAGAGATCACTTCCAACCCCATATGATTCTATGATTCTATGAATGCTACCCAGCTCCCTGGCTCTGTAGGTACCAGCACCGCAGAGGAAGGTGATGCTGGCATTCCCATTCTGGGGGGGGTCAGCAGCTCCCAAATTTGTGACTGGAGGGCTCCAAGGGCAGCAGCACAGGGATGGTTTCCTTCCACACTTAAAGTACGGAGGCTGTTGGAGGCCTGTACCCTGCAGGAGAGCACTCCCAGGCTGCCCCCAGGTGCAGGGATGGCAGTGCCGGGTGAGCCATGGCCATGGCAGCCAGACATCACCGTGGGGACAATTCAATCTTGGGGCTGCAATTCAAGCAGGAGGCCAGATGGAAGCAGGGTGAGGCTCGCAGGTGGCTCTGCACCTATTTATATACCTATTTATTCCACCATCCCACAGAGACCAGTTGCTAACAGCCTTCTCCAACCCTTGGGGCTGAGGTTTAGGGATGCTGAACAAAGGACAGCCTCTTTGAAAACTAAAAAGCCACCAAAAATCTGAGCCATGGAAAACAAATGGATTTTTTTTTTTTTTTTTTTCCTTCTCTCAGGCTGAGCAGCTCACCTCCCAGGGGCATCAGGAGAACCTCTTGCAAAGTGGGCTGGTCGGTAAGGACAGGGCGGAGCTGTACGAATCCTTGCGGAGCTTCAGGCTGCCCGGAGCTCCCCGGCTCCGAGAAGATCCGAGCAAGCTTTTGGCACGGCCGCTTTGGCGTAAGCAGCGGGAGAGGGCGTGCTCCAAGAGCCGCGGCTCCCTGCTGTACAAGCAGTACGAACACAGAGAAAACAAACATGAAAACAACAGACTCTTATCCGGGGCAGAGCATTAGCAATCCCCACAGAGATATCTTATGATCTGCAGAGCCATCAGATGCATCTCGTTTCAGCCTTCCAGCGGCCACCCTTCCCAGGCAGGGGCAAGGCGAGTTAAAAGCGAGCGCTTTCGCAGGCGGTTTCGGGGAGTGAGAGGAGCCAGCGGCTCGCTCCCCCGGCACGCGATGATTTCAGAGTTTCCTTCGATAAGGGTGCAGAGAGGACCAGGCAGGAGGCCAGATGAGTCACACACGGCACAAGGGGAAGACTCGCGAGCCGCTTAAGAGCCGTCCAAAGCGGTTCAGCGCAAGGAGGAACGCGCATCCCTCCTGCTCCAGAGCTGCCAGTGCGGACATGGCCCATCCCACGCCAGCCAGGACCACCTGGGAGCCCCCTGGGCACCTTCACCCCACCCAAACCCACCCACCTTGCAGAGCATCGTTAGGTGTCCTTTGCCAAGAGATATCCCACCTCTGCAAGCCCCACATCCCAAAAGGACTCGGGGATCCAGCTGTATGCCTACACCATAGAGGGTCCCCCGACACCCTGCAGGTGCCTAGTTCATCACTTGATGGCAGAGGAACAGGTCGTGTACCCTGTTCTCCAGCTACAAGGCTTAGTAAGATTACTAAAATTACTCTTGTTTTAAAAATATCCAGCCTCAGCACTTCATAATCAGTCTTGGCTGGAAGAATGGGATAAAAAAAGGAGACAGAACAGGCTGCAGAGAGCAACCTGAATTCTGGGCTTACTAATCTTTATAAACTTTATCACAGGCCATTCAGCTGCTCTTATCGTCATTTGAACAACTCGTGACTGCACATTCACCTTCATGGAGAATTCGGTGACACAAAAAAAAAGCATGCCAGCCACAAAGGCAGTTTTCGAACGTGCCCCACAAAGGAAAAGCCAGCACGACCTGGGAATTGCAGGTCCCAGAGGAGGAGCTCAACCCACAGCAGTGAGGAGCCTGCAAAGCACAACAAAAGCCAACACGGAAAAGTCCACCATCACCAGATCAAAAAATGAGAGTTTTCCAAAAGCTTTTCTCAGCATATGTATCAGAAACTCAAATAGGTTTACCCTTTCAAAACACTAATGTAATGCTTATAACTGCTGCCGGCTGAATTTCACTTGCAGTGTCAGAGCAGCTCTCGTTTCGGTGTGTTCAAGATCTCTAAAATAGCACTGCTTGTTTGCGGGAAAGAAGTTTGTCCTTTTTTTCCTATAAACCTCACCGTTCTTCAAACTGCGTGGAAGCTTTGTACTTGTCAAGGGCCGTGCTGACGGGCAGCGTTCCCAGCAGCGAAGGCACCGCGTTGGAAGCCCAGCATCCACAGCACGCTCTCCCCTCTTTTTCCCGCTGGAGACATGAACCATCTTGGCATTCCAGCTCCTCCTCACGGACCAGATCCACAGCTGGGCAGCCAGAGATGGGTGTCAGAGCCATGTTTTCTAGATAGGTATAACGTGGTACGAGCAGGGCTGTTGTTGCTGCTCCACGAAACTGGGTTGGGGCACAGGGGGACAGAAGCCACCCATGAAAAAGCTTGTGGGCGGACGTAGGACACCACATGTGTAGCTACCAATGTGCCACCAACAGAATTAATAAAATATTCCAAAAATTTCTAAAGACAAAAGCCAGAAAAGCTGAGTCTTGACACAGTGACTCAAGAGGAAACTCTTTGGTCAGCAGCAGCGCTGCTGGGAGCCTGTGGGCTGTCAGACACATTACAAAACAGGGATAACACCCACATCCTCCCAGGGAAGGAGCCAGGAAAGGCAACAGGGGATGGATGAAAAGCTCTCTGCACGTCTCATGTGTGGCAGAAGAAAAAAAAAAATATACTTAAACACATGAAAACGACTTAACCTCTTGCCCTGCCCCGATGCATGAAGACAAGTTCTCAGGAAAAATATGGGGGCACTGATTAGGCTGGAAAAAGCCATCACAAAATACTGTGCGTTGGTTTGTTTTAAGCTGGAGTAGGGCTGGTCCTGCCGGATCACCCACCCCTGCACTGGCAGGGGGAGGGCTGGTGCATGGTGCTGCTGCCAAATCTAACAAACACACATCAACGAGCCCCAGAACAAGGGGCAAGATATGTCTCACAACTGGTGTAGGCAGATACCGTGCATGCTACTCGACTTTCCTGCCTGCATCTGAAGATACGGCTTTGGGGTTGGGGGGAGGGTTGGCTTTTTGGAAGGGTTTTTTTTGTTCCCTTTTTTTTTTTTTTTTCTTTTCCCTATTGTTTTTAGTTTCTGGTTAAAACATGTCTGGTTTAGATTTGGACCAACTTGAGGCCCTAGATTGTGTGCACAGTGCCTACAGCCCAGGAAAACGAGCTGCTTCATCGTCTGATGGCTGCAAAGAGAATCCCCTTTTCCTACCTGTCCTGAGGATGCCCGCAGAGCGCCGATGCTCGCCAGGGAGCGCGGCATCGGTGGAACATGAGCTGAAGTCCACTGAGTTGCTGTACAGAAACATAAACATTTTTTTGGCAAGTTGAGCTGCTGCAGGGCATGGGGAATTTGAATTCCCCCTCCACTCAAAGGCAGAGACATACTCCCACTGAGGGAAAAAAAAAAAAAAAGTGATATGATTTATTTCAGTGGAAGGAATCACATTTGGTGGGTAGTGTTATGCACATCCCATTAAGTCAATGATGCTGGAGTACTTCCAGTATCACTTCTGCAAATGGTATTGTGTGTTACCAGTACTGCAGAACGCTGTGGTCTCTCCCACGTACAGATACACACACATACATGGAGTTTATCTACTCAAGGCCTCCCAAGGTCTCTGTGTGAACAGCTTCCAGGTGTTCCTGCTATCACCATTGCCCTGAGATGGTGCAAGCCACAGTCTGCAGGGCTGTAGCACAGTGATACTCAGGAGCACATCGGTCTCCAGATCCTCAAAAAGACATTTTTGTTTCATGCGTATCTCTTTTGCAGAGGATCCTCGATATCCTCAATGTCTTTAACTTACTGAGTGCAATTGGTTTAGGTCTAGGAGATGTCTAGGTGTGCACAACATCACCCTAAAGCAGTTGATTGTTTTTAAGCAGGATATAGGTCTGATGTCTCTTCAGAGCTAAGTTAGGAGAAAATTTTAAAAGTTTTCAGCAGTACCTGGAGCCCTTACTGGATGAAATCCCCAGTGAGAATGGAGACCAGCAAGGAGTGGACAAGTGCAAGGAGAATACATTATAGCTAGAGTGGAGTGATGTATTTTCCAGCAAGTCATTTTTCCCCTGCTAAAGTCCAGAAACAGCTTAACACCAGCTGCTATGGTGTAATGTGCTCCAGGAGCAAGGGGGAAGGTGTCCCTGCAGCAGCAAGCCATCTCCTTCTGGAGAGTCAGCCCAAGGCGGCTCCTCCCAGTGCCACCAGCATGGGTGGAAAACCAGGTCCACAGTAAAATAGAAGACTTTAGGGATGCTTCAGTGGGAAAGCATGAGGGAACAAGCAACAGACCTGCATCTAGGTTTCTTCTCTGCAATGCTTTCCCCAACATCCTTCATTTGGAAGGTGACTGAAGGCAGTGGTGCTGATACCCAGCTGAACTCAGCCCTGCTCCGGGCAGGAACCTTCAGTTCTTGCTCCATCTGCGGCTCCGGGCTCAGGTTCCCTCTAAGCTCATCATTTACCATCTCCAAATGCAGGGACGGCAGACCAGCCAAGCTAACGAGGCCATGGAGACCTTATTCAGCTGATTATACCCAGTCAGGGCCAATTTGTTCGGAGAGTTGTGCCTACTGGGACAGGGTCTGATCCTGCATCTGTTCAAGTCGAGGCTCAGGCAGTGAGTACTGTTGGGGCACAGCACTGGGATAGTGCAGGAGACAACCGGAGGGGAAAGAAGAGAATAGATCCATCTTCAAGAAGTCAGATCCGCTCAGCAGCAGCTGCATTACCAACCCGGGCACACGACCAGCCCCTTCACACTCACCTAGTCAGTAGCATCAGAGAAACTGCTTATACAAGTCTTGTTTGGACTCCAGATTCCTCGGGTTATACTGGGCAGTTTAATGAGCGCCTTTCCATGAGACAGAAGGCCCCTCTGTGCATCCACACGGACAATTTCTATGCACATCTTCGTTAATGTGCTATACGCTGGCTCACAACTAAGCTGTCTTTGTGGGACAGGATATTTTTAATGCAGGCTCCTCGATGCCAAGCTCTGCCTGGAGTGCAGAGCTAATGTTTGCCTGGAAAGCTGCAGCCTTTCTCGCGCCAGCAGAAGGGCACGCGTGGGACAGACTCATTCCTCTTCCTCCTTTTCCAGAGGAGCTTTAGGCTTATTCTGACACAGACTAAAAACAGTATCTGGCTGTGACATACTATAGTGACAGGTTCAAGCCTTTGTCTCTACAGACTCTACATGAACCAGCACTGAGGCTTTCTGCGGGAACCGGGCAGACGGACCATTCAAAGGCTGCTTTAATCTCATTAAAATACCACGTTCTGTCAACACTCTGCTTTCTACACTCCCAGGCTTTAAACTCTCAAGCACCACCTCTAATAACAGCACAGAAACTTGTCGAGAATAGGTCTGCCACGCTGAGAACCCCAAGCCAACAAGCTAATTCCCCCACACAGCACCATGGTGATGGATCTGTGGGGAAGACTATGATGGTGGGACCTTCCCTGGGTCCCCCATTTTCCCCAATTCTAGGGGAGAAGCTCGCCCAGTCCCTTTCGTTACAGACTACCATGTCCTTCGCAGGCATAGATGCCTCTACCCATTCCTTTATAACATTAGGCTTCTAGGATAAAACACTTGCACTGCCTGGGGAAGCTTTTTAATTAACATGCAAAGTCAGAAGCAATCTGCAAAGCTTTATGCAGTACAGAAATAAAGTTCAAAACCACGCATGCAACATTTGCATGAGAACTCAAAGCTCTTCCAGCTTCAAAGGGCAGTTTACACCATTGCAGCACTTGTACATGAATAAAAGGAGCCTCAACTTGACATTTCACAAACTCCATTTGATATATAATTGCAAAAGAAGATCAGAGACCAGGCGGAAATAGATGGTTTTGCATTACCACACACATAGCAGAGTGGGGCAAGCAGGAGAGATTCCAAAAAGACACAGGGGGAGTTGGACTAGATGATCTCTACAGGTCCCTTCCAACTCTGACAATTCCATGAGTGAGCCACAGAAAGAAGATGCTGTGAAGAAGCCGTTCTTACAACAACAATGATGCTACACAGTCACCCACTCCTGACGTCCTTCCTTGTGGCCTCAAGCATGGAACCCACAGAGAGTTTTGTCTGCGACACCAGCGCTGGCCACCACGGCATAGGGCTGTGAGCTCCAAGACACAAACCAGCTGCTGCTGGGGACAGGCTCTTGGTGGCCACCCCGAGCCCTGGCCAGCCGGAGGGGACGGACACCAGCCCATGGGGATGGACACCAGCCCACCAAGCTCTGAACAAGGCAGACCTTGCAGTTTCCAAGCCCTGCTTTCAGGGATGAGTAAAGCAGCACTGGCCCAAGGAATGCCAAGGAACTGTGCCTCAGGTGAAGATGCTGGCCGGCCACCCCAGCCCTGAGGAGGAAGGCTAACCTCCCAGCCCCTCTTCCTCCCCAGCCAGTGCAATGTATGAGACCAGCACCATCACTTGGCACTGCCAGTGACTCTGCATGTTCCTGGCACGGAAAAGAAGGGACGCAGCCAACTTTATAACTAAAATAACTCACATTTCTGTTTCAAAGTAACTTATTTACTATCACTGACTTTCATGCCCAAGATTATTACAAACGAACAATATTTTTCTCTGCTTTAGTCAGTTTAATTTCTCATTTGGCACAACTTTATATCTAGTTATCTTGTGGTGCCCCACGTATAGTCAATTGTCAGGGGTTTCTCAGCCAGCAAGAGAGAAAAAAAAAAAAAAACCACTTAAAGGCAGCAACTGTGTGACTGTGAGGAGCCACACCAGAATGTGGGGAGCTGCAGGGCACTCGGGAGGGTTTCACCCACGGTATTTTATTTTACTTATATCAGCAGGTACTGTGTCAGAGTCGGGTGGGTGGGGTGGAACCAGTTTCGCTTAATTCCTTGCAAGGCAAAAGAAATTTAAGGCACCGAAGTGCACCCCTCATTGGGGTAACAGCCCCCGGCTTCACACAAAACCCTACCTGCTCTGCAAAAGGGGAAGTTGAGACACACAGCAGACCAAGGGGAGCTGAATTTTCCCCTCCTCCGCGGAGCGGGATGGCACGACTAAAACCACGAGCACAAACCTTGCCATTTCTGTGAGCTGGGACAGCTGGGGAGGGGCTTTCTGCAGCCCCCAGACA
Organism: Gallinago jamesoni; assembly: GCA_025769975.1. Classification (NCBI taxonomy): domain Eukaryota; kingdom Metazoa; phylum Chordata; class Aves; order Charadriiformes; family Scolopacidae; genus Gallinago; species Gallinago jamesoni. The sequence goes on along the minus strand of JAOQGH010000062.1, from coordinate 4,190,595 downwards.
AGCCTCGTTGGAGCAGCACAAGCCATGGCTGCTGCTGGAAGCCCTCCTTCGGCTCGCTCCCCAGTCTGAGCAAAACCAGGCAGGAGCTGCTCCTGGCTCTGCCCCACCACAAACCCAGCAGAGGCAGGGCTTTCCAGGGATGGTTTCCAGCCCTGGCCCCTGCACAACCGTGGTGGGCAGAGTCCTCCCTCCTGCTTCTCCCTCCCCGCAGAGGAGCGAGAGGCGGGGAAGCCCTGCTGCCTGGGAAAGCACTTACCCCGCAGCCCTGGCTGCGCTTCCAGCCTCTCCCTGGCTTGGGGAAGGGAATGGGAAGGCAAGTTCAGCTTTTCATTAGAAACGTGAAGGGAAGCCGAAGTCGGCAGATTTCTGAAGAGGAGTGGCAGCTCAGAAGCAGATGAATTTCTTCACCACGGCCCATGTTGTCCCTGCTGTGGGTCCCTGTTGCCCCTGTCTCCCCAGCTGGGAGCTCAGGAGCAGCAGTTTCAGCTCATCGTCCAGCAGGACCCAATGCCCCCAGTCCCCCGGCAGAGCTCCATACCATGCCTTATCCTATATGAAAGGAGGACTCGCCTCTCCTCTTCTACAGGATAGAGGGTGGACACCCATGAGCTCCCCTGAACTCCTTGAGAAAGCGTTGGGCACCTGCACCACTGGGATGGTGGGAATCACCGAGGGAAAGGGATTAAATGACTCTTCATCCAGATCAACAGGAATTCTCCTCCGAGGAAGGGCACGGGTCACAGCGAGCTGCCAGACCACTGAGTATAAACACCGGTAAACAGGTCTGGAGTAAAGATGCAGCTGCCTTAAAACTGCTGCCCGCAGCACATCACAGCTGGGTCACACTCGCAGTGATTCACCGCTCACCATCCCTGACCACGGATGGGATGGAGCAGACGGGCTTAAAACTGGGAAATGGAAGGGAGTGTGTGCATTTGTAATACAAGCAATCCATTTAATTAAAACAGCACACCTACCAGCTAGACATATACCACTGGAAGCATTTAGTATTACGCGTTTACAATTTCACGGTACTTGAATCACCTGTTTAAAAAATTTGCACCCACGTTCATATATTAATTTGCTACAAATATGATTATGGTGAATTCATCTGCCAGTAAAAGGACTACAACAAAGTCAAAAGACAGCCAAAACCTCCACACAGGAGTCACTGAAATAGCACTTACTAGGTGTCGGGTGCCTGGCTTGTGCCACTGACATCATAAAATGATACCAAGTGGGTTTTTTTAATTTTTTACCTTCTAGAGACTCTGCTGGAACACCCCTAACCCAGCAAGTAGGCTGAGACTACTTTAACTGGCTGGACACTTTTAATAAGAACACTGCCGGCAACCAAGAAAAGAACAACATATGTGATACGTATTGCAGACGACTCAAAACCACCTGCCTTCACCTGAAATATGAACTGATGGACATGCAGAACCCCACACAAAATCACACTCACTTTTTTCCCCCCCTATTACTTGGCAAACAGAAGACAAGAGACAGCTTTGGGCTGGTTTTTGAGTCTAAGCGTGGGCTGCATTTATGGCAGATCACGTAAAGCCCGGCGGAGCCCATTTTCCCTGCAATGGGGAATGGGAAACTGCATTTCTTTTCTTGGAAGCCTGCACGAGCATTGCTGCGTTTGCATAATTTACGCGGGTGCGTGTGTGTGTGTATCCAGACCGTGCTGCACCCGAGTCTTTTGTTCAGCAGCTTCCCATGGTGGCGTCAGGCTGAAGGGCTGGCCAGCTGGAGACAGCAGGTGTCTGACATGCCTACAAGTCCGAGCGAAACTGGGGACCGATTTGCTTTGAATCTTACGCTGGAGTTTATTCATTAATTAATCGGCAAACAGGCAGACAATATATACATCTGTAAAGTCAGCAGAGTGAGTGAGTCAATAGCTTTGAACAGTTTGGCCAAAGGTTTAACCAAGAGGGTGCCTCACCCATTAAAAGGGTAAGGTGGAGGATAGGACCTCTGGAGAGATAGGAAGTCCAGTTGGCACAATCACCATAATTAACCTTTTACCCTTGACGAAGAAATCTCTCTCCTGGTAAGAATATCATCACCTTTGCTTCCGAGTTATTGTGGGACAGATCCATCCCACAGCACTGCCAAGAGGCAGCAATGAATCATCAGCCATCGCTGTCCCTGACCGGGAACCAGGACGAACATCAGTGTTTAGACCACAGACAGTGAGTAGCCCAAAATTCCTATCCACACTCCCACATATGTGGGACAAGATGCAAAGAGGAAATCCTAGAATATATTTTTTTAAGTTATTTTTTAACTGAATGGGAAGGGGTGCTGTGCCCAGCAGCCTGCTCTGCCAGACCATCCCCCTGCCCGCTGGTTCAGCTGTGCTCTTAAAAAAACCCAACAAAACAGCACAAAACAACCCCCACAGCATTTCAGGCAAGAAATGTGGGCTTTTCTCAGTTCTGGGGGGGTTATCTGTGCTGTCTGGGTGGACGCAGTTTCCTTCTACTTCTTCCCTTCCTCTTTGGACAGTCTCACTGGGACGGGTCTGCTGACCCAGCAAAATCCCCTCACATCCCTACTCCAAGCACAACATCAGGGTTTACAAACATTAAAAAAGGAAACAGTTTTGACCAAAGCCATGAAGAAAAATCAAAGTATTTCCATTAACAAGCAGGCTTGTTAAAATCGCTTTGGTTTTCATTTTAGTTCTTTGGGGTTTTTTTTTTGTTTTTCCCCCCCTAGGGCTGAGCAGAGATTTGGAGGTTTGTGTTTTTTTTTTTTTCTGTAGTACATTTTAGCATCCTACAGACCTATGAGGTCTGCTGTCTCAGTCACACCAGCTTTTGTCTTCACTGTTTTCCAGATGGGGAAACACAGGCTATTCCAAACACGGCCTTGATAACGAGGAAGCTCTGAATTATTCTTAACAAAAGGGCAGCCGCTAAACCAATTAATACCAACTAAAAACCAACCAGCTGGCAAGATAAACAGCACATGATCAGAGGCTGCCCCGTTAATTATTTTTTTTTATTCGTCTTCACTTGGGCTGATGCAAGTGCAGCGTTCAGAGCTGATGTGCTGCTGTACGCCTTTGGCCATATTTTTATGTACATTCATAAAAGCGGCTTAGATGTGAGAGATGACACAAGAAAAATATATCTATGGCCTTTTTTTTTTTTTTTTGAGGGGGGCGGGGGGAGAGGAGGAATCTAAGCAGAAGGACAGGTCATTAAAGCATCAAACACACAGGACTGTCTGGTTTCAGATGACACAACCTGGCCCAGGTACCTCTGACAGTCCCAGACAGACCTTCTGAACAAGGGACTCCCTTAAAGTCAACACTGGAATCGACATTTAATTGTAAAAAATCCTCATTATTGTTAAAATAAAGAATAATTCACCCATAACAAAAGAAGAGCTAAGGAATGTCTCTGGATGGAGCCCTCTCATTCTCGCAGTGGGCCACCCCAGGGCACCAGGGCTGGGTGACAAGGTGCCCTGTGCTGCCCTGGCCACGCTCCACCCATTCTTTGCAAAATAATCCAGCACTTTCCCCAAACATGAGATTATTCTCCTTAAATGAAAGCGGTGCCTGGGAGAGCTCAAGGGGCTCAATGGCCGGTGCCCTGCAACACCGGCGGTGTCACCCCAGCTCACCCAGACGATGGGGTCCGACCTGTCCCCAGGTGCAGGGTCCCCTCCAGATGGACACCCAGGCGTGATGGGAGGCAGAATTTGCCACCCATGGCCTGGCCAGCCCACCCTGATGCGATGCTGGTGATGAAGGCAGCTGCTGAGCATCGAGGCAAGGAGAGGGGAGGATAGGAGGCTTGGGGACCACCAAACCGAAGGTGGGCTTCCAGAAACACGTCTACGGGGTGGTGTTCAAGGAGGAGAAAGCCCGTTCAGCGGCGGGCAGAGAGGCGGCGGGAGCAGCCCCGCAGAGGCCCCATCCCCCGGAGCAGCGCCGGTACCCAACGGCACATCCCCGGCGGGGACGCGGCCCCCCAGGGCCCTTCCCGCTCCCCTCCAGGCTGGAGACCGCCGAGGCCCCTCAGCCCCCGCCCCGTTGCCGCCGCCGCCACCGCCGCCTGGCTCACCCCGTATAGCGGCGATGAGCGCGTTGCCGTCCTTGATGACCTCCTTGATGAACTTGTTGGTCCGCTCCAGCTCCTGCTCGTAGCACTTCAGCCGCTCTCGGAAATCGGGGCTGTCCAGGTAGCAGTCGCTGAACTCCAGCGGCGGGTGCCCCATGGCTCCGCGGCGGCCGCTCCTCCCGCCGCCGCCGCCGCCGCGATGCGGGCGCGGCTACGGCCCCCTCCCTCCGCCCCGGGCGGCCATGCCACCGCCCCGGCCCCGCCCCGCCCCAGCCCTGCCTGCCGGGGGGCCGGGCCGCACTGGGCCGTTGCGCTGGGGATGATGCGACCCCCGCCCCACCCGACCCCCGCTTCCGGCCGCCCCACCTCTACCGGGATTTGTAGTTCGGCGGGGTCCCCCCCCCTCCCCTCCCCTCCCCTCCCCCGGTGCCTCCCGTCCCGCCGCCGCCCCGGGCCCCGCGCGCGGTGAGGGCGCCCCCTGCCGACGGGGCGGGTGGGTTCCCGCCCCTCCGTTGCCATGGACGCCCCTGGGCGGTGCGTGACGCCACAGCGGTGGCGGCGCACGGTGATGACGTAGAGCGGCCTCCACGTCGCCTGGGCAGCCAAGATGGCGGCGGCGGAGGGGAGTGGTGGCGGCGGCGGTCCGTTGGTGAGTGGAGTGGTCACCCTGGTCCCTCCGGGAGGCCCGGCGGAACTCGCTCAGCGGGGTTGAGGCTGTGGACCGGCGGTGCTCCCGGAGCTCCGGGCGCTCTGGGCTCGGTGGGCTGGGCGGGCCGCGGCACTCGGCCTTCCCTCCCCAGAGCCGGGGCAGGCTGCGGGGGGAGCGGGGCACTGGGAGGCCCTGGCGGCCGCCGGCTGGCAGGCAGGGAGGGAGGGAGGGAGGGCAGGGACAGGGCGCTGTTGGCCTCCGGCAGCTCCCTCCCTGCGGCTTGTCCCCTGCCACGTCTGCCCCAGCGTTCGCTGTGGAACCGGTCGAGCTGTTCTCTGTTTGCTTACACTTCTGGGAACTCGAGTGCTTTAACCTGCTGCTTGGGCGGCGGAAATAATTTGTGTTAGCATTCAGTGCTTAACAGCCCTGACTTTGTGCTCGGGCTTTAGATGTCTGCAGAGTTTCTCGTGAGTGTTTTCCCCACAGAGTCCATGAAAGACAGTGTACTCCTGTGCGTTGGTGTGGCTGTACATCTGGCAGGCATTAGATTACTTAAAAAACACAAGCAAGCCTTTTATTTCCAGCAGCTATTGCTGTCTAAACAAAGGACAGGAAACAGGTTACTGGAAGTTACTGAAGGAATCAGAAATGCTTTGCTTATACATACATACTCACCTCTTTAGGCTCTGAGCTGTTTAAATTGAGCAGACAGCGACTGGGCTCTGTTGTTGACTGTGTTATTAAGTGTTGTATCCTTGAATTCTGAGTAGTTGTTTTCATCCTAAACCCAGCTGAGAAACAGCTGAAGTGAGTATGAGCTGTTTTATATTTCTTCCTTTCTAAAGGTTTTAAAAAACATCTAGTTTGCAGGTCTCGCAGATGTGTCAATATCTGAAGACATACCAGTGGAAGGGGAGATTACTGTTCCCGTGGGATCCCACTCTCCCGATGAAGACTACTCCACGCTGGATGAGCCTGTTAGGGATACTATTGTGAGTCTGTGCCTCTGTAATAAAACAGTGTTTTGCTGAATGTCTTTGGCCAACTGTTATGCAAAACCTGTATTTTTGCATAAGTCTACTTGCTTGTACTTCACTGTAAGTTTGGGGATATTTTTTTAGAACTAGCCGTGTAGAAAGAGTTCTTGTGGGTCAAAAAACATCTGAATAACAGTCCCAAAGTTTCTCTGTGATCTTAAAAATCTTTGTAAGGGTAAAGGCCTCAGATGGAGCTTGGAAGAAAACTGTCATGACTAATAGGATTTTTCGTTAATTTTCTTTTCTTAGAGGAGCATACAAATTATTGGTCTCAATTGGGTGTTATTAAAAGATATCATACTGTGGTTGTTAAGGAGTTTAGAAAAAATGGGCATTGTTTGTTGCAGAGGATGCTGCAGGTATCTTCGTGTTGGATCCCATCTTGATTTGCCATTGATGTTGCTTTACTTCTATCTTTCGGCTTTTAATTGTGAACTGTAACTTTTATGAAGGGACAAATTAAAGTGTTATTTCTTTATTTCAGATGAGAGATCTAAAGGCTGTTGGGAAGAAATTTGTCCATGTCATGTATCCAAAGAAGAGTAGTGCGCTCCTCAGAGACTGTACGTATAAGAAGAATTTTAAAATGTTGAAAGGATATTTTTCCAACACTACCTGTGTTGGAGAAGGGACAGTTAATGGGAAGAGGGATTCAGAAGTGTCTGTTCCATGTTCTTCCTGCTGTTATAGAACACTGAATAGCAAACATGAAAAACCAGAGTGTTACCAAAGCTCTTTAAAAGGGCAACGTGTGCCAGAGCATGTAGAAGAGGTAGCTTTAACTGTAGGCAGGCTTTGAATAAATTAAGTTATAGAATATGGAGTAAGATGCTAAATAAGAAAATTGTAAGAAAGTGTAATATGGAAAGTGATACACTGGGAGTTGGAAAAGGAGCTTTATTACTCCCAATAAAATGAAACAGCACAATTCTATCTGTCATCTGAACAATATTTATGATTTTATTTTTTGCTTTGCCTACAGGGGATCTTTGGGGCCCTTTGGTGCTTTGTGTCTCACTTGCGCTGTAAGTACCTATAGTGGGTGGGTGGATTTGGTTTTTATTTATAGTCTCTTACTTTGAAGAATTGGAGAAATTTAAAAATTTCTGACTACATGTGTGAGATCAAGTTCATCTGATCCTTCTCTGGTCTTACGCAAACACTGCCTGTTTATATTTTCTTATAAATCATATTTGTGACACTTCAAGCCCATTAGGACCTCCCTTCTTTAAGTTTAGGATTTAAAGCAGAACTCTTCCTAGTCCCCTCTCTTCAGAATGATTTTATGGAAAATCATTTATTTTATCCGATTCATGTTGTCCTTGATTCTGATGCATTTGGCTGACTTTGACCCTAAAACCTTTGTCAGAGAGCTGCAGTGTTACGTGCTACATATCCTGGAGAAATGATGGAAAAAGAGAGGTTGTTGCAGGAGTTCGTATATGGGAGATGATGGTGGCTCCCAGGAGTTTCTCGTGCTCCACTGGAGCATATGTGCGCAGATCTGTCTGTGGCAGGGTGGAAGTGTTAGTGGTATCAACAAATTGAGGTGCACTTGTGTACTCAATGTACAGAAACTGTCCAGTAAAATCTTGGTAAAGCTTTAGCAGAAGTATGCAGTGTTATTTAAATCTTGAAATCAATGCATGCTCACTTTCCCAGGCTTTATGTTGCTTGTGTCCTGTCGTTATTATGAGCTTTCCTTAAGGCTTTTGTGTTTTATCGTGCACTACACTGCCTGCTTTGAGAGTTTACCAAAGTTTTAGTACTTTAATTTTCATCTTTTAGCCTGTTACCTATGGTTTTATTCTCTTCTGTACACTTACACAGTCTGCAAAACAAATAAACAAATGGACTGAAATGCCCTCAGTTGAGCCACAATCATTTTCCTTTTCTATACAAAATTGAGGATACTACTAAAAATAACAGATGAAAAATGATAGGTCTAAAGCTTTACTGGAGGTCAGTGTTTTGGGCTCCTGTTCTGCCATCTACTCCAAATCTGTGAAAACTCAAGTCGTTGATTGCAAATGATTCCTTTTATCTGTTACCTACAACAGGATGCTTCAGGGTGGATCAGCAGACAGTAAAGACGATGGAGGGCCCCAGTTTGCTGAGGTCTTTGTTATCATCTGGTTTGGTGCAGTTGTCATCACACTAAACTCAAAGCTTCTCGGAGGAACTATGTGAGTGCTGGGTTATTTAGTAGCAGTTAAAATGCTCCCAGTGTGTGGAGTTTCTGCAGTCCTTTGGTTTGACTACTTTTCTGTCTCTCCATTCCAGATCTTTTTTTCAGAGCCTGTGTGTTCTTGGTTACTGTGTCCTGCCCCTGACAGTAGCGATGCTGGTCTGCAGGCTGGTTCTGCTGGCAGGTTCTGGGACTGTCAGCTTCATTATACGGCTTATTGTAGTCGTAGCGATGTTTGGTTGGTCAACGTTAGGTAAGTACCTTTTTGCATTATATCTTATATTTATTTTGCATGCTACTTCTGCAGAGGTAGATCTGTTAGAGTTCCCGTGGGTAAAGCCAATGGGTATTTTAGTTTAAGATCTTTTCTAAGGTGCTGAATTATTGTATAAATGATTCTTCCCATCCTTTGGGAGAGATTCAGCCTCTGCCTGTGTCCTTCCTGATTTTCATATGCCTTTGGCAGAAGGATGGTAATTTAATATTAAACCCCATGTGAGACTACTGTGTATTTTATTCTGTGAACTATGTTATAAATGCTATTAGAAAATGGCAATTTCATACAGATGCATTTGCATTATTTCTCCTGTCCTTAATCTGTAAATATGACTTGTTACAGAATAGTAATCAGCATTTGTCTTTCTATATGATAATTTTAATTGGTGATTATAGACCATTGGTATTGAGCAACGGATTTCAACATAACTGTAATGCAGATCCTAATTCAAATTTGTTAACATCTGCAGTGGATCTTAGACTTTTAGTTTTATGCTGCTCACACTTCAAGTATTTTTCTTTTTCACCAGCATCTACAGCTTTCCTGGCAGACAGTCAGCCTCCCAACCGCAAAGCTCTTGTTGTGTACCCCATCTTCCTCTTCTACTTTGTTATCAGCTGGATGATTCTCACCTTTACGCCTCAGTGATCTCTGCTCAGAAGAGACTGTGTAATACGGACTGAAGTTTTTTCATGAACGCTGCTGCAGTTAATCGTTGGCTTTATCTCCTTCTAATTTATATATATAGAGATATTGTAAAAAGGCAGGTTATGGGATAAAGCCAGAGAACTGCAAAAATTGGTCGTTTGTGTGTCCCTCTTTTTGAAAGATAGAGAGGTCCAGCTGCTGAGGGTTTTTTTTTATTTAGCCCTGCTCTTTTGTTGTATTAAATAAAAAATGTCCACTGTGACAGGGATTATTCTGGCTGAGGAACAAGAGCGGGAGATACTGGAATTTCCAGACGTTGGGTAGATGAAGATGAGATTACAGGATCGCACGACTTTGGCAGAATTCTTGCCTATGCTTGGATTCTCACTGAAGATGAATATGCCTTATGAAATAATTGAACTTCATTGCCGTTATGCATTGGGTAGGGAAGAAATGTGTTTGACTCCTTTTTTCATTCACTTACGGGATGGTGAAATGTATATAAAGTACATCATAGGACTGTGAGCTTTCACTTTGAAATCAGATTTCAGCAAAAAAAGTTGGGTCTGTTTTCCAATTAATTGGAGCTGGGTGGAAAGGAACTGCCTTTGCTCTTATTTGTATGTTGTGTATTTATGTTTCATCCCTACGTATGTCAAGAAAGAGCATTTCAGCCAAATGCCTTCAACACCATAGTAACACTGACTAATCCAGCTATTGCGGGAGAGGGAGTGTGTTTACACTGGATAGTTAGAAATCTTTTCATGTGGCCAGAGATTAGAGTTGAAAGTCTTGGAGAAACAGTTAAGACTGGTTTGCAACAGGGACTTAGCTGTCACTCTGTATATTGAGAATGGAAATTTCTCTGGAGAGTACCAAGTGAAATATATCTATATATTTTAAAAAAAGAATGTGTGAAATACATTGAGGTTTTGATACCATGTTCTTTGGGTGCTAATGTACCACACCAGGACTTATGCCCCAAAGTTTTAAAATAGTTTGGAGGGAGTAAACTAAATGATGAAGGTGGTGGCTGCTCTGAAGTAGGATATGAATTCCAATCTTAACTGTTTGTATGTGACTTTTCATTTGGTTGTTTACATGAACAGTGTTTCAACATAAATGCATACGAATTTGCATATTGTTTCTTTGTACTTAGATGTGAGAATCTTTTCTATATTTTTTTTGTGAGATTTTTGTGGATTTTTTTTTTTGTTTTAGTTTGTTTGTTTTCTTTGATACTTTTTACAAAAGGGCAGAAAGTTTTCTTCTCCAATTCCCTGTAGGTGCACTTATGTACCTTTCCTGGAGAGCCATCCACGGGTGTACAAGTGTGCCATTTGAATTTCAGCATAGCTATTGAGACCCTGAGAATTGCTTTTTGGAAGCTGTGCAGAAATTATTTATCTTGTCCATTATTTTCAGTAAGCAATCCAAGGGGAGAGCTTTGAAATATCTGAAGGTGAAAAGGCTGCTGTTAAAATGTCACTTTTCCTGAAAAGGAGCACTTTTACATGTTTTTCCTGTAGTAATGCAGATAGACCTGAAATTGATGTCCATGGACCCTGCTGATGTACAAATATGTCTAATTTATATTTATGTATAAAAGTACAGTTTCTGCTGTAAGCGCTATAAATATTTGAACAGTTGGGATGGAAATTTCTAAATGTGCAGCTTAAAGTTACATTTTTGCATTTCTGGGAGTGGAGAAGAGGGAAGGAAAAATCAGTTTGTCCCTGCAGGGCCCCAGCTTTGCTGTGGAACGGTTGTTACCAGCGAGTATGTGTGAAGGTGATGGCTTTTCCCTGCTGCCTTCCTTACGCCGTGGTCTGTGGCCGTTCTCAGGTACCCCGAGAGGACCTGGAGTGTTTCTTATATGTGGGTATAAAATGGAAATAGGGATTTTTTAAACTTCCATTAAATTATTACTGGTATGAAAAGTGATTTTTCTTTTTAAGTTCATGGTTCTCCATGTATTTAAACATTAGTTTAGCTTTATGAAGCTGAAAAGAAATATTCAAGGGAAGTAGATAGTAAAGCTATTGATGGCTATGGGGGGTTCTTTGAACCAAATCTTTCTTTCCTACTGCAGCACAAGAATTTAACCATACTTGTAGAGAAATCTGTAGAATTCTATCTCTGTAGTGTCTTGTGACTTAAGCTGGTATTATATCTGAAAGATAATCGGAGTAACATTTAATTGATCCTGTATCTTTTTGAAATGAAGGAAAATTATTTTTAAGAGGAATTAAAATCCCAACTTTTTCCTTTTTGATTTAGATAAAGTCTCATCCTGGTTTGTTGTGTAACATTACTCTTGGCTTATACAAAAGAAAATTATTTTTATATTAACTAGATTTACTTTTCAACTGGTCACCTAAGTTTTTAGTCAAGAGGTGTTTTGAGTCGGCAGAAATCTACTGGTTATATGGTGAAGATGTGGTTGGTTTTTGACTCCTGGCAATCCTTTTTTAGTATGAAAACCATCATCATCCAAAAACTGTAGAAAAAGTAGATTTATATTACTAAAGATGTAACTTGCCCTAAGGTTTTAGCTGGCAGGATGCAGGTACGAAGCTGGATTTTCTGAGTTTTTATGGCTCCAGTTGAATAGTTACGTGTCTTATGTGCGATGGGTTTTTTTTTAATCGTTGTTTCCTTCAGCAGAGAGTTGAGGATGTGAATGTCCTTGGCCAGTTGCAGTAGCTTGTTGCCCGATTCACTTTGCTTCTGTCAGCTTTCCATCCTGTGAGATGTGCCTGTTCGCTTAAAAGCACGCAGTATAGCTTGTCAAAAACAATTTCCCCACCACCATGTTACAATTGGTTCTGTAGAATATAATTGCTTAAAAAGACAGGGAGAGCAAGTGGTGAGCACCAGTGGAAATGAGAGTTTGATTGATTGAAGATTAACCGTCTCATGTGACTTAAAATTAAGAAGCCAATTTAATTTGTTCCTCAGCCAAACTCTGAAGAGCCACTGCTTTTATTGAATTGGCTTGTCTCAGCACATGGGTAGTTCCCAAAGTGAACTGGATGTAGGCATGTTAAAGCATGACTGAAAAATTTCAGGTTTAGGCAAATGAAATAGAATCAAGCTTATTTGATATTCACACACTGCCTAGAATTCATGTTGATGATATTCCTTTGAAATTATGGTATTACTTGAAAACGCCTAGAGTCCTGGTTCATTGAATGGGACTTCATCGCGTTCAGACCCCATTCCTCCAAAAACACGTGCAGGTAAGGGATCTTTATAACCACAATGCAGATTTTTAATTTGTTATGAAAAAGTATATGATAACTCAATTGTCAGTGCTTTCCAAGGGGGGGGAAAAACTCTCTTCCTTCTTGTTTAAAGCCGGCTGAGGGAAGGGTAGCAAGGAGAAAAGCAGATGTCTTGCCTTTAATGAAGTGTTTTAACTTTTCTGTAGAGAAAGTGGATGATTTTCTGATGCATAAACCAGACCTTCTTTCCTACTAAGATTTTTTTTGTTGTTGTTTCCATACTGTTTGTCAACTGAAGTTGTTGTATGTGTTCGAATTTATTTGATCTATTTAATACCAGTGAAAAAGAATTTATTTGTTTTAACTTCAAAAATTTATAAATTAAAACACACTGAAAGGCATGTGGGCAGTGGTATGTGTGGATTAAAAGCGTGGAGCAGGCAGTACCTCTGGTTAGTGGTGAGGAATGGGGGTGTGGGTGGGAGGCAGCACCTTCTGCTGGCAGAGCCTCTCCTAAAGCCCAGACACACTCCAAAGGGATCCTGCCAATATTTGGACAAAGAAAGGCATCATTTTTATACAGCCTGGGAGTTTGGAGTGAATTAAAAGAAGGTGGGGTGGAAAAACAGCTGGATTCTCTGCTGCTGTGCCCATGGAATGCTTTTAAGCATTTGATTTGTGTGTCTGTGCATCAGTGAGTTAATAGATGTTGGTAGAAGCACTGGGGGTGAGGTGTAAATCCTTTTTCTCTCTGCTAGAAGACCTGCTGCTGTGACAGATGTGTGTAAATATTTGATGTTCTTACGTTCTAGCCAGTTGTGCTGATGTTTTCTTGGGGCAAGGACCAGAGCAAGCTCTGATCTGTGTACGCTGGGCCGTTGTCTCACTCTGGGCAGGGGATCAGGACTTCTGCATTCTGCGGAGGAAAAAAAACCCCAATCCTCGAGTTCATGTTACGGGTCCATGAGAGAGATGCCCAAGTGCCAGTAACCCTCAGGTTCTGCAGGCATGAGACGCTGAAGGGGAGCTGTCTATTGATAACAGCAGCAGATCAAAAGCAGGAAAACCTCCCCAAATCGCTGCCCAGCACTTCTCCCTGCCCCAAGACTGAGCAGGACATGTCAGAAGCCATCAAAGCTGAGCCCTGACATCAGTTCTGCTCATGCTTACATCTTGCCTGTGTTCCCATCTGGTCCCAGATTCTGGTGAGGGCAATGACCAGCTGTGCTGCTTTACCTGAAATGGGTATTTGTGCAGGCAACCACTTTCTCCTTTCCTGGAGCTTCAGGGGAGGAAGGTCTCAGTCACACATTAATGGAACCAAGTCTGCCCAAGGGGACTTTACGGGGACTTAAAAAATCACAGAATGATATGGGGTTGGAAGGGACCTCTGGAGATCATCTAGTTCTACCCCTCTGCCAAAGCAGGGCTCTCTGTGGTTGGGCTGGGGAAGGTCAAAAAATCCTGCTGGTCACAAGAGGGCGGCATGACCTTGTGGTCCCTTAGAGCTTAGCTTTTTCTGTCTTTTTTTTTTCTTTTTTTTTTTTTCCTCCCCTTGGCTTTTTCTGCTCCATGGGAGGAGATTTACGATGCTGCAGTCTGTTTCTTGTGCCCCCTGTTCAGCGAGGACAACTCCCCGAGGCTCCCCGCAAGCAGGTGAGATCTGAACTTCCAACCTCAACCATCACAGACATGAGGAGAGACTCGTAGTATTGTGCCCAACCTGCTCGTGCTACAGGGTTTCTGCTGAGTCTGCCTTTTCTGAAATATGTATGCAATTTTGAGCAAGAAGATTTCTTTCATCCAACAAAGGACATTTTTTAAAAAGCCTATTTACTGTGGCAGCGGGGAAATCATTAAGAATGTCTTTTTTCTTTTTTTTTTTTTTTTTCCTCCCAAGATGGTAACAAGATGTGCATTGAAGCAACTTCATTTAGAATTGGGAATAGGAAACCATTAAGACCTTCTGGATCATTTCCATCTATTAGTCAATTAATGTGTTTACGCTCTGAAGCGCTCCTGTGCGTCTGCGTATCACAGAGCAATTGCCCAATGCAATTAATTTTGCCCTTGCCCAGGTTGTCGGTGGGTGGAAAACTGAGCAAATTTCAAGATCATTTTTGTACAGTCAGGGTCGGAGCTTATTATTAGATAATTAACATTTTAAAATTGGTCTTACATAAATGCATAGCAGATTTTAAAATAGTCTTGCTTCTTGAGCCATCCAAGTAGCTTGGCTGGTGTATGAGTAAAAGAGATATTAGCAAGGGTATCAAAAATGTCAAAAAACTTGATCTTTTTGCAATCTATTTAGCTTTTCTCGTGGAAGGGATTTATTGCACCTGGAAGAGCTGGTCTGAGCCCACCCTGGGTTGTCAGCAGATGGCACAGAGGCCCGTTGCTGATGCTTCTGGAGCAGATGAGTTGTTGCTGCCTCCTCCTTCATGGTCTGCAGGAGCTTTCCTGTCATTGGTGCAAGGGGGACGATGCTTAGCAAAAATAAGTGTAATGTAAACACAAATGCAGACTGACTAATAATGAGTAACTTAAAAATACTAAGATTTTGCCAGTGACTACAGTGATGTGTTTTCTCTGGGTTTTGTGAAACTTTGTGTGTCATGAATGTCGGTCAATATTAACTTTTTTGATAAGGCTACTAAAATCCAAAATGACTTCATTATTTATTGTAATTTTTACAAATTGCAAGTAATTTAAAGTCAGAAAATCAAGTGTTGGACCATCCAGGTGACAGAAGAACCAAGGGGCATGGTGGAAGCTGCTGCACAGGAGTATCTGAGGCTTGGCTCTCAACCAGACGTGGCAACACAGGGTGGTGGCTCACTTTTTACCCGCAGAGGCTGTGCTGTGGGATTGACTGAGAGTTCTCTGCATCTATTTTAACAGCTAAAACACAAATCATGGGCATCTACCCATTTGTTAATCAGACTCTTCTGAATATATCTCTTCAGTCGCTGAGATGATCTGAAGTGGTGCCCTCCATCTCCCGTGTTCCTTTTCCAGCTGGAAGGGACCCACCTTCCCTTTCTCATGCCCAAAGGTCTTGGTGTAAGAGGGACCTTCATCCCTGTGCTGTGGGGATGCAGGTGTGCTCTGAAGCTTCCTCCTCATACAAACTGCGACAGAGGGGGAAACTGAGGCAGCCCAAACCCCTCTGGACCATTCTGCTTGGCCAGGAAAGGGTGAGCCCACCCGCAGGGGTTTAATTTATTTGTTTTGTTGTGGTTTCCCCACCACCACCACTTCCAACTAATGTGTCCAAATGTTCTGAACGGCGCATTCATGAAGGGTGGTGGGTTTGGTTTTGTTTTCCACCCCACAGAGACAAGCCCTTGCTCTCAGATGGAGCCAGCTCACAACCTGGGG
>JAOQGH010000062.1:4147125-4164710 GCA_025769975.1 Gallinago jamesoni | reverse complement strand
GTGTAGACGTGGCTCTTCAGGGCATGCTCTAGTGCCCAAGATTATTGGGGTGTGGTGGGGTGTTGTGTGTGGTGGTGGTGGTGTGGGGTTTGGTTGGTGGGTGCTTTTTTTGGCGCCTTTTGTTTTGTGTTTGGTTGGTTGGTTGTGGGTTGTTTGTTTGTTTTGGTTTTTTATGTGATTGGACTTGACGATCTCAGAAGTCCCTTCCAACCACGGAGATTCTGTGATCCCTGTCAGTGGAAAGATCTCTGCAGCCTCCTGGGTGACACTTCCACAGGGGCAGCAGGTTTTACGCCTTCTCCAGCCCTTCTTCCCTCGCCACCCAGGCTGTGTGGCAGCCCCTGCCAGCCCTGCCCCGTCAGCACCCGCCCAGCCATCCAGCCTCATTAAAAGAAAAGGGTTTCTGTTCCCGCTATGCTAATAGGGCAAATGCCTGCTCTTGGAGTAGCTGCTCCCTTCCTGACCTCGGGGAAATGCCTGCACACAGCAGCAAGTGGAAAATCACTGCATGCTCACTGCTGCTCGCTGGCAAGGGGCAGCTCACACACACCCCCCCCCCCCCCCCAACTTGCCCCACACCTCGTCAGACGCCCCACGTTTTCCTGCAGAAGTGGGGCCAGCCCTCAGGAGCGGTACCAGCAGCGATGGTGGCTTCTCTTGCCGGCGAGGACGTTGCCAGGGCAGGTCTGCCAGCCATTAACTCTTATTAATACTGTCCCTGGGTGCCGTTGAGCAACAGCCGTGACAGCAACAGCTCGTCAATGGGACAGGAATAGCTCCTGGCCGCAGGCCTGTTCGGAGGCGACATGGGATCCTCTGGGTGATGATCTGCTGTGAGGAGAGGCTGGACCTGTCCTCCAAAATACCAGCCCCGACCCATGATTTTAGGAGAAAGCAAGAGGTTTGTTGCAGTGCTGGGTCCGGTTGGGGAGCATCCCGCTGTTGGTCCCACATCTGGGTGGTGCAGGCAGCAGATGGGGCAGGGCTGGGATTCACCACACGGAAAACTCCTCTCAGAGAGCCTGTACAGTGGGGAGTTTTCCTTAGAAACGGCCTTCTAAAATCAACGGGAGTCTAAAATGGGCTCTTGCGTAAGCCTGAAGGTGATAGTGATACATAGAGAGAGAGAATTAACAGAAATTGCTTTTATTTTTCCTGTAGGTGTCTGTGCAGCAGGTCCATTAGAAAGGTTGTGAAGAGACAAATGCAGGAGCGGAGCCTGTGTCCTGGCATCACTGGGCAGAAATACCCACTTTGGTGTGTACAGGCTTCAGGGAATCCAATCCCCAAGATCTATTCTTACCGAGGCTGGTATCCTGGTACGCTGAAGAAAGTTCCTAGATTTAAAATTAATTGAATGCTTTTGGGATGACTGGATAGGAAGGAAGAAGGTACACAAGAATGCAGAAGCCTCTGTGGTTTGTCTCCCAGGCCCTGGGAAGGAGACAGCTTTCTTCTGTTTGCACTAACTTGATTTTTTTTCTTTTTTTCTGGCTTCTGGAGGAAGTGGGAAAAGGGCTTAACGCAGCCAGAGCAAGCGGTGAAGTGAGGTGCTGGCAGGGTCATTTCTCTGGCAGCACCTTTCTGGTGGGCTGGTGTGGTTAAAGCCCAGGGTGGGTGGGTGGCTGCCCACCTTTCTGCAAGGGCTTTCCTGGTTTTGGAAGGACAGAACCATCTTGATCCGTGTGTCATGATTACCTCACGGATGTGATTCTGCCCCTCTGCTCTGCGCTCCTGAGACCCCACCTGGAGCACTGTGTCCAACTTTGGAGTCCTCAACCCAGGAAGGACATGGACCTGTTGGAACGGGTCCAGTGGAGGGCCACGAGGATGATCAGAGGGATGGAGTACGTTCCCTCTGAGGACAGGCTGAGAGAGCTGGGGTTGTTCAGCCTGGAGAAGAGGAGGCTCCGAGGAGACCTCATAGCAGCCTTCCAATATCTGAAGGGAGCCAACAGGAGAGCCAGAAAGGGACTCTTTGTTGGAAAGTGTAGTGACAGGACAAGGGGTAATGGTTTTAAATTGGAAGAGGGGAGATTTAGATTAGATATTAGGAAGAAATTCTTTCCTGTGAGGGTGGTGAGGCACTGGAACAGGTTGCCCAGAGAAGCTGTGGCTGCCCCATCCCTGGAGGGGTTCAAGGCCAGGATGGATGGGGATTTGAGCAACCTGGTCTGATGGGAGGTGTCCCTGCCCAGGGCAGGGGGTTGGAACTTCCGCACGCAGCGAGCCCTGCTCTTACATCATGGGGCTCCAGGGCCAGCTCTGCCACAGAAAGCCTGTAAGAAGTGTTGAGAAGTGTCCCTACGCTGCCTAGAGGGACAGTGCCCGGGAGCACCTTTCACAGGATCCTGCGTTGTCAGTGCCTTTCAGTGGCCCTGCCGTGGTGGCAGTCCCCAGGCAGCTTCACGGCTATGGCAGTGGTACCCAGTGAGCTGGATGGGGACATTGGGAAAAGGGCACTCATCCTGGCTGCCTTTCTCTGCCACGGGGAAGTATTTGCAAGCCCTCGGAATAAAACTGGTGGCCCTTGAGGCAGCGCTGAGTGAGTTACGGAGGGTGGCTGGCTCTCAGCCAGCAGCATCTGACCTTAAGTCCTATGTGTGCCCTCCTACGAGTAAGATGCTCACTAGAAAAGGTGACCCCGGGCAAGTGTCCCATAGAGGTGAGACGGTCTTCCCAGCCCTGGGTGTTAAAAGGAGGAGAAAAGAGGCCGACACACAAAGCTTACGGTGTCCCTCGGTGTCCCCAGCCCTGCCGTGCTGTCCCAGGAACGCAGGGGACACAGCGGAGGAGCCGCAGCCTGTGCCAAGCCCGGGAGTGGTGCCAAAATGCTGCTGAGGAATGAAGGAGGGGGAGATGGAAGGAAGCAGCTGGAGCCAGCACCGGGGCTCATGCTGCCTGTGTGCTGCCACTGGGGCCATGCTGGTGCCACTGGGACCATGCTGGTGCCACTGGGGCAGCGCTGCGGATCCAGGAGGGCCAGGGTGTGGGTCAGGTCTGCGGGGATAGTGGTGCCCGATGCTGCCTTCTCCAGGCAGGTACACCTTCTCCAGCTCTGCTGCATCATGGTCTTCCGTGTTCCTCTCCTTGTCTTATCCCCCAGCTCCTGCTTCCCGGGAGCCATGGCCGCTGTCTCTGCTTCACCACAGAAAGCACCAGTGAGATTTGGGAGGCTTGGGATCTAAGCCAGGCTCTTCAGCTCAGTGGTGGTGGCCATGGCCAGGATGACCTGTCACACACCATGAGGTATCCTGTGCTTGCACTGCCACCAACTCAGGTTCTGCCAACCATGGCCTGCTGGTGCTTTGCTTTCTCCTCTCTTCTTCTCCCTGGTGGTCTTCCCCTCCACCGGCATCTCGAGGCTGTCTCAGCATCCCTCTCATGCACAAAGCCAGGCAGTCTGAAGGACAGTGGTGACAGGTGGGGAAAAATGGCACAGGTGGCCCCAGGACAGGCAGGAGAGATCTGCTGAGGCACCAGTCCTGCTTGGGGGGGGGTCCCAGCACCGCGTCCTGGTCCGTCCTCACTGACATTTGGCAGAGGGCTTAGCTGCTGTACACCAACTGCTGGGCCATCATCCTTCAAATGGCATCTTGTCCTGGGGCAGAGCCACCAGCACATGCTACCCACTGCCCCCAGCGCACGCAGGGTCCCCTGGGGTGGGCGGTGGGGCAGGAGTGGTGCCACTGGCTCGCTGAGCATCCACCAAGTGTCCCGTGGGAGCCTGGCTCAGCCCGGGGGTCACTGCAGACCAACTTGCTCTTGCTTAGCCTGAAATAATCTGCCGAGCTGTGATTCCCACCGCCCCACGGTGGGGCTGGCTGCTCGCCCTGCCTGCGGTCAACGTGGCCACAACGGCGTTGCGGCAGGGGCCCCCCCGGGGAGGACAACACGGGTACGGCTTGTCCCTCGGAGGGGACAACGTTGGGAGTGCGTCTGTGACTGCTGACAGTGAGCTGGAGCAGGGGCCGGAGTGAAAACCTAAACCATCTGGGGTTTGGGTTTCCAACGTCCTACATATGCCTTTGACAGCGAAACTCCCATTTCTTCTGCTCCCGGCGGGGGGGTGTGGGGGGTGTGTGTTTTTCCCTCGCTCCTTCCCGCTGCCTGGGACCGGGAGCGCTGCTCGGTGCGTTCGAGGCAGGAAAGGAAAGCCTGGAGCCGTTTAAAAAACTCGCAATCTTCAGGGAATTTCGCTCCCCGTCCAAGCCTCTTCGCGACCAACTGAATAACGGTGCAGGGTTTGAATCGCTGGCCCGCCTCCGCAGGCAGCGCTGCCTCCTCCTTCCCTCCCTCCCTGCCTGCCTGCCTGCCTCTGCCGAGCTCCTGCCTGCTCTGCCCAGCTCCCTGTGCCGCGGGCAGCAGCCATGGGGGTGCCGGGGTGGGTTGCCCCCAGCCCCGTGGTCTAGGGGGGGCTCCGCGCCTGCCCCCCCCCCCCCCCCAGCCCACCCCATCATGCCATTGCTGGATTTTTTCTGGGCTTGCTTCAAAAGAGCCAAGGTAAGGAGGCATCTATTTAAATGGTGTCTGTCTCTCGACACCCTCCTCCTAATTTCAGGGAGAAACTGCTGGAAGGGATGGGGGGGCAGGGGAGGGGGGGGTATCTCTAGAGGGGATGGGGTTTGCGCAGGCTGCCTGATGTCTGCGCCCAGAGGGATGCTGTGCCTGCACCCCGTGAAAGGTTAATTTTGGATGGGCCTTTGGAAGGCACGTGGAAGTGTTGCTCAGTGCTCCCCATCAGCGGTGGTACCCGCGTCCTGGAGCTGGTGCTGTGGATGGACGTGTGTGTGGATGGATGCAGCACCGGTGGGTACCATGCGGTCGGTGGTGGGCTCTGTGTGTCTCCACGCACGCTGCCAGCCCCCAGATATGTTTTACACGTGCCAAGCTGGGTCCTGCCCTCCATGGCTCAGGGTGGTGGCTGGGCTGGAAGACACCCCTACAAACTGGGGGGGGATCATCTGGAGGCTCAGGGCTCCCAGGGAAGCAGCAGGACCACAGCTGGCTTTGCTGACCTGGAGGGACTGCAAGCAGAATGACAAAGGAACAGGGAGACCAGAGGCCCCAGAGTTTTTAATTTCCTGCAGCAGTGGTTCTCATGGCATCTGGTATTTTTCATTTGGGTTTAATTCCTCATCTGTCGCCTTAATAACGTGCAACTCTCTCTCTCTCTGCCTGCCCCTTTCTGTTGTGTTGGATTTATTATACCACAGCCCGTGCAGTGTGGTGGTAGGTGTGTTTGGGTGGATTTGGGGGGGGGGTATTGTTAGTATGGATTTCAGGAGCTTCAGATGGGAAAAATGCAGTAAAATCCCTTTCCAAACCAGGTCTGGACACCGGGCTGTGTCCAGGGAGTGGGCCTGCCGTGGTGAAATGAATGTGGAATGCACGCTGTTCCCCCGGGGTTTCAATGCAAAGCTTAAAATAGTTGAGTCTAAAAATGACATTTGTGAAATTCATTAATAATATTAGTAGCTGTCTTGTCCCTGCTGTCTCCAGAGAGCTTAGCATGTCCTTGTTAACCCTCTCCTCGTCCCTGTCAGCTGCTTGTTGTCATTGCCATCGTGCTCGTGGCGATGGGGAGACAGGGAGAGGGTCCTGTGTCCCCTCCTTGCAGAGCTACAGCTCCCAAAAGGCTCCAGCTCCCAGCTGCCCACGGGCTTCAGTGAAGTCGAAAGCAACCAGCAGCCTGCTGGCTTCACCCCATCACCTTGAGCCCGATGAAAGGTCTGGTGGCCCCTCTGGCATGGGTGGTTCGGAGGAGACGTCGGATGGCTCCTGCCATCGCTGTCCCCACTCCCCCCGGGCAGCTGCAGCTGCTCCTCTGGCTGTGGCCCCGGGCAGAGCGCCGGGTTTCTCCTCACCCCAACACATTCCCGACCCCCCTCCCTGTCTCCGGGTACTTCCCCCTCTGAACCCTCCAGTTCTGCTAATTAAGCTGATATTTCTATCTGCTTCTTGCTCAGAAAACGCTTTTGCAGGGCGCCTGCAGCGCTGTGGGGGCTGAGCGTGGCCAAAAGTTGTTCTTGGGTCTGGGAGTAAATTTATCCTTTGGTTCTGGGGCTCTTCCTCCCCACCATCACCCTGGGGCACTGAGGTGGCCCTGTGATAAGGAAAACTCCAGGCAATTGGAGGTTCCAGAAGATATTTGACTGTTTGCCATGAGTTGGGTGGCCTTTACGCTCAGAAGGGATGAGATCTAGCTGAGGAGAACAAGGGTGAGGGTCCCCGGGCTCACCACCTCCAGCTACGTGCCATGGGGATAAAGAAAACCTGTTTCAGTAGATGTAAGGAAAGTGGTGCTTTCCTTGGAGCGGTGGCCCGGCAGGGAAAGATGGGGGACTCTGTCTGGACGGGAGCCTCCCGGATGCTCAGAGGAGATGGCCAACATGATGTTTCTGCCTTTTGCGCTTCCCTGTTAGCTCAGCCCAGCAGGCTCTCGTTAAATTTGGCATTGCAAAACCCCAACATGGTGACAGGGGCTCCCTGTTGGACGCTCCAGGTGCCTCATTCCCAAATTCAGGAATGGTTGTGCTCTTTGCATGGTTTCCTTTGCTGATTTTAAGCTTCCTATTGCTCTCTTTGCAGTAACACGGGGTATTCTGGTGGACACTTTGTTTCTCTCTTCTTCTTCCATGGACATACTGCCATTCCCATATTTCCTCTTAAATTCCACCCCTCACCAGCAAACGAAACCTGGCTGATCCCTGCCTGGATCCCAAAAGTGGTGGACAAGTCTCCATGGAGTGCAAGGCTTTGGGAGAGGGGCAGCTCTGCAGAGAGCAGAGAGCAGGGTTGAGTGGCTGGGTGGGCTTTGGGGGAAGCCAAAGGGATAGAGGACACCACCCTCCTGATTTCCCTCAGTGATCACCGATGGCCTCGCACGTGCCTTCAGCTTCAGCCTGGTTTCCTGTTTTCCTCCCCGTGCTGGTGTTGCTCAGATACTTGCTCTGGAAAACAGACGGATTTCTTGAAAAGGGAGAAATGTGCAGGGCCCTGTCCCTGGGATTGAAGCTTTCCAGGTTAAATGAAGTGGAGGTGTGGCTGGTGGAAGATTTCATGGGAAAAAGGAGGTGTGAGGGCCAAGACACGATGGCAGGGGAGGGGAACGTCCCCAAAACTGCCTTAGCACAAGGACTGGCCTTTCCTGCCCTTGCTGTGGCCTGGGAGAGCAGCCCTTCCTCGTCACCCACCAGACCTTGCCCAACTCCATGGGTATCAACCTCGCGTGCCGGCTGCAGGGCTGGTGTTTGCAGAGCTTGTGATAACAGACGCGATAGGGTGATCATCTCCCTGTCCAAACATTTTCAGCTCTGATGCTCTCCAGTCTCCCACACGCTGCCAGAGCGGGGCTCCTGGGGGAGCACGGAGCTGAGCAGGGAGCTCTCGGGCAGGCGCTGCTGCGAGAAGCCCGGCGGTGGGGAGATGGTTAAGCCCATCTCCCCACTCTGGGTCATCCCCAGCCCCGCTGTCCCGGCAGGAAGAGGGGTCCCGGGTGGCCCGTGGGAAAGGCCGGCTCAGCAGCGCGCTGCATTCCTGCAGTGATCCCTGCTGCCCCACCAGCACCTCTGGCCCTGCTCCGTGGGGGCTGCGGCTGTGATGGAGGGGGCTCCTCTGTGCCCAGAGAGGAGCCTGGGGATAGTCCTGGGCTCTGCCTCCGGACCCGGCCGGTGCCGAGGTCCTCCACCTCCTGGTCCTCCACCTCCCTGTGAATCACTCCCCCACCTCCATGGAAAGCACCATCATCTCCCTTTTCCTGGCAAGGCTCGGCCGTCTTTAAATCCCACGTCCATGGGCTTTGTCCTCACAGAATTCCAGACCCAGGCGAGGGGTGCTGGTGGGACCTTTCCCACCGCAGGTGCTGTGCCCGTGGAGAGGTTTAAGGAGTGAGAGCCCAGCCTGCTTTCAGCTTCTCTTTTTATTTTATTTTATTTTATTTTATTTTATTTTATTTTATTTTATTTTATTTTTTCTTCCTTTCTTTATTGTTGGCTTTCCGTGCCTGCAGACACCATTGTACGCTCTGCTCCCAGACCTGCCAATGTGATTAAAACATGGACATCTCCACTGCCACAGGGTGTGTTTGGGGACACCCCAGCCCGGTGATTCCTCCACCAGAGCGAGACTCTGCCCCATAGAGGCTTCCCCAGTGCCCACCAGACCCAGCTCCAGCGTAAGGGGGGACCTGGGTGTGATGCACAGTGTGTGGGTGGCTCATGGGTGTCACCACTTGGTGGTGGTCTGCACGCTTGGAGGAACACACCATGTCCTTCTATCCTCTGTTTTGACCCCTTGCCATGGATCTGACAGCCCTTGCCTGCCAACCTAATCACTCTCGGGCAACTTTGCAGCATCCTTCTCAAGCTGTCAGGCAGAAAAGTCCGTCTGTCCAGCCCTCCCTCTCTCCCCAGGGATGCAGAGCCCCTGGTCCCGGTTGCTGCTTCTCCTCTGATGCTTTCCAACAGGCAGGGAGCCACAGTGGTGGGCACGTGCTGGGCACACCATGGTTGCCCAGCACTCTGGGCCATGTTTGGCATGGATGTTTTATAGCCAGTGGGGCTGATGTCCTTGGGACAAACCTTTGCTGGGGGCCTTCTTGTCCCCAGAGCCAGTGCAGGCATTGCTGGTCCCAACCCTTTTCCAGGGGAGAGGAGACTGGGGTGGGGACCAAGCCCAAATGTGACTGGTGGGGGACCATGAATGTGCACATGGAAGAAACATCAAAATGATTTCTGTTCTTTTTTTTTTTTCCTTTCTTTTCACAGTGTTTCACACTGCTAGAAGATAAAAAAGATGCAGGTAAGTTGCGACAATGTTTTCCGGGACAGGAATGCTCTTGGCTGTGGGGTGGGCAGGGGTTATGAGATGAGGAGGACTGTCCCCTTGCTGAGCTTCTGGTTTCTTCTGCCAGCAGTATGAGTTTTTTCCCCCAAACTGCTATTTTTCAAAGGGGTAGAAAAGGCAGCTGGCATGATGCAGTGCCAGCCAGGGCACCCACCAAACCCCAGTGGTGCAGGAGGGAGCCCTCCAGGACCTGTCCATGTCCTTCTTCACTCCATCCATTCCCCTCCATGGCAGCAAATGTGGTTTGGCTGTGTGTTGTGCTAATCACTGATTAGTGGTGTGAAATCCTGGCTGCTGTGTGTGCGGAGGAGCCCAGCAGAGAGGAGTGGGTCCCCTCACCAGCGTGTGTGTGTGCTGTGCCATCAGCCGTTCAAGCAGGGCAGCTCAGCCCGGCCGCAGCTCAGGCTCCTTTCTGGTTCCTTTTCATAGAATCATAGAATCATATGGTGTTGGAAGGGACCTCTGGAGATCATCTAGTCCAACCCCCCTGCCAAAGCAGGGCTACCTAGAACACGTTGCTCAGGAACTTGTCCAGGTGGGTTTTGAATGTCTCCAGAGATGGAGACTCCACCACGTCTTTGGGCAGCCTGTTCAAGTGCTCTACCACTCTCACAATAAAGAAGTTCCTCCTTCTGGGTGGAGGGGTGGAACTTCTTATGCTCAAGTTTGTGCCCCTTTCCTCTTGTCCTGTCCCTGGGCACCACTGAGAAAAGACCAGCCCCGTCCTCCTGACACCCTCCCTTTAAGTATTTGTAAGCATTGATCAGATCCCCCCTAAGTCTTCTCTTCTCCAGACTAAAAAGCCCCAAGTCCCTCAGCCTTTCCTCATAGGAGAGATGCTCCAGGCGCTTAATCATCAATTCCTCTCTTCATGCTTCAACTTCGTGCTCCACAGATAAGCTCATTAGGAGCTCCAAGGCATTGAGACCACCACCATGCTGTAGGAAAGAAGGTCTCCCCCGGCTTGGAGCCCCCTCAGTATTGTGAGATTGAGATGTCTCACTGGTGACAGGCAGGCAGGAGGGAATTGTGGTGCAGCTCTTGGCTGATCCATGGTTGTTGTGCATAGGCTGCTCCTGCTCTAACCATCCCTCTGCAAAAGCAGGGGGAGAAGTTGGGGTTGGGATCACACTGCTGGGGGGGGGTCATGGGTGCTCAGGTGGCTGAAAGCTGGTGATGGTCTGCAGGAGGAGGGGGAGGTGTGACCCTGTGGGGCTGGATCAGGGATGGGGAGAGGGCTTGTGGGCTGATAGATGGGGCACAGCCAGTTCCCCCTTTTAAGAATGCTGCCAGACTCATCTGAAATGGTGTTGCTGGTCCTGGCTGTGGAGAAATGCTTCAGATCTTGCTTTGTCCTCACGTTCAGCCCCACAGAAACAGCCCCGTGTAGCGCAGCTGGTGGGCGAGCACTGCTGCTCCCCACTCTTGTTAACATAGCTGGGTCTGCTGAGCTCAACTCCCCCAGCAGTAATGGTGGGAGACAACCTGGATTTTAAACTGAAAAAGGGGAAAATCAAATTAGATATTAGGAAGAAATTCTTTCCTGTGAGGGTGGTGAAGCACTGGCCCAGGTTGCCCAGAGAACCTGCGGATGTCCCATCCCTGGAGGTGTTGAAGACCAGGCTGGATGGGGCTTTGAACAACCTGCTCTGGTGGGAGGTGTCCCTGCCCAGGGCAGTGGGGTTGGAACGGGGTGATCTTTCTTTCCTTCCAACCCAAACCATTCTATCATTTAATCTGCATTCTTGGAGGTAACATCTCAGCAGGAGCAGTCGGGAACTCTATCTCCTCCCGTCAGCGTCCCCCTCCTGTGTGGACACAGTGCCGCATCAAACTGTCCCGCTGGAGCAGTCCCAGCTGGGGCTGGGTTTCCATGGATTTCCTAACCCTCCGCTTCCTCTCTGACGTTCGCTTCCCATGTATTGTTCTGGACCAAGTGGAAAGGAAGGGCTCACACACCAGCTGTGCACGTGAAAACTGCATCCTCCGAATAAATCCCTGCCGGGAGCAGCATCGGGCCTCTCCAAAAGTAGGATGAGGAGCGTGCTCTGCAAATGTCATTAAGCAGTGGCCTCCTCTAACCACTGAGGGACGGGGACCGAGCTGAGGGCTTCCTTCAGCGCCAGCCAGGCAACGATGATATTACAGTATTTCAAAAGTGGGCTTCTGCGGCTGGATGTGGTGAAATAATAGAGAGAAGCAGCACGAGGGACTCTGCTGAACTTTTGCCCTTGCGTGAAATAATACGGTTGTATTTACCCAGCATCTGGATCTCTGGAAATAACCCGCTAAATTTAGCTCTTGTTGATATGTTGATCACAGCTGAGTTATTCTTCTCCCCTCTGTACATGAAAAATCTCCTGTGCTGGTTTTGTTGGTTTATAGCCCGAGCACGAGCCTTTCGTGCCTCGCCTGGCGTGTGCCTGCACGTTCGGTGCCCTGTTTTCCGGGGAAGAAGGTGGGGATTGGGATCTGGTTTTCTACCGTTTCTTGAAAAGGCAGAAAGAGGGATGGGAGGGAGGGGGCTGGCAGGGTGTGAGGCTGCTGTGAGGGTGCAGGGACCAGCACCGTCGCCCTTGGCACTGGGACCGAGCTCTGGCTGCAGCATCCAGGCAAGGGAGGAGACTGGTGGCTTGAAGACACAGGGTGGGATGCTGGATGTGGCTGCGGGGACCCGTTTCTGGGGACTTCTGAAAGTCCCTGAGAAATCGTTGCCTGATACATGATGGAAAATGTGGTCACGGGTCTGGGTGCCGGTCGAAGATGTAGGAAGTAGAAAAGCTGAAGTGAATGTGATTATTAGCGGTTTTGGTGTGACATGTGATGAAAGGGATTCTCCGTTGCTCCTTCCTCTTCCCTGCCCACCCGTGGGGTCAGACTCAGGCTCAGCTGGTGGGTCATGCTGGAACGCTGACCTCCATCCCAAAGTGACTTCAGGTCCCCCGGGAGATGGGCAGCCCCCAGGTGGGCAGAAGCCCCCAACCCCGAGACCCTACGGGTGCTGGCCTGGGAGCAGCAGCACCCAACCTGGGCTCGGCTGAGCACTGCCAAGTTATTGGTTATTTTCCCTGAAGGAAGAGAGCCTTTTCTCAAATATTCTCATTTTCCTTCTGTGGCAGCCTCTGTGGCCTTACTCTGGGCACTCTCCTACCGCTGGGAATCGATCTCCTGGGTAGTGTAAAACGCTTTCTGATTAGTTCTCAGTGCTAAAAACTTTTCTATAAAAAGTAAAATACTTCCTAAATGAGAATTTCCATACTAAAAATCACTCTGCCAGGGCAGCTTGACAGCAAACAAACAGTTTATGCTTCTTTCCATCAGATTGTTTTCTCAGGAGAGGGGGAGAGCATCTCCGCAGGCTCGAGACACAATCTCCAGCGTTTCCTTTTCAGCCTCCTCCGTGAACCCTTGGGGTTACTTTTGAACCGCTGAGTTCTTTGATACATATTTATCCATATTGGTTTAATTTCCCCGAGGAGGTAGGCTGGTGCTAAAGCCTCTGGGCAGAGCCAAGGTTGCACGCTCTGATGTTCCCTGACTGTCCCTCATGGGGATATTTAGGGGTAGGTGCCTGGGGTAGGTGGTAGAGGTAGGTGCCTTCTGCAGAGATGCAATAAAACACACTTCTTGGAGCTGTGCTGGGCATTGTCCAGTCCCATCGGTGCCTCCATAACACCCAGCTGCTTTCCAGGAGCTGCTGCTTCCCTACAGCCCCTTGGAAAATTGCTTGCACGGAAGGCAGCTCCCTTATAAATCCATGGAGGTATTGCACACAATTACATCCTTGGTTAATTAACAGGAACCTCCACGGCAGCGAGGTGGGCATGCAAAGGACTCCTGTTAAGGGCTTGACCTACAGAAATTTTAAACACTTTTGGTTTGTTCTCGTGTCGCCTCTTTTTTGGCAAAACCACGAAGGCTGCAGGATCAGCCCCCCCCCCCCCCCCCTTTCTCACCCCCTCTCCCCACCTCCCGAGGGACGGACAGGCTGCAGAGTGCTCCTGCCACAGTGACTGGCTCCTGAGAAACAAGCTGAAAACGTGAAATGAGAAGAAATACTTCAAAAGAAAATCAAAACTAACTTGGCCACACTTCTGTTTTTCCAATACACGATTGTGGGGAAACTATTTGTCAGAGGCATGAGGCCCCTGCAGCCCACAAAATGAGGCCATTTCTTGTCTTTGTTCCCCTTCTGCCTATAAAAATTTCTGTATTAACCCTGAAACCCAGCGACCGCTGCAGTAGCTGATCCCCATCCCCCAGCTCATCCCCTCTGTCCTTCTGGGGCTTTAATTTCAGGGTCTGGAAGTTTTTCTGTTTCCTGTAGCTAACAAAATGCAGATTTCCCCCCCTCCTCGTAACAGCAGGATCCTATCACAAATTGGGTGATTTGCTTTGAAGGCCAAAAGGGAAGAGCCTTGGCTGGGAAGAGGGTTTTTCCTCGTGCAGGCAGGGCTGCGGGGTGCTTGGGAAGTGCAGAAAATGAGTTGGGAAAAGGCCCCTTTGGCCACCTTGTGCCCAATATGTCACCAAGTTTTTCCCATGGCAGAAAGAGATGATGGAGACAGACCAGAAAGAAAATT
Source organism: Gallinago jamesoni (assembly GCA_025769975.1). Classification (NCBI taxonomy): domain Eukaryota; kingdom Metazoa; phylum Chordata; class Aves; order Charadriiformes; family Scolopacidae; genus Gallinago; species Gallinago jamesoni. Next base: position 4,151,280 of record JAOQGH010000062.1, on the reverse strand, counting down.
GTGGGCAAGAAAGTACATTTCTATCTGCAGCCTCTGGGTTACTTGAATCATAGAATCATAGAATCATTTCAATTGGAAAAGACCCTTGGGATCATCGAGTCCAACCATCAACCCTACTCTACAAAGTTCTCCCTTACACCATCGTCATGAGAAAACATATTGAAAACTGACAGAGAGGTTTGGCTGTATGATGGTTTTTCTTTGGTAAGAGCTTTGACGCCTCAGCTGCATTGAAGATGCAAAGAAAAGTAGTGTTTCCCATGTCTGAAATAACCCCTCTGTACTTCTGGAGAGAACTTTGCTGTAGACAGAGGAGGACTGTGCGAGTAAACATGGCCTTCGTGGGTGCTTTGTTACACCCATGTGGGTTAATTTTCAAAGCATGAGAGGATGAGGAAAGAAAAAAAAAAAAAAAAAAGGTGTGAGGTGTTTGCAGGCCAGTCTGGTCATGTTAATTCCTTTTTTTCTTAATGAAGAGGTTCCGAATCCTGCCTGTGATGTCCCCGGTGCTTTGAATCCCAACCCACCCTCAGGAGCAGAGGCAGGGAGTGAGAGCGTTCCCAGGGATGCCGGTGCCGTGCGGGACCAGACCCCCAATGACTCAATTTTGGGTGGATGCAGATGAAATGTGGGACACATGAATCGCCATCGCATTGACCTTGACAACCAGCACTGGAAAAAGCAGCCCCAGCACCACCGTAGCCTCTCCTCACCCCAACTCCTCTTCCTCCTCTTCCTCATTGCTCTGCATCTCAGCCGGTGGGATGGGGTGGGGGGGAGCAGCCTGGCTGGCTGCTGGGGGAGGGCTATGGGGGGGGGGGGGCTGAGGAAATAGAGTTTGCTGCAGATAGCGATGGGGAGGGCTGGGATGGGGCTGCTGGTGGAAGATGGTCATGAGGAAAGTCAGCACAGGTGATATGCAAAAGTCAGAGCGAGACCTGAAAACACGGGCTGAGAGGAGCCCTGGGGTTTTGCTTTTCTTTCCATCTAAATTAATGAGAATTTGGTGATGTCCTAGCCCAGTGTCTCTGCGACCTGCTGCGTCTGAGAGGGCTGATAAGGGTGTTCCTGGTCCTGCGGGAGGGACAGGTCACATCTGCTGGTGTCCCCGAGGAAAACTGCAGTACTGGTGAGGTTTAATGGTGTTTATAATGGCTCGGAGGGATGTTTGTCTAAGGCAGAGCCTTCACTCTTGTCGCTTTAATATTGCAGGTACTAACCCTGCTCTGTTTGCCAGCTCCTTACCAGGGGCTGTATTTCTGTGTGTTCAGGGTGTGACAGAGCAGGGATGTCCCCATGTTACTGCAGCCCCTGAGCTCTCTCTTTGCTACTGAAAGCACTGGGGGGAAATGAAGATACTGGGAATGATGGAGGGCAGGGAGTTGTTTTCCGAGCCCGTCTCTGGGTGGGAGAGGAGCTGGGGGTCCCAAAGCCAAGTGATGACTGTCCTGAGCCAACTAATAAAGCAGATCACCTGCTCAAGAGGCTATCAGGAGGAAAGAACTCCATACTTTTTATAAAAAAAACCCAAAATGCATTATTTTGCATGTGATAGTGTCTTAATGTTTGGAACTCCAGTCCTAAAACTGGTTTGATGTGTCCTTTAGAGATGGCTGTGGTAACGGCGTGTGGATAACAATCTTGAAAATGATTTATTTTGGGTTGTGTGAAAGAGGAACCAATGTGGCTTGGCTTTCCAGTGAGCTGTGATGCTGAGTGAAGAATTACATCTTGTACCTGCCCAAAGATTGGTTCCTCCTGCTGATAAAAAAATCCCTTTGAGAATAGATCAAAATGTAGTGGGTGGACACAGGTTATTCCTCAGGGATGGGGAGGACATTCCCCAGGTATAGGGAGGCTTTGTTTGTTGTAGGTGAGAGCAAAATGGGCTTTTCGAAAGAGTTCCTACTGCTGTACTCTGTGCTGGTGACATTGCCCACCTCGGTGCTGGCATGTTGGGGTGAGCTGTAACCAGGGGGTGTCAGCCCAATGGGGCAGGAGGTTGTTTTGGGGACAATCTGCACAAGAGCTGGGAGCACAGCCATAAATCCTCTCCAAAGGTCTTCCCAGAGGGTCCGTGGTTGCTCCCAGGAGCCAGCTGAGCCAGTAAGATTTCCAGGAGATTAGTTGGCATCTTGTCTTCTTTTCACTTGTCTTGATAAACCCTGTATGTGCTTCCCGAGGCTTAGACTTGCAAACCACCACTGTTATCTCTGGAACAACAAACCTTTCTGTTTTTTCCATCCCCCTGCAGCAGACTGGCAGAAGTTAGCATCACTTGTGACCCCCTCATGGCAAACACAAGGCCACCTCCTCTGCCAGGCTGCTCTTCTATCTGCCTGCGTTGGCTAAATCCATGTGCGGATCGGGGAACCTGGTTCTTCACCATCCCCTTGGTGGAACTGTTTACACAGAGGGAGGACCAGCAGCAGTAATTCCCCCTCAATCTACAGCAAGGAGGCTCCGGCATGGGTGGGTGAAGCAGAAACAATCGGGGTAATTGAGCTGGTGGCTGCTTCTCATTGCGTGCCAACGTGTTTACCTTCCAGGAGCTGGAGGCTTTTTGCTCTGGTTCAGCAGTGGCCACATAATCCGGATTCCTCAGCTAAATTCCTGCTGTTTCTTTGAGATCTGCGGCTGCTGTTTTAATTGCCTAGAGCTCCGGGCCAGACACAGGACCCTTGTTGCACAAAATCAGCTCCCATGAATGATGCTGTTGTGTGTATGTCTCTGAGTTTCTCTTTTCCTCCCTCTTGCCCTCCTCCCTTGGAAGCTGGGGAATTCAGTATTGGCGAAATCCTGCCTGCTGGACTCGTGCAGCTGCCGGCACCGGCTCCATCTGCCATTTCGTGTGTGCCAGTTAACTTCTTTCCCCTGATTTTCCTCTCATAAACAAGGATATTGAAGCCATCCTCCTCCTCCTCCTCTCGGCCAGAGCCAGCTTACTCGTTTCTCTCTGGTGCTGACCCGAGACTGATGCTGGAGCATCCCTGTGGCTCCAGAAGCCATCCTGGGAGATGCCAGGGCTGGATCTTGGCCCCTTCCTCCTCCTTGGCCTCCCATGGTCGAGCCCAACCTCTTCGCAGGAGGGGATGCGGTGGGGGTGAGCTGGGGTGAAGGTGGATGGGGTGAAGGTGGTGCCTGGTTTATCGGAGCAGTCCTGAAGTGGGCAGGAGAGGAGGAGTGGGCAGCTCCTCTCCCACATGCCATTATTAGGGTCTCAAGCAGGATGCCCGATGCCAAATTGGGTTTATGGCCATCCTTCTTTGTGAATAACGCCGTGGTACCCTGTAAGGGCACAAACCCACCCGTGCTGCCGCAGCGAGACCCTCGGCATGGGTGGGTTGGTTCCTTGCAGGTGTGTGAGGGATGTTCTCCTGGGATGGGGGCTCCTTGGGGGGATTTACTGGGGACCCAGAGGTACTGCGGTGGAAGCAGTGGGGGTGACTGCTTTTAAAGCTGGGGATTGAGAAAAGCCAACAAGCGTTTGGGTGGCTGGACAGAGAAATAAATCGGGCACCCCAAGGTGGGAGAGGGTGGCAAGTGCAGGCTGGACCCAGCTCTGACATGGGGTTAGACCCAGAGAATGTCTCGGGCTTCTCCTGCTCTCCATCTGTGGCAGTGGAAAAATATGAAACAGGAATAACACTGACATTCACAGAGCAAGAGTCCCCCGAGCATATGCTTGGGAATAAACTTTCACGGAGGACACCCGCTCCGGGTTCGTTCGTTGCTGTGTTCAGCTTTTATTTATACACCTGAAAGAAAAGTTAAATTTTTCTTCACCCCCACCCCACCCTGGCCCCTGTTTATTTTGGTTGTTGGAAAAAGAGAAGCAGACAATGACCATCTCGGGGCTGCTTCAGGATGTGTTCGCTGTGGGTGCGTGGGTTTGCCTTGCACGGTGGGTGGTCAACTGGAGCAAAGATGCTTTTCCCATGGGTTCATATTATTATTATTATTATTATTATTATTTTTATTATTATTCTTATTATTATTATTATTTCCCCCTCCTTTTAAGTCGTTTGCCTGTTTTGACTTTTCCAGGGTGTTTTCATTCGGCGTGGGGTGTTGGGTGCCGTGGCCAGCAGAGGGCGACCTTTCCTGGTCCTTTGCCGTGGGAAGCGGGGGGGGGGGGGGGGGGGGTGACGGGGG
>JAOQGH010000062.1:4098317-4142102 GCA_025769975.1 Gallinago jamesoni | reverse complement strand
CAAGAGACGAGTTGACGTGGTGCTTGGGGATATGGATTAGTGTTGGGTGGTGTTTTGTGTGGTGTGGATGTGGTGGGTTTTTTTTTTTGTTGGTTGGACTAGATGATCTTAAAAGGTCCTTTCCAACCTAGGTGATTCTGTGATTCTGTGATTTCGGGAGGCAGCGTTACCCGTGGCTCCGGAGGATGCTGCTCGGGCCAGGCTGCCAGCCAGAGCCACTTCCCAGCGGCAGGAAAATGCTGTCGGGTGGGTTATCTGCGGTTCAGCAGCGGTTATCCGGGTGTGCAGATAGGCACGCCGCCGGTACGAGGTGGCTGCTGCCGTAGCCGGGGAAGAGGAGGAGGAGGAGGAGGAGAAGAAGCTCCAAGCTGGTACATGTTTCCTGACATACTCGAGCTGTTACTGGATCCCCGTCGTTCCCGGGCTGAGTCACGGCAGCGTGTGGGGCGAGAGGCCGCGGGCTCCTTCCATTGGATTTGGTGGGTGAGGTTGGTTGGCTCCTTCTGCCTCCGACCCGTTCCCTGCCAGCGAGAGCCATCGCTAAACTCCCGGAGGGATGCCGATGGGCTGGCTGCGGGTTTTGGAGTGGCCAGGTTTCCTCAGGGCTCCTCTTCCCCCCTCCTCTAGCCAGGATTGCTGACGATTAAATCAGTGCACGGATTTGCCACCTGATCCAGAGAGATGGTGAGTTCATGGGAAAAACTGCGTTGACGTCACGAGGCTTCGGATCAGGCCCTTGTGTTATAGCGGGGGGAGGATGGACCCGGAGTTCTGCCTTTTGGCACCGTGGGCACACATTTCCAGCCCGTTGTCTCCTTCAGAGACCTTCGTCTTTGGTAGAAAACAGATGGGTTTGAGGTGCCTGCATGGTTTGTCACGTTGTGAACGAGCTGTAATCCCTCAGAGAGTGCTGCCAAGGTGAGAGGCTGTTTTTGTCAGAGGCTGTTTGATCACAGTGAGCTTAAACACCCGCTCTTTGTGTGTTTGGTTTTGTGGTTTGCGTTTGGAAAGGCTCCTTGGCGCGGAGGGCAGAGGAGCTGCCTCTTTTAAAGACCCTGGTACAGCCCCAGGATGTCAGGGCACATATCGTGACGTTATTGGCAGAAGTCTGCATTCTTTTCCACGTGCATATTTGAATTCTTATCAATGAATGTGCTTTTTTTTTTTTTTGCCTTTTTTTTTTTTTTCTGTTTACATTTTAACTGAAAGGCAGTTAAGAGAGGTAGCAGCGCTGCTGGAGCCTGCTCGCCTGTGCCACGGGGTTCTGCTCCTCACAGGGAACACAACTCAGCTCAAACCCCCTCAGCCTCTCTCAATTCTTGTAGGGGAAAAAAAATAATAAATCAGCTCCCACACTCATGCCAAAAAGCTCGTCTGTAATTTCCCTGTGTGACAAAACATGAAATCCCAGCGCGGAGCAGGTATCAAACCGGGCTTCTGAGGAGGTGCTCACATTCACTTCGTGTACTCGCCCTTCCTCTGAGAAATACTTTTCTAATAAAAGACCGACTCAATAAATCCAATCGGGCTCCTGTTAAGCATTCCTTGCCTGCATTGCCTCAAATGTCCAAGCCTGAGCCTATACGTGGGACAGGCTGCCAGCGATTTCAGTTTCCTAAGAGAACAAGCTATGGTTCTGCCTGAGGGCACTTCAGTACTTCCCCTTGGTTTTTTGTGCTAATGTCAAAAAAAAAAAAAAAAAAAAGATTTGAAAGTTCTCAAAGTCAATGGAAGCCGAGTCAGGCAAAGAAAGGTTGCCCTTTCCCTGCGGGGGTAGCAGAGGTTGTCTCTGCGTGACTTTGCCGCCGAGGAACAAGCCAAGGACCAGCACCGAGGCTGGCACTGAGCCCTGGGGGTGCTGCTGAGGGCACGCTGCCTGTCCCCTCTGCTCTCCTGGGGAACCGGGTCAATTAGCCCCCAGGAGAGAGGAGAACCAACATGGTCTCCTCCCTTACACCAGCCGTTCTTTTTAGGGAGCCCAAGACGGGGTTGCAGACTGGAATTTGCACGTTGCAGGCTTTTAGAAGGGCTCTCCCGTTCGGATGTATGTGGGAGTTTAATCCTCCGAATATCGGCTGCGGAGGCAGGAAATGTCTCCTGGTGGGGTGGGGAGCTATGGGGGGGTCCTGGGGGACCCTCGGGACCTCTGCCCTGCTCCAGGGCTCGTCCCCAAAGCCCAGCGGTGCACCACATAACACGGGTACCTTCTTCCATCTCCACGAGCCTGATGACGGAGACCATCTCTCTCCATCCCTTCATCTCTGCCCACCGGATTTGGTGAAAGGTGTTGCCAGAGCCCAGGGATGGAAGCTGAGCTGGTTTTGTGGGTGTGAAGGGCTTTGAGGGGCAGCATGAGGGCTGCAAAGGCTGGGATGCCCTTGCTCTTGCCAGGCCTCCCGTCCCGTGCCGGTCCGGTGGAAGTGAGTGAAGCCACCTGGAATATCAACACCCAAACCTGGGGAGAGCTGTGGTGGGAGCCGAGGCATGTGTGGCAGCGGGGACATCTGCATGGAATTCAGGTCTTCTTCTTTCTCAACTTTCCCTCATCCACACACTCTTCCAGCCCTGCCGGGAAGCCCGAGGGAGGTGTTCGGTTGGATTTAGCGTTGGAAGAAAGGCTGTGCTGGAAGAAAGGCTGTGCTGGAAAGCATCTGAAGGCTTTCCCCGGGGCCGGTGGCCGGGGCTGGTGTGGAGGAGCCATTCCTTACCCTTCGTGCCGAGCTCCGTGCTCCGGAGGGGACCGGCAGTGGTGGCAGCATCGTGCAGCCACATTCCAGCGAGGCCGGGGGTCTCCCACCCGGTTAATGATTGAGCCACAGTAACCCTTCTTGTGCGAGCCTTTCTGAAAGTCACCTCCGGATAATTATATTAACTTTTCCAGGTTGCTAGGGCTGGGCGCGGAAATTTAAAGAGACATGGTCTTTTTCCTACATTCCCGGCCAGGAATTGGTTTTTTAGGTGCGGGAAGCGATGGCTTGAGGTTTGTCGTTGTCTCGGTTTGCTCTCTGATTAATTTGGCAGTTTATTTGGTCGGTTCTGTGCTGGGGACCGTCGGAGGTGCAGACCGGTGCGGGTCTCACGTTGCTCCACTCCATCCTCATCCCTCCTCTGCCCGGTCCTCCCCTGTGGGGTGACCCTGGATGCCAACCCTGACCCGTGGGATGCGGGTCCCGCGGGGTCCTGGGGTGTCCAGCCCCCTGGGTCCCTCGGCTGTGACTCCTGCGGGTGTCTCGCCAGCTCCCCGCTCTTCCCTCCGGTTAATAATCGACAGGGTCCCCGTGCCACGTGGGCACGCTCGCCCGGCAGCAGAGCTGCTTGTCCAGCCGGGGGAAGGATGCCTTATCAGAAAAAAAGGCACTTGTCACCCGGTGCCAGTTACAGGTGGAGTAAAACCTTAATGGCTGGTGCCGGGAGCAGGTGTTCACAAGCTGAGCCGTTGAGTATCCCACTGCATGGGGACGTGAGAGGGACTCTTTGTCGGGAAGCGTAGCGACCTCATGTTTAGGTGGAACTTCTTACACTCAAGTTTGTGCCCATTTCCTCTTGTCCTGTCCCTGGGCACCACTGAGAAAAGACTCCCTCCCTTTAAGTATTTGTAAGCATTGATCAGATCCCCCCTCAGTCTTCTCAAGACTAAAAAGCCCCAAGTCCCTCAGCTTTTCCTCATAGGAGAGATGCTCCAGGCCCTTAATCATCAATCCCTTCAGGAGGTGATGGCTTGTGCTCTGCCATTTCTTTGCCCCCCTCCCGTCTATCCAACGTGATGGGAATGCCCAGGCTGATGGAGTGGTCAGGAATAACTCCTAGGAGGGCAGCGCGGTCCCGGGGTCAACATCTGGTTTTCCACGGACCCTGCAGCCAAGGCTCGGGCCTCCCGTTGCTTAATTGGGAGCAGGAACTGGTTGGCTCCTCCCGGGATGGCACGCCGTTGAACCCAAGGGGCCCGAGGGTGTGCCGGGGGATTTCCTGCCCTTCATCCGGGAGCGAAAAGCATCTGACTGCAACATGTGCAGGCACTGGGGGCTGCTGAGACCCTGCTCCCCCCCCCGGGCTGGCCACGGGCTCCCTGTGGGAGCAGGCTTTGGTGCCCACCTTCAAAGCTCGCTGGGGCACAAGTGATTAATGCCACTGTTTAAGGCAAGTGGCTGCGCTGGCGGGGACATGTGCGGGTGACAGCGGGGCAGGGAGCTGCTGACCTTTGGGAAGGTACATGATAGTGTTTTTATTCTCCCTCTCTTTTTGTTTTTATTCTCCCTCTCTCTTCGGTTTTATTCTCCCTCTCTTTTCCACCATATCCGCCCCCCCCCCCCCACCTCTCCCGCCCATGAATTTGACAAGAATATTCTCACTGCTGCCAAGGGCACAAGTTGGGTCTCTGAATGCCCTTTTGTCTGGGGCGGCACAGAGGAGTCACGCTCTCTCCCTATTCCTTCTAGGAATGGCAACACCCCCTCCTAACCCCCCCGGCTTCCGCCGCACCCCCTCGCTGAGTGCTGCTGCCGCGTGTTTTTGGGGGGGGATGAGGTCAAACTGGTGGCCCCAAGGCAGGCTGCCAGCTGGAAACCAGGTGCTTGTGGAGCCAGGGCAGTGGAGGGTTCCATCCCCGAGGCACAAGCCTCCCGTGACACTGCGAGCTGGGCAGGGGGGAAGCAGAGGGACCGGGGGACTTGTGTGTCCGTGTCGTGTCCCCCTCCTTGCCACCCAACAAGGAACCTGGGCTCGAACAGTTCCTGGGGCTTCAGGTGGAGGTTTGCTCAGTTGGGGGGCTGGCGAGGGGCAGCTGGGGGGTCCATTCCCTCCGCCGTGCCCAGTGAAACTGGAAATGGCCAGGGGCTGTGGGAGGCAGAGATGTCACGAGGCTGTGGGACAGTGATGCTCAGCAGTGACTCAGAACGCACTTGACCTTGTTTTGTCAGTGTTGTTGGGCAAGAGCAGGACATCTGGGCAGTCAGGGCCAGCGTTTTGGCTTCATTTCCCCAGACAGAGAATTTCCCCGTGGCTACTGTTCACCTTCCTGAGCAAACCTCCTGGTGAGGCTGTCCCTGGTGGGACCCATTGGTGTGAGCATCCCAAGCGTGGGCATGCACCAGCCTTAATGGATGGGCTGGACATGGATTTTGGCTGTGTGATTTCTTCTGGGGTCAAGTCACAGAATCACAGAATGCTATGGGGTTGGAAGGGACCTCTGGAGATCATCTCCTCCAACCCCCCTGCCAGAGCAGGTCCACCCAGAGCAGGTTACACAGGAACATGTCCAGGTGGGGTTGAATGTCTCCAGAGATAAACTCCACCACCTCTCTGGACAGCCCGTTCCAGGGCTCTGCCACCCTCAAAGGAAAGAAGTTCCTTCTCGTGTTTAGAAGGGACTTCTGATGTTCAAGTTTGTGCCCTTTCCTTTAGTCCTGGAGCTATGGTGGTGTTGCAGGAGTATGAAGCAGTAGGAGGCAGTAGTTCTCTCCCAGTTAAAAATAATGGGCTGCTTTAGTAAAATAATAATGATAATTTAAAAAAAATGTTTGAAGGACCTAAGCATGTCTGAGATTGTGTATATGAGAAGATACTTTGTCAGTACTTGCTGTGTGCCAGGATGTCTCATTGCCCTTCCCAGGTCCCCTTGGCCCCTTCCCATTCCCCTCCAGCCCACGGAGCTTTCCTCTGCCCCTGGGAGACCAAACTTTGGCTTGGTATGCCATGGCAAAGCCAGCATCACCCTAGCAATGGTTTATCTCCTCCTTGTTTCATTCAGCATCCTTGCGCCCATCTCCAAATCTTTTTCTCTTCCATCACATTTATCTTCTGACCCTAATCTTTTGTTGCTAATTTGGAGCAGGGAGCATTTCTTGCCAGACAGTTATATGGCCTCATTATTTTCCGTGGTGCATAAATCTTCTCTGCCTACGGGCCAGCTCAGCAGCGGCTGTGTGGGAATCACAGGGGAACCTGTGCCTCTGCTGTTTGTCCTCCCGGGGCATCATCCTGTCAGGAGGACGGATGAGCGGTCCCCATCCTGTGACTGGACCAGTACTGTGCCACGAGGGCTGCAGAAATTAAGCTCAAGTCTAAATAAATGATTTACAAGTGCTGCCATGCGCTTGGTGCTCTGCCAGCGTGGAGGGGTGCTGGGATGCTGAGGACGTGGGGCTGAGCGGGGAGGGATGGGGCAGCGGTGCCAGCATCCCAAATCCCCTCGGGCAGCAGTCGGGGCTGTCGACCAGCACCGCTTCTCCCTGTCCCCAAAGTCTGAGGGAGGTGAAACCCCAGCTGCTGTGGTGCTGGTGGCAGCTGTGGCAAGTTTAGAGGTGCTTTTATTGTCCCAATAAAATGTCTACCGGGTGCAGTAGCAGTGGTGGGAGCGCTCGGGGCTCCCCTGGTTTGTCCATCTGGGGCTGTGCTCCCAGCACATCCCCGCTCCCTGGCTGTCCTTCAGAGAAGAAATCTTTGCCAGTGTTCTTCTTCCAAAGCCAGTGAAAGTAGATGAGGCTCGTGTCATTTCTAGAGGATAAACAAACCAAGGAGTTCCAGTCCAAGGTGGGAGAATGCCCGTTGGTATCCTCTTCTCGTTGCTCCAGACTTCAGCTGCTGGGGATGTCCCCATCCCTGGAGGGGCTCAAGGGACTTTGAGCAACCTGGTCTGGTGGGAGGTGTCCCTGACCAGGGCAGGGGGGTTGGATGTAAATGATCTTTAAGGTCCCTTCCAACTCACATGATTCTATGTCCACCCTCAAAACTGCCAACACCAGCCGGAGGGGACATCTGCTGGGTCTGCTGCATGATTTGCTCTTCCTTAACACCTTCCATGTGGGCATCTCCAGAGGCTTTAAATACCAAAATGCTTACTTGATCAGTGGATTTCCTTGCACAGCTTGTCTCAGCAGAGCCAGAGGAACAGAGGAACTCCAGAGGAACTCAACTGCTCTCTTGGACCTTGCTTGGCCCTTTGCAGAAGCGTCCTCTGCCTACAGAGCTCTCCAAAGCACTTGTTACAGGGCAACTACCAGCTCGTGCAGGTTCTCCTCCTGCAGGAATCAGGGCTGTTCTGGCTGGATACCTCAATACAAGGGGGAAAAGGTTATAGATTGAGCAGAAATCATGTCTTTTCTCGGGAGGCAGGCGTGATCTCCCGCTGAACCCTTGACTCGTGCTCCGGACGGGCACTTGCTTTCCAGCCAAGTTGGGAGGCTGACCCTGCTGCTTTCCTTTCCCACGCCCAGGGCCTGCACACACCTCTGCAGCACGACTTCTCCAGTGCTGCTGCTGTTCCAAAAAAAAAAAAGGAAAAAAAAAAAAAAGAAAAGGGAAAGAAAAAAGAAAAAAAAAAGGCAACAAGTATTTTAGGCATTTTGCAGCAGCAGCTGAATTGTATCAAACTACTTTCTGCATCTGAGACTTAAAGCCCTGAGTATACATTTTTTAAGGGGCACGTTTAGGGAGGCGTTGCGGTCTGGTGACAAGGGAGGTGATATTTTGCGACTGCAGAGAACTCTTGGCTCTTGGCTTTGCTCCTGACTCGGCTTTGGGAGAGTCTTCTCCACAGCTTTCTCCTCCGTAGAAGACAGACAACAGAATTGCCTTCTCTCTAGACCCTTTGTGACCTCTGAAGGCAGGGGGACACTACCGAATCTTGCCACCAAGTTTTATTTGTTGGTCCTGCCCCATTACTGTTCCTCTCCAGCAGCCCTGGCAGTGCCTGTGCCACCACACCAGTGTGCTGGTCGGAGGGTTCTCCTGGGATTCCTGGGATGCCAGATGCTCCATCAGCTGCGGTGCTGCCTCGTGTCCCCAAGAGGGACTGGGGAGTGTGAGCTCTCCCCTCCCCACGCTGGGCTGCTGACTTTGGAGCTGTTTTGAGACAGCTGCCTCTCTGTGTCGTGGATTTCTTCTCATTTTTCTTCCTCCTGTTTGGTGTAGGGGTGCTGGTATGAAACCAGCGTTTGTCCTTCATAAGCCTCCACGTGTCACTTTGCTCCCAGCCTGGCTGTTGGGTTTGGGGGCTGGCATTGAGGGGGTTTACAGTCTCACCCAGGACACATCGCTTTGCCTTCCTCATTGTTCCTTTCTAATGGCAGTTTGTTTCCACGTGGGAACCCCTTTCCTGTCCCCTGTGGGAGCTCGGGAACCATGTTTCTAGCTGTGGAACAGCACAGCACATCTTTTTAAGGAGCATCGTAGGTGAGACTAACACACCCAGCTGGGGGGCTCTTGGGGAAGGGGTCAGGGTGGGGAGGGGCAGACATGGGTGCAGCCCCCATCCCCATCCTCCCCAGCTGCGTTGGGGTGATGCAGGACCTCCAGTAATACAAACAACTGTGCAAGTTCCTCCTCTGCCCAGTGGCTTTGGGAATGGAGCCATTTATCCAAAATTAAGAGTGGGTCCCAGGCTGTGAGCCTATTTTGAGGGTTCAGGGTTTTTATCAGAAAGAGGATTTGCATTTGGATTACGGATTTTGGACCATTTTTGCTCAAGACCTAGTGATGGTGCAAGGACACAGGGACCTCTGGCAGGAGGCTCCTCTCACATCTCCAATAAGGAGCAGAGACACCTTGAAAGTCCTTGAGGGCCTCAGGCATGTGGGTGGCTGAGTTTCCAGCAAGGACTGAAAGGGTTAAAGCTGCTTTGCAGTGTGATTTTTTTTTTTTTTTTTTTTAAAAAAAGCAAAGCTATTTCCTTCATGTCCAGAGACAGTTTATTTTCTGGGCATTCTTCGGGACTCAGGGAGGTGCCTTTTCTTTAAGGCATTTCCTGTAAGCAAGTTTATATTTGGACTGGGGAGGGTGGGGAGAGGAGGTGGGTGCTGGAGGGAGGGAGGTCGGGCAGCCCGAGCAGAGTGACCTCAGCTTTTGGCTCCTTGTCCTAAATTGTTCGAGGTGGCAGCTGCAGGAGCTGTGGCCACGGGGGACCGGTGGCCGTCGGAGCAGGGACGGGGATCTCGGGGTGTCGAGGACCTGAAACACCCGTTTGCACAGATGGGTGAGAGCAAACAGGAGAGCGTGAAGCTGTCAATAGCCCCCATTTACAATAAAGCCTCGGTGTTTAAAAATAGGAGCAAAATCCTGTTTCCAAGCCCTGCCTTTGCAATCCCCCCCGCCTTGTTCCCGTGGCTGGGTTGCCCCCTCAGAGCGTTTCGGAGTCATGGGCCGGTGGCCAGTGTGGGTTCACCCTGTTCCTCTGCAAAATGGAGTCTTCCATGCAGGGGGATTATCTGCTGTGGGATGTCCTGATGGGTGCCATGCCATGCCGTGCCACCCTGGCCACTGTGGTGTGGCTGAACCATAGGGCGATGTACCCAGCATGGGCTGGCTGTTCCCCTCTGCTCGTTAGGTGATGGAGAGTGAGGGCTCTTTATTCCTTCATCTGCAAAAGCCACCAGAGAGGAACTGTGTGCTCTGGAGAAGGAAGCTGCCTGTAGCTGGGGAGCGCGATTTGGGGTAAGGATTCGAGTAAAACCTCGCTGCTCGTGGTGGGAATTCATGTTGTGCTGGGTCAGAGAGCTGCTGCCTTGGGGCTGAGGAGCTCGTCTTCCCTCTCACTGCCTCTCCCTGCTAAGTGGTGACCTGCTAAGGCACTGCTACGTCCTTCCCAAATGCCTGTTTTCAGGTTAGCATTAGGAATTTAACGAGCAGGCACTTGGATCTTCACCATAATTCAGCACAGCTAACACCAGATAATAGCTGCCTGTCTTTGCCCAAGAAGTGGCCAATGCCAAGAAAAGTTGACCTGTCAGCCCCTTCCATTACCACTGAGATGATGAATCTAAATGCTGCTGGACCCCAAATCAGATAGAACCGCCTCTACCTAATTCTATTCCCTTCCCCAGGATGGCTTTGATTTCTGTTCAAAACAAAAAAATAAATAAATCTATCAAGCCCAGTAATGCGTTAGATCATCAAGATTTACTGTGCTCTTGATGTCTGTAATGGGGAGGTAACTCTTTTTTCTTTTTTTTTTTTTCCCCACTGATATTTGATCAGCCCTTTCTTCTTGTGCGAGGTCCTGGGAGCCTGCTGCCGGAGCCCCGCTGTCCCCGGGGGGAGAGGCAGCAGGTTGGGCTCACCTCGCGGGCAGCGCCGAGGTTCAAGCAATTCTCCCATTGTTCCCCATGCCAAGATCCTGCTCCCCCATTTTGTTTTCTTTTTATTACTGTGATTTCCTAACATCGGAAGAGGCGAGTTATGAAACTGGAGTTATCCAAACACGTCTTGTTTGAAGATAGCGTTTCATCCAGCAGATGCGGCTTCCTGCTCTGTAAATGGTTTTCATTGTTTCGCGTTGGCTCCTGGCCCCATCTCTGCCGGGGCCACTGGTAGCATCGCTCAGCTCTTGGCAACTTGTGGTTGGACTCAATGATCTCAAAGGTCCCTTCCAACCATGAAAATTCTGTGATTCTATAACCTGAGGAGAGGTGGTCCCAGCCACGAACTGCTGCTGGCCACGGGATGAAGTAGAAAGGTTGAACTGGAAACACTGGTATTCCGTTCAACCTGCTCTGGGTGGACCTGCTCTGGCAGGGGGGTTGGATGAGATGGTCTCCAGAGGTCCCTTCCAACCCCATATCATTCTATGATTCAACCTGTTGAAATCCGCCAAAAGCATTTGGGATGCTCACTGGAAGCTGCCTCTTTGCAGGGTTTGGCCACTGCTCCAGCAAGGGATGCTCGGATTTTCTAGGACACCTCCAGTCTTCCAACAAGACTCTGGAGAGCCCAGTGGCTGCCACTTCTTGAACACACCCCAAGCCAAAATGCTCCAAATACCTACCTTGCTGATGTTTGCTTGTGGGATCGTGTATGTCTGGATGGGATTCAGATCATGGGGCCTGTGACCAGACGCTGCTGTGGAAATGGAGACAGGACACGGCACAGAGACCAGATAGAAAATTCAGCACTGGTATCATCACCGCTCTTTCAAATTCCAGTTGCAAACTGGGTTTGTCTTGTTCTGGCCCATGTACAAAGGTAGCCACTGGTCTGATGGTAGACGTGCAGGTTGTAAAAGAGGAAGGAACCAGGGTAAATAAAATAAGGTGGTGCTGGTCGGTGTGATGAGGATTATTCCCAGCACAAAAGAGGGGACAGTGCTCCGGTGGGGACTGCAGTGTGTTGGATGGATAGAGAACCTGGGCAGGGCTCGTGTTGGCAGCCACAGGCGTTCCTTCCACTGGTGCAGGATGCTTCTTCCCAATGTGACGTGGAAGGCGTTGGAAAGAATCGAATGGATTTTGTTTAAAGATTTCACTGAATTATTAGAGTTGGAAGGGACCGTAGAGATCATCTAGTCCAACTCCCCTGCTGAAGCAGGATTGCCTAGAGCAAGATGTTTTGTTATCAGTGGGAATCAAAGACCTGAGGCTGCGTTTGCTGGAGAGCCCTCCATCCTGCCATTGTAGTTTCCCACTGCAAAGGAGCAGGAGGAAGCAAAGCCTTCAGGGTGTGTGCTGCACCCCGTTGGCTCAGCACATCCCGGTCAGCCAGCAGAACCGCTTCATCTGGGGCAGCACCACAATGCCAAAACCTTCCCCGTGTCAGACTCAGAAGGATTTGGCTTTGGCCATGTTTGAGCCCTGGCCCCTTTCCCCTTGGGTTTCGCATCTGCTGGGTTTCCCTGGTTAAATACTGGGGAACCATTGGCCAGCCAGTTCTCAGTCAGTTTTGTAGTGAAAGCACTTACACCAGATGCCATCTGTCTCTTAGCTCTGATTTTAAGTGTTTGGTCCATAAAGCAAGAAAGTATGAATGAATTTTCTCATGGGATGGCTGAAGAGGATATGTGGCTGATGAAAACAGTGATCTGCTCCGTGACTAGCTGCTGCAAACATGTCAGATGTGTTTACTGGTGAAACAGGAGGCTGGTCTTAACGTCTCGTTACTGCCTGTGAAGACGGGTGGTGGGTGGAATCTGTGTTTTGATGGTGAAAAGTTGGAAATTCCACTCTGCAGCGCAGGCTCCCACGTGCTGGGGCCATGTGGCAGCCTTGTCTCCCGTGGCTGGTATGGATGTGACGTTAATGCTTGCTGTCTTCCAAGACCCTTAATCATGGAGAACAGACCGTGCGCTGTTGGGTTTATTGATTCTCTAAAGTCTGCTTTTAGTTCTGCTTTTCAGAGCAGATGTGAGATGTGGTCCCCAGAGCGAGGGCACCTGCCAGGAGAGGTGCCTGCCTTTTCATCCTTCCTCCTTCAGACTCCCCGGTTGTGTGGTGGCATGGTGGTGTCCCTGCTGGGTGGCTGCAGTGTCTCCCCAGACTACTCCAGAGAGACCTGGGAGGGCTTTTGGGGAGGAAGAGGTGCAGGTCCTGGTCTGGTGTTCCTCCTGGGCTGTCTGTTCTTGGCCACAGGTGGTCTGCATGGTCCTCTGCTCTTCTGCTCTCCTCTGGGTGCCGTCACCACCCTGAGTGGCACTGAGATGAAGCTGGGTAGTTTCTGGGCATCCTCTTGCAGCTGAAGGGCTTGGGTGAGGGCATGTTCGTGTCCGGTGGAAACCACGCTCCTGCTCTGACTTGCAGGTTCAAAGAGATGGGTGAGGTGCCCCACGTCATTCCCCATCCTGTCCTCCCTGATCCGTCCCCAGACAGTGGTGGGGAGAGATCCCTGTGGTGGTGGCAGGACTTGTAGCGCGGGATTGAAGAAGTGGTCAAGCAAGAGGAAAGTAAGAGCTTGCAGATAAGCTGAAGCCTTTGTGCCTCATGCTCCATTCCCATGGCACATGGGTGCTGTTGGCCGTGACCTTGGACTCGCAAGAAAGTGGGACGTAGCCTGCAACTGTGAGTTTCTGAAGGATCCTGGGCAGCAGGGAGGTGGAGGCAGGCTGGGACTTGGCTGAAGGCGAATTTTCGGTGGATTACCTTTCAGTGTCAGCAGAGCCTGTTCTAGAGAGGAGCTGGGTGTGCCCCAGACCTCTTCCTCCAGTGCAGGAAGCCGTGGAGGGGGTCACGCTGTCCCCAGGGCTCAGGCACAGCCACCCTGCTGCCACTGCCACCCATGATGCCCGCGCTTGCCTCTCCTGCTTTTGTCCTCCACAGCTTTCCCACCTGCTTGAGAAGCAGCAGTGATTTTTATTTTTTTAATTAATTTTTTTTTTTTTTTGCATGAATGGAGTGTGGGTTTTTTTTGTGAATGTTCTTTACGGGATGTGAAGCCGCAGATGTTTTCTCATTAATTAACGTTCTGCAAAAACTGGTGCCGGAAGCAGCGCCAAGCACTTGGCAGAGCTCTGTGGTTTGACGTTTTTCCTTCCTGCCTCCTCCTCAGCGATGCAAAACCCTGAGCGAGCCCCATGGGGGCAGCCCCTGCCTCTGCCCCTTCTCCCCTCCTCCGTCAGAGCTGTGCTTTGGGCTGGCACCTCTCCTTTTGGGGTGGTGGGCTGAGGTCCCCCAGGCAGGGTCCTGTGAAAGGAGCCCATGTCTCACATTTATTTTTGGCCACAGCCCTCAGCGAAAGCAGAGGATAATGAGGTCAGAAGTCTCAGTGATTAATATTTGATAAGGTTCACTGACGTTTTATCTTTTTGTGCCACAGAAAGGAGGAAAACATGGTGAATTAAGAACATCTGTCTTGGCAGGACCAGCCTTCCCTGAGTGCCCGGTTCTGGGTCAGGATGGGGTCCTGCTTCATGGGGACCTGAAGCCTCTGTGATGCCCATCTCCTTATTGCAAACCAACACAGAGATCTCAGGTGGCTTCTTTCTGGCTGGGCTGGCAGAGCCAGTGTCCTGCCCAACTCCATCACCCTGGGAAAGCTACCTGCTGTCTGCTGGTACGTGCCGCTCCTGGAACAGGAGCTGTGCTTGTAGAAGGTTCCTGGCAGCATGGAGATAGCATGGATAAATATAACTCAACGTTGCGTAAGGCTGTGTTTTACGGATTATTGAGGCACTCTTCTTTCTTGGCCAGGCTCCTAAGCCCAGCGGGGTGTCGAATGATGTGCTTTGATGGTGCTTTCCCCATTTTTAACCTGGGCTGCTCCCCTTTGCCCATCTCCAGGGTTGCTTGGGGCTGGCGGCGGGCAGGGCTTTGCTGGCCATGGGCAGGAGGAACCATGGTCTACAAGTGGCCGAGGTGGTAGGTTGGTGCCGTGGACCCACCATGGTGCAGAGCTGTTGGCAGCTGGTGAGGGATGCCCTGCCTGCTGCGGTTGCTGCCTTGTTATCTCTTTGGCCCAGTGGGCACGTGTAATTTATCCATTAACGGCTCCTTGTCTGGAGGGGAACACAACAGGGCTTGGAAAGAAGGAGGGCAAATAAGGGAGAATGAGCACGAGTGATTTCAGCTCGACCTGGCTGGTGGATGCTGGTGGAGTACATGGCAGGAGACCACGCAGTGGTCCTACCCTCTTGCTTTGGGATGGCATCCTCTGGCAGGGTGGGCTGGTGGCTGCGCTGAGACCTGGAGCAACCCCACCTTTCAGCAGGGCTGTTTGGATGGACAGCCTGAAGCAGGATTTGGAAGGCATTAGGCCTTCCTTGCGGGGGGGGGGAAACAAAAAAAAAAAAGTGAGAGGGGAAAAGTTGTGAGCTGTGTGGAGGAAAATGAAAGGTCAGAAGGGGGTTCTGCTCAGCTCCAGCCCCCTGCACCTCGGCAGGGAGGAGGAATGGCGTGTGCTGCTTCCAGGAGTGCAGGTGGGGACTGGAGAAGAAACCTGGTCCACCTGCACGAGTGATCCCATGCATCCCTCTCCAGTGCCAGCCTGCAGGTTCCGTCGTGGGATTGGACACGGGGGTGTTTTGCAGTGGAAGTGGGAGGAGATGCCGTATCCCTCACCTCTCTCCGGGAAGCCGGGGAGAGCAAGGATCAGCTCCTGCAGCCCAGCTTGGTGATCTCAGCCAGGAGGCACCTCGTGACCCTCCGCCGTTCCACAGGTGGGAACGAAAAGCTCGGTGAGCAGCCTGCAGGCAAGAGCAGCGAGTCCTCGGGTGCAGCAGTCACGGGTTGGTGTCTCCATGTGCACGTGTGCATCAGCCCGTGCGAGCCCCGTGCGAGCCTGCATGCTGGGCAGGGTGTCGTAGCGTGCCCGTCCCCGTGCAGGCGGCTGCAGCTCTCTCAGCCGAGCCTCAGGGAGCAGCCATGCATCCATGAAACAGCAACTTTGAATTATTTTTTTTTTTGGAGAAAAGCAAGATAGAAGCTATCTCAGATGGGGCCAGATAGAGAGTGGCCACGGTGGCCAGCACTCAGTCCCCTGAAGATGCCAAGGTTGACCAGGACCACGGGGGGCCAGACTTTTTGCAAAAGGACAGCAACAGAGATTTTCACAGCCTCTCATTTGAAAGCAGCTCAGCGCTTGATTTTTCTAACCACTTATGAAAGCTGAGTGTTAATTAAGGGCTTTGAGTCCCTTCAGAAAACATGCGCGCCTGAGTCAAAAATTAGTGACTCATAAAAATAGACACAGATGAGTTTTCGAAGGATGTGAGCTGATTGATTTACCACAAATGACGTTCGCCTGCAGCTCGACGGTAAAAGTTTTCTGAGGCAAAGGTTTCCTTAGAAACATCAACAGGAGAATTGCCACACGCTCGTGAGACTGAAAAGTAATGCTTGCTTGAGAAGATGTGAACATTTTAAAGCGTTGTTCTGAAAGACATCAAGATGGGGATGTTTACACATGTGAAATACTGCCGTGCAAAGCATCTGTAAGCAGGACTGAGATGGTCCTGGAGGTCTCTCAGGGTGGGCCACCTCTCAACGATGGGGAGAACAGGGCTTTCCCCCGGCGCGTGGGCACTGCGGCAGAGATTTTGTTGTAGAGTTTCCTCCTCGTGTGATCACAGGTGGATATTCCAGTGTGACTGTCTTTAGGGCAAAGTTTTCCTAGTAGAACCCCTAGAAAGCATCAGATGTGGGATGAAGCCTTCATCAGCCCCATGGATAAGCCTGTCATCAGGAGGGGAATTTGTCTCCCATTATCTGCAGACTCCCCCTTGCCCTGTCCGGCTGCGAGCACAAGGGAGAGCATTGTGCTGTTGGGGCAAGAAAACCCCAAGTAGGTCTTGCTGTGACAAATCTTCTTTTACTTACACAGTGGCTTTCACATGGAAGGGAAGCTGGAAAAAACATGCCCGTTCCTGCCAAAAGGCGCTGCTTTGCCAGTAACTGGCTTCTGTTTTCTAATGCTGCCGCTGCAAACGGTTGGGGTGTTGAATTAGAGCTTCCCGCTGCCTTCTAACCCATGGGCTTCTCCTTGGCCTGACCCTGGGGAGGTCTTCCTCTGCTTCTGACCTTGCTGTCTGCAGCCACAGCACCGACTCCGATGCGTTGGGCGTCATAACTTCCCTTGGGCTGGAATAGCTGTGCAAGGGGGTGTGAGCTCATGCGCCTGTAAATCCCTTGGGAGGCCGGGAAGTACTTGATTAATTAATAAACCTGAAGAAGAGAGTCATTTTAACTCTCTCTGGGGAGTGTTTCCTATTGCTTACAGCAATGGTCTGAGATCCAGGACCGTCCTTCAGCTACAGACCAGTCCAGTTCCCTCCGTGCATGCTCAGACCCTTCCTCTGCCATAACATGATGGGGCTTCTTGGTCATGTCTCCCACGAGGCTTTGGTTGCTTCAGCTCCTCAGAAAATGCTGCATTATACATAAAGGGCCATGTTTTAAACTGTGTCTGGGTTGTGGGTAGGCATGTCGGTGGAAAGGGATGCAGGGCTGACCGGCGTCTCTGGTGGGAGATGGACAGATGGGACCAAGCCCAGTAAGCTGAGTCTGCCGTTCCTATGGTCCATCTTCCATCGTGATTCAGCATCTCGACTGTCAGGCCAGCATATGAGTCTACAACATCGCTTGAGGCCAGCTTTTGCATCCTGTTTTGTTATATTCCCTGACATTCCCCACATTCCTGGCAAGGAGACTTCTGTATTTTATTTTATTTTTTTTTGTTAAAATGTTCCTTTGTCTCTTTGCAAAACTGTGACATCCTCTAAACTACTCTAAAAGCCCATTGGTCTGCTCTTTCCAGCAGCTCCTGTTAGCTTCATAGAGAAAAAGCAGCCTTGAGCTTGGACTCCAGCCCCAGCACCGTCTCCTTTCAGTGGGGAGGGAGAGCGGAAAAAGAGAGAGGAAGGGTCGTGCACCCCTCTTTGGCTCAGGTGACCTCCCTAAACCTCAGGTCTGTGTTATCTGGTTCCACATTTTTGTGATGTTTATGGGCTCTTTAGCTGTGCTTTCATCGCCGCTGCAGCTTGGTCTGAAGCATCTCCTCCTGGGTTTGGAGGAGAACTTAGGAGAAGGCAGAATCCACCATAGTGGCTCTTGGGTCAGTATCCTGCCTCTGGTACTGGCCTCTTCTGTCTTACCTGCCAGGGTGTAAGGGAGAAGGCTGAAGGGTAGGTGAGATGTTTTGCGGTGCTGTATCCCTTGGGGATGAGACACCTGTTGTGTTTCCCACCGGGAATCGGAAACAAGGTGAAAAAGGAATAACCTGGTGTTGAAACCCATGGTGTGACCTAGTGGAGAGTTTGTCTTGAATCACTATGGCTTGTTGCCAGCTGCATCAGGATGTGTTTGGTAAGCAAGTTGGCCCTCCTTTGGTCACCCTGTAGCCAGACTTCAGAGAGACTGGAAGAAAACCAAATGAAGGAGAAGCATGAGCTAACAAGCCAACCCACAGATCCACGTGCCAGGTATTCTTCTGGCACTGGGGTCCCCTTCTCTTGCTTCTCCGGACAGCAGCTCCCCAGGACACGCAGGGACCCCCTTGGATGGGCTTTGCCAGCTCCCCCTTTCTCCCATGGGTGAAGAGAACAATGGCACTGGGACCTTCTCCGTGCCCCAGAAGGAGCTGTAGGTTCAGGGACCCTCTCAGCCCCCTCTCCTGGGCAGCATTTCAGTTTGCTCCGGACGAGGGGACGCCTGGCTGCCTCTCCCATCTCTTTGGAGCCAGCAGAGTCTTTCTCCTCCCTTCTCTCCCACCTACAGATGTTGGCTGACGGCAGACCCGGGAGGCAGCTGCTGTTCTTTTGCTGCAGCTGGAAATTATGGTCTGGTTTCCTTCTGTGGCGCCACGGCAGCATTAATGACAGGAAGGTCCGGCCGGGGGTAGTGATGGAAGAGGCTTTTCCTGAGGAGAACTGGACCAAAATCCCCTTGTCGAGGCGGGGGGCATTGCAGCGGGCAGGACGTAAGCGTGGCACCCGTCTGTACCTCCCCGCACACCTCACCCCAGCGGGACACTGGTCCCAGTGCCAGTCTGAGTGTGGGTGGTGTGTATCCCTGCAGAGACCCAACCTTGGTCACCACCGTCCCACATCTCCAGCCCTCACCTGCAGCATCAGCTGGGTTTGGCATCTTTGCCGTTGTGCGTGCACAGAAAGGCCTTTTTCATCCTAAAATATGCTTATTATTTGCTATCTGTTGGCTAAGTCTGACGCTGGCTTGTTTTTAGCCATACTCTCTTTGCAAGGGGAGGGCTTGCTTTCAGTCCCGTGAGGATCAAGACCTCTCGGGGTCAGGGATTTCATTAACCTGCTCCCTCAGAATAGCTTTGGGGGATGCCCAAGCAGCTTGAGGAGGGTGCGTGTCGTGGCCCAGGGCACCCTCCGTTAAAGCACGCTGAAGGGCAGCAGCACGGCTGTCTCAGAGACCCGGTACTTCCCTGCATGGCTGGGACGTGAGATCACATTTGGAAGCGGCCGTTGACTCCTCCCGCCTTGGTGGAAACTTTACACATGGTCGCCGGTAACTTGGATGGCCATGGAGACACCCCCCGCATCGGCGAGGCGGTCACTGTTGCTCTCACATGTGTGTGTGTTTGCTCACAGATGTCTTTACCAGCCCGCTCTTCTCAACTGTCTGTCCCCTCCTGCACTTTGGACCCAGGATCTCCCCTGCCAAGTCCTGCTCAGCCGAGGGGATCTCACAGCTCATCCTGTAAAACTGTCATTGCCAAAAGGAGAGACTCGGGGGAAGTGCAGTTGCAGAGAATGTGTTTTTCATCACGGAGACTAATCCCATGTCAACCAGAGCTTCTCACTTGGACCACACTGTTTCCCTCAGCTTTGGTCTTCCTCAAAAGGTTAGGCGAGTTCTGCCTTCCTGGAGGGAAGGAGCATGCCCAGGGCAAGGGGAAGCACTGATGGGTTCAGCACAGACCATGAATTTGTAGAAAATTAGGCAATTAAGTCAACACATCTTGGGTAGCACGTGCTCCTGCTCTTGGCCCTGAACCATCTTTTTCCAAAGCTTTGGTATCTCGAAGGACTGGGAGATTTATGATGGATCAGTCTTTGCTTTCAGTTTTCCCAGCCCTGTCATCTTCTGCACATGGGAAAAGCTTGAGGGGCTGGCAGCTCCCACCGTTTGCAAGCATCCCACCAAGAGAAGCCCTTGGCTGAGGTTTATGATCAGTCATTTGACCAGTCAACATCTGTTGGGAAGGAAAACTGCATCTTGGTGGTCTCCATCACTCTCTTCCATCCCAGCTTACTACAGGGCAGTGCTGAGCTCTCCTGCTCAATCCTCCTTCCAGAGCCTGGGGCCAGGAAAATGCAACCTTGTGGGGAATTTCACACTTGAGCATCTCAGTATGACCGAAAACACCTAATTTTTCTGGTTGCCATTAAAAGCTGCAACCCACCTGGCTGGAAGAGGCATCTTTGCTCTGGGGTGCCTCATGGACAAGAGGTAATGGGCACAAACTTGAACATAGGAAGTTTCATCTAAATATGAGGAGGAACTTCTTCACTTTGAGGGTGGTAGAGCCCTGGAAGAGGCTGCCCAGGGAGATGGTGGAGTCTCCATCTCTGGATACATTCAAACCCTGCCTGGACACGTTCCTGTGGACCTGCTCTGGGTGGACCTGCTCTGGGTGGACCTGCTCTGGCAGAGGGGTTGGACTGGATGATCTCCAGAGGTCCCTTCCAACCCCGTATCATTCTGTGGATTTGTGCCTGCTCGCTGCGGGGAACGGTGATGCTCCTGGTTGCGGGATGGGCTTGTTTTGAGGGTCCCGAGCCCATCCCACCACTCGGGCAGGGCTGGGAGCCGTTCGGCAGCGTGCCGGCGAGCATCTGCGCTCCGGCTCCAGCTTCCTCGCGCGCTCCCCGCCGGCTCCCACCCCCTCCCTCTGAGCAGCTCAGCCCTCTGCACGGCCGGGGACGTCCTGTTTGCCGCTAACGAGAAATCAGATGGTTGGGTCAATGAGGGCAGATCTTTATTAGCTTGGTACGGTCGGCCTTGCATGGAAAAATCGGAGCTCTCCAGCCGACTGCCCGCGGGAAGGTCTTCGGCCGGGAGCGTTCTCGCCTCCGGTGGATGGTGCTGGGGGAGCAAGGAGGCTCGGTGGTCATGCTGATATTTTTTCCTGCCTTAAATCCACGGTTTCCAATGAACAAAGCCAGGATTAACAGCTTCTGCCGTGGTGAGTCTGCTCGTGTCCCAGCTTTGTGTTCTCATCCTGTAGAAGGTTTCAGCCGGCAAACACGCTTTTGGCAGCGGGAGGCGGGGGGGGGAGATGGGAAAGCCTGTAAAATGACCTTTTTCCTTGTCAGAGATTGCTTGCAAATAGTGTTTCCTTTCCAGTGAGTCAGTTTGCTTTGGCTTTTATGCTGCAGGGTGAGGGAAGGGTTAGGAGGTGCAATTTGTTTTGTTGTTAAGCTTTTTTTTAAATTTTTTTTTCCTTTTCTTGAAAAACGGACCAGATTTTTCCTTCTTTTTTTTTTTAAATTTTTTTTTTTTTTTCCTTGAAATAGTCTGTAGCTTCTTCCCTGATGGGAGCACGTCTGCTTGGAGAGGGGGCTGCAGTTTGGTGAGTTGAGAGCCCTGAAACCCCAGGTGAAATAAGGCACCGGTGCTGCCGTGTGTGACAGGAAAGCGAGGGGAAATGGATGTGACAAAGTACAAACTGGTTCCAGTCTCATTGTGTGTGTGGCTTTTCTCTCGACCCTTCTCTGCTCCCCGCTTAAGATGCGGTCGGCATAATGAACCTGCAGCCTTTTTTTTTTTTTTTTTCTTTTTAAATATATTTGGGCTCCTTTCTCACAGGGTCAGCCAAGCTGGGGAAAGCGCGGTGGCCGTGCCAGCTCCTCCTTAAACCTTCGGTTGTTTCCTGAGCCCGAGCCAAAAATGCCTTTCCGTGAGCCTGACCCCCACCTCCCGCCCGTGCCGCGGGATGGGGCATCGCCTGCCAGCGCCGATTTACTTAAAAAAAGCACGGCTTTAAGCGAGAGAAAAGGAGGGCAGGAAGGGGGTGGGGAGAGAAGTGCCCCCCCCTCTCCCCGGGAGCCGCTGGCAGCCGTGCTGTGGGCAATGCTGGTGGGCACTGGGGCTGGGGCTTCTTATGGAGGAAGCCCATAACGCTCCAGTTGGGAGGGATCCCATGGGCAAGGGTGAAAGTCCTGCCCTGGCCCAGCGTTGGCATGAGAAACGTTACTTGGCTGCTGTTTTGGGTTTTTTGGGGGGGTTTTTACACCTCAGTTTGTAGTTTTCTCCAGAAGGACTGCAGAGAGATGTCCCTGTTGGGGGGAGGATGGTGGCTGCTGTGTCTGTGAATGAACCTCGAGCTGTTTGCAGGCTGAGGGCTGGCATTGTGGTCATCTGCCCACACGGGACTCCGTGGTGTGTGAAAACCTGAGTTTTGCAGAGCTTCCCCCTGACGTGGGATGGGACTTTTCACAAGTGTAGCGAGTGCCAGCGTCGGTGCAGAAGTGCTGAGCGTCTTTGCACCCGCAGCTCCCCGTGGACCGGCTGAAGATTCAGGGACCAGTTGATGGACAGAGTCTGGCCACAGCAAACGCCAGTGGGCTACTGGTCGAGGGCGAGCAACAGGCTGGAGGGAGAAGAGGTGGCTTTGGAGTCACGCTTTGGAGTCTGCAATAGGAGACTGGTGAGGCAGAAAAAGGAGGCGGAATATTGCACAGAGCTGGAGAAATAGTTTTGTATTGCAGCCTTTAAAAGGGGAAGAAAAGAGCCCTAAAACAACCCTTTGTGCCTCTGCAGAGAATTTAGTGCCAGTTTTCTTCCTGCGAGGATGCGTTTCTGTACCAGGACTGTAGTGGTGCCTGACCATCGGCTCAGGTAGCCACCGGAGCGGCTGTGACATCTCTGGCTCTGGGCTCACCGTCCCCAGGGGCTCGCAGGACCCCCACCGAAGGCTGCAGGAGGCTGTGCATCCCTCAGCTGGGAACTGGATGGGTTTATCATTCTGTACAACATGGAAAACTCTGCAGGAAGACCACGAGGGAGTGCTGCTCCGTGGGGTTCCGCTGGTAACACACGCTGGTGTTTATTCAAAATAAATGCACACAAGTAGGGGGAAAGTCCTTCATGTATTTAGCAAGTTGTTATTTTTTTTAATGCCTGGATTTAAAAGCAGGGGCTGAGGGTAGGTCCTAAGCACGTGGTGCGGGAGAGGAACTGCAGAAGCTTGCGTTGAGTGGAGATGTGAACGTGCATCAGCTGAGGATGCTGCATTATGGGGCTGAGGGCTCTCTGCAAGGGTGAGAGCTGGTGCTGATTCTGGCTTTTGAGCAAAAATACTGTTGTTTTCCTTTGCCTCGACCTGCCTTGGTCTGCGGTGATGGCTTGTGCTGGGTCTCGCGCTGCACGTGGTGTAAATGCTGTGGAGAAAGCGGCGGTGGGATGCAGCTCTCTGGACTTGAGCCTGCTGGAGGTGGGAGTGGGCTACGGGTGCATCGTTTGGTTGGTGGTGGGTCCAACGCTCTTCTGAGCAGTGGAAAAATGGGTTCTTGTTGTTATTCATGTAAAGAAATGTGTGATGTGATCCCTTGGAGAGGTGCAGTCTTGGCCAGTGTCTGCAGTGGCTGATGGATGACATACCTGGTGCTTCCGAAGCTCTCAGGTGGGGACCTCCGGTACCACTGGCTGCCCTCGGAGGGATGCCGTCTGTTAGTCCAAACAAAGTGCCTGTGAGACCCTGGAGGATGATCAACAGGAGAACAGGAGTGCAATTTTAGAAAGGGTGTGATACAAGATGGGCAAGACAGATTAATTTTGTAGCTGTTTTGATCTTGCTTCTCATCTGGGTTTCCAGTAGCAGAAATGAGAGCACCCAGCCACCTGAATAGTAGAAATGCATATATGTATGACAACATATATTCAATATATTAATGGCTGGATCCCTGGGAACATCAAATAGGAGGAGGCACAGCTCTGCTCTCTTCTTGGCATAGTGCACAGGCTGCTGCAGCAGACGGTTGTGTGCTTAGGTACCTTTTGAGAAGAAACCACAATGTCTGATACACCCTTCAGTCCTTGGGAAGGTGGTGCAAGCGGCGCCAGGCTCTTTGTGAACTCAGTAATTGCCTTTGGATGGGGCAGGCTGCCCTTCTCCCTGCGAGTGGTTGAAGGTGTGGGGCTGCTGGAGCACAACCGTGTGGCCGGGGGAACACAAGTGGAGCTGAAAAGCTCTGCCTTTTCATTCCACATCTTTTCCTTTTGTCTATTTGGAGTTGTACTGGAGCATCTTGGTGCTCTTTGCTTGGTAAAAGGCAGTGACCTGCTGCTGCAGGATGGTCAGTGTTTCCAGCATCACTTCTCCCTGCTGGGTGCTTCAGCCACGCAAGCACATTAGAATCATAGAATAGTTCAGGTTGGAAGGGACCTTAAAGATCATTGACTTCCAACCCCCCTGCCATGGGCAGGGACACCTCCCACTGGACCAGGTTGACTCAAAGCCCCATCCAACCTGACCTTGAACCCCTCCAGGGATGGGGCACCTTCTTTCTAACTCTTATTTTCACTGGGGAGCTTCTCCCTGTCCCATGCAAACGTGCATTTGTACAGATACGCTCGGCAGAGTAAACACCAGCCTGAAACCCAGGAAGGGAATAACTGGTGCCAAAGAGAAGAAACTTCACCCCAAGTCTCTATCCAGGCAGAGGTGAGCCGTTGGCACGGATGGACCTTCTCAGGGTGGTGCATGGGGGGGGTTTGGACCTGGAGCCCTTGAGCTCTGTTTCCCCTGAGCTTGCGTTACCTTTGCCTTCTTCAGACATGGAAACTGAGGTTCTTGCTGGGTTCCCTCTTCCCGCTGCTGTGCTCCCCGGGGCACAGGAGGGGATGGGTTCCTGCCCTCTCTGTTGTTCCTCTGGGGTCAGAGCAGCTGCAAAAATGCAGGTGGGGGAGGCAAGGAGGATGGATCAGGGTCTTCACCTTCCTGGCCCTTTGTTTCTCTTCCTATTGGTGCCCTTTCCATCCCCTTGTTCCCACCAGACATCTGCTCTGCAGCTGCAGTGCTCAAACACAGCATGTTTAACCCCGGAGCTACCACAGCGCTTCATGCTCCCAGGGACAGTCTGTAGCCAAGGACCAGGAGGAGGTGGCCTGAGGTGGCCAAAGGTGCTATGAGATCTCTGAGGAGCAGAGATGCCTTTGTGGAGCAGGTGTCTATAAATGTCCCATGGAACACCCCTGTAGGGAATGCCTCACCTGGCTTACACCCAGATCTGCCTTTGTCCAGGTGTCCATGCTGCCTGCGACCTAAAACCATGGAGGGGAGCAGCCACCAGCTCCAGAGGAGTGTCCGTGTCCTCCTTCCTCTGGTTTGCTTAGCGAGGGGCAGGAGCAGCACTGCCTTGCCAAGGAAAGTTGTCACAACGGTGCCAAGGGGACGCTGGCTTGGTCCATCTCTGCCACCCCACCCAGGTGTGTCCAACTGGTTTCTTCTCTCCAGCGGCTGGTGCACCTCATGCCTCTTGAGCATGGATATCGGTTGTTCAACCATTGCCTCTGAGATAACACCTGGGAGAGGAAGAGACCCTTTGCTGCTGCAGAAGATGTATGTTGGCTTCTCTGGAGGTGACTGTTAGGCTTTGTTATCCTGAAGGAGTGAATATTGAAAGGAGAGGAGAAGTTTTCTCCCCTTTTTTAAAGAAAAGAAGGAAACAAACGTGTTTGCATTTTGCAAAGGTATGACAAAGGCACATTTGGGGCTACTGTGGCTGCTTCAGTGCTATTTTGCAATCTTTGTTAAAGACAGCAAAGGCTGCAAACATGAGTTTAAATTGCTCAGGGTGATGGCTGTGGAAGTGGTGGTGTTGGCTGTACAGATCTGGACACAGCTCCCCTCTCAGGTGCCACCCTGCGAGGAGAGAAGCTGCTTTTTTCAGCTGGGCACGGCGTGGAGCTGAGTTCTGGCATTGCCCTGGGCTTCTTCATGCCCGTGGGCTCCCAGTCACCTTTCTGCACTGCAGAGAACGAGGCTGTAACTCACTCTGGGTGCTGAGGGGCCGTGTTTTGAGCAGAATAAAACGGACGTGAGACTGACTGTTAGGCTCGTTTGCGGGAGAGGAAACCAAAGCTGTTGCTCCAGTTGATAGCCGTGGCTACGCGCAGCCCTGGAGCCCAGCCGAGATGCGAGGAGGGCAGAGATAAGGTGGGGGGAGTGCTCCCCATGGCAGGGGGGGTGGTGGCTGCTGTGGTGTTTTCTGGGGGATGCTCCATGCACACCCCACATGGAGCTGCCTGGGCTGGGGGGATGAAGCCGTGAAGGGGACCCTCTTTATTGTGTTTTTTACCTGGAAAATCTGCTTTGACATTAGAGCGGCAGTTTGTCCGGTGTCCCAAAGCCCTTCCTTCCTCTCCGCTCTTGGAGTTGCTGCCCAGCTGGGGTTTCCAGCCTTGCTGCAACCCCCCCCCCCGTCCCCGGGCACAGAGCACTGGGCAGGAGGGCTGTGAGCATCTGCTGAAGCTGGGTACTGCCCGGGGGGTGATGGGGAAGGATGGGAGAGCACCCAGCTGGTGGTTGGAGGGCAGCAGGGAGCAGAGGAGCTTGGGGTGACCTTTGAGGGTGGTGCACGAGCTGATCTACAAACCCAATAGGTCTAGAAACCCCATGGGTGGCCAGAGGACTTCTTGCCCAAGCTGTGCCAAGTGCTTGGGTACCGACACCCATGCAAGCACTGGCTAGCAATTTCTACGTTGCCTCTAGGAGTGTTTTTTACCCCCAGATTTCCCCCATGTTTGTTTTGTACCACGCAGTGGCTGTCTGGGACAAGAGCAAGGTGGCAGTGGGCTCTGGTACCCACTGGGGCTGACCGTGTCCCTGCAGTGCCATCCCCCTGCTGGGTGGTGCCATCTCCAGGGGAGCGATGCCCTTGGGAGCAGACAGGGCATTTCGGGGCCGGAGGTGGTGGAGGCATTTGAACAATTCCTCCTTGGCGACGTAGCAACCAGCAGTTCCCAAAACTTGTGAGACCTATTTTGCTGCGTGAAGGTTAATTATGGAAACCCGCCGCATCTGGGAGAGCGTCCAACTGCCTTTCTCATTCCTATCTGCGTGCCCCGTCCAGGCTGGTTGGTGGCAGCGAAATCTCTGCGCTTTGCTGGGAGCTGGCCGGGTTGGAAAGCAGGTAACTGGTATTTATCGGTGCTGAGTGCCAAACCGTGCGTGGACGGGGGATGCCCGTGGCTGTGTAAAACTCGGCGTGTCCCCTCCTGCTCCCAAACCCCAGGTCGGCGTGGGCAGCGAGCCCGGCTGCGAGTCCAGTGCCGCAAGCGCAGCCCTGGCAGAGCGTGGGAGTCGGCGCTGGGGCTTCCTCCAGGCACTTCTCCTAAGCACTCTGGAAGGGGAGACAAGCCTTCAGCCGGCACGGGGGGGGGGTCTGGATGTGGCCCTCGGGTGTGTTTGAGTGATGCCCCATTCAGAGAGGCGACACTGATTTCTCTGAGCGCAGTTGCAGGCAGAATTAATTCCTCTTTCACTGGCAATGCCCCAGCCCCTCTACCTTCAGCAGCAGCAGGATAAGCGTTTCCCATGGAAAACTGTTGTTTCAGCTCCTCAATTTTCAAGCAGCGAAGTCACAACCCCCTGGTTTGGTAGATGTGTCAGGACTTTCTGCCGTTCCTGTGGAAAGTAGGCAAGTACTTCTGTTTACAGACTGGGAAGGGAAGCTGAGCTCCGCTTCTGCATAGTCACTGTTGTAGGTAACAGTTTATTTTAAGGCGGGATGGAAAGAAAACACAGCAAAAAGCATAGGGAAAAAAAAAAAAAAAAAAGAAGAAGAACATTCCCTTTGCTAGCGCTGGAGCGTGACAGCCAGAGGCTCAGGGCTCCCGCCCACATCTGCCGGGCAGCTGGTTTCATGGCTTTCCATTAGGTAACGTATGGGCAATTTTATGATGTGATTTGCTTTTCACACGCTAATTGGCCGTGTGAGACTTTTTATGGGGAATTTGGAAACTTGCTGTGAGAAGCTGGGATCCTGGGGTGTGAATTCTCGTTTTTTTGGTGGTTGGGGTTTTTTTTTTTGGTTGGGTTTTTTTTTTAATTTTTGATTTTTTTAAAGCGAAAGTGCAGAGCCGGGGTTCTGGGAAGTGGCTTTCCTGCCTGTAATGACATTGGCCTCCGGTATTCCAGCTTGCTCATTTTAGAGCTTTTATTGCATCTCCCAGGCTTTTCCCCATCCACGCCTGCGCCAGGTCGGGGGTG
Organism: Gallinago jamesoni; assembly: GCA_025769975.1. Taxonomy (NCBI): domain Eukaryota; kingdom Metazoa; phylum Chordata; class Aves; order Charadriiformes; family Scolopacidae; genus Gallinago; species Gallinago jamesoni. The sequence goes on along the minus strand of JAOQGH010000062.1, from coordinate 4,114,727 downwards.
GGGAAGCTGTAGCCCCACAAGCACTTGAGGGAGAGACGTCAGGCTCCAGACATCCCACGGCCAGGAGCAGTTCCTGTCAGAGCCACCGTGGACCTGGCATGGGTCTCGGTGCTCCCCCACCAGCATCACGTCCAGGGGAATGCCACGGTGCAGTGCCTGGGCAGGAGGATGGTGGGGGTGGATTTGTCCATTTTTTTTTTTTTTTTTCCACTTTCATGTTGATTTTCATCCTTTTCTTCCACTTTCACTAGCGAAATGAGAGACTCTTCTCTTTCTCCATTTTCGCTTTCCGCCCCTCGACCTGGTGTGCTGGGAGGTGCTGGTGGGTCCAGGTTCTCCTCCGTCCCCAGGTCAATTTGCAGCGGTCAATCTGGTGGAGCTGCCCCGGCCAGACCCACTCAGGGCATTTCTGATGGACCGTGGTGGCACTTGGGCCACCGTGTGTGCTCCTTGTTGGGTCTAAGAGCTGGGGAGAGCAGCTGTGGTTGCCTTTTCCTTGGGAAACACCATCCAGCCTCAGGAGCTGCCGGAGAAGGGCAGAGGCTTTGCCTGGAGGAGATTCTCTAGTGGCTCGTAAGGGCTGTGCACCATCAGGAGCTTTTTCCACTGAGTGTTGGTGCTGGTTTCCCCCATCATGGGGAAGTCCAGGCGTTTACCAAGGGCTCATCTCACATGGAGAGCTTCTTCTGAAGTGGGAGCTGTAACAGGGCATCTCACCTACCTGTCTGGCTGCTTTCATGAAACCGGTTAGCAGCTCTGTGTGTGTGTGTGTGTGTGTCTGCACCCTGTCGGATGTGGGTGAAGGTGGCTGGCAGGTTGGTGGTGGCACTGACAGCGAGGGGAAGGCAGGCACGCAGGCAGAGGATGCTTCCGCATGTCTTCTTAGAAAACCCAGCTGAAAATACCAGGAACCTGCCAGTCCCTCTTCCCCCGCCACAGACCTCTCGGGTGGAAGTGCTTCTGTCTTCTTCTGTCTTCGTTTGCTCCTCGGTCCTCGGTTAGGACCTGCAAAAGCGGCTGGCACACGACTCTGTCACTGCCGACCAGCTTTGTGGCAGCGGGTACCTGTGCACGGGGCAAGGTGGGGTTCAATGTATGGTGGGAAGGTGTTTTTGTGGCATTTATCCTCTTTTTTTCCTTAGGGAAGCATGGGCTGTGTGTGTCTTCGTGTGCCTGTCTGCCTGCCTGCTGCTCCTGCAATACGATTCGGATGGGATCGTTCCCCCACGTTTAAACGACAGATCTCAACTAGATGATCTCTAAGATGATCATCAACTAGATGATCCCTTCCAACCCAAACCATTCTATGGTTCTATATTAAGTTGCTACAAGCTCATGAAAATCATTCCCTGACCACAGGAGGCAACCAGACCCTCTTCTCAGCCTTGCTGAGGGGTGGGTGTGGTGTGTGATGAGCCTTTATTAGACATCAGACAATCCTTCTGTCTGGAGCTTTTGGCCCAGTTGGAAACCCACCTTCAGCACTGCTACTCGTGGCTTCTCTGCCCGGCTTGGGGAAGCAGAAGGTCTCCAGGCAGCATCCCCTGGGATATCAGGCTGGAATTCCAGCGGGGGCTGCAGACAGATGATGTCAGGTGTGGGGTTTGGGTCCCCCATCACCTTGCCCTGGCAGTGAAGCTCACGGGGAGGTGGTGGGGAGGGTTGGGGACATGGCTTCCAATGGGTGACCGGCCGTGTCCCCCCCCATGGGCAGTTCACCACCCTCCTGCCCATCCTTTCCTGTGCTTCCCTGGGAAATCACGTCTGTGGGAAGGGTGGGTGGGGGGAGGAAACTGGCCACCGGCTCCGTCCGGGACAGGGACACTTAGAAACCTTTTCTGTGCCAGCGCTTCGACGTGGGGAGGGCTGCCCCCCCCTCTTCCCCCCTCCCCACCCCAGCTCCTGCTCTTAAGGGGTTTGCTGCTGTAAGGGGCTCTGTCGGGGGGCGATGAAGGACTTGCTGCAGTGGGAAAAGCTTGGAACCCAGCTCCAAAACAGAGTGAGAACTGGTAGGCTCACCCTGCCCCCCCCCCCCCAGCGTCCCCCCGCGTGGGGAGGAGGCGGCGGAGGGGAAGGAAATGTCGTGCTCTGACTCCTCATTTCCACCGAGCTCAGTCCCGCGCCGGAGCATCCTGCTGCAGCCCTGGCCCCCGGCTGCTCCCCACGGCGGGGTGGCCGCGGCCACGCTGGGTGTCCCACAGCTCCTGCGCGTCCCCCCGAGGGCACAGAGGTGCCACTTGGCACCCCGGCCATGCTCTTCTACCGGTTCAGCCCCTCTGCCGTCAGGGGTAAGCTCTGCTTCTGGCTGCCCTTCCCTTCTCTATCTTCTCAAGCCCCCCACCCCTCCCTGGGGGCAGTGGGGAGTGGAGAGGGGGGGGAGGTCAGGACATCCCGGGGGTTGGGAGGTTGGGGTTTCTTTTCTTGGTTGGGGGCACCTGAGCGGCAGCCTCTCTGGTTGTGATGGCCCCATGGCCCCTTGTGAGCAAGGAGAAGCAGAGCAGGAGCTGGGGGGGGGCTGGCAGGTCCATCGGTCGGGGGGCTGTGGGAGATGCCCATCCTCCTTGGGCCCTACCCACCACGTGGATGCGTGAGGGAACTGTTCTCTGGAGCTGTCATGGCCAAGGACGTGGACCATGAGTCTTGGTGCCCTCCCAGCTACACAGTCACAGCCGCAGGGTGCCTTCTCCTGAGGAGGTGCTGGGATGCACGGGTTGGATGTGGTGCTCCGTGAGGATCAGGCTGACCCAGCCGGGCTCCAGGGTAGAGGTCTCTACTGGTGTTACTGGTTTTGAGCCCTGTTGAGGGCAGGAGGGGTCAGCCACGGATTTCAGCTGGGTTCACTGCACGGTTAAGGACAGCTGCGCAGTTTGGACCCAGATGCAGATGCTTATTCCAAATCTTCTTCCCAAAACTTCTGAAGTATTTGGGTCCAGGGTTTTGGCTTGGTCCCGTCCTTGCCTGAACTGCTTGTTTGGGGCTTTTTTTTTTTTGTTAAATCTCTGCTGTAGCTTTGTAATTGGAAATGCAGCCAGAGCTCTCGGCTGAGGCTGTTGGCGGATGGTGATGAAATTGGGGTGTTTCACTGTGATCTGCTCTGGGTGGATCTGGCCTCAGTCCAGACTGCTGGGTGGTGCCTCCGAGAGGGACGGGCGAGACCCTGAAACTGCTGTCACATTTTCTACGCTTGAAGTCAAATGTTTGTCACCCTCAGAAGTATAAATCTCAGCAGACCGACGGACTGCTGACAGTAGGCAGCACCTTGCTTTGGCCACATGAGCTTTGGGCTGTTTTCCCTCAAGTTCTGTAAATTTGAGAAATTTCCCAGAAAATAGTGCTGGCTGTTGGGTGGGTTCATCCAGGCGATCGCTGAACCATGTGTGAGGGATGGGAACTGGCCAGGCAGGGGGGGGCTATAGAAAACCATCAGGGTTTTGATGCCTGCCAGTAGGAACGTCGGCTTGAAAGAAGAGGTGGGGTGGTCCTGGGTGGTGGGAAGGAGGAAGGAGAAGGAGAGGTTTCTTTGGCAGGCTTCTCTGGAGGATGTTTGCAGAAGTGACCAGCCCTAAGCTTTGATGAGCTCTGAACTAATTATTAAAAACAAAGGCCTTCCTCTCCTGCCTGGCAGACTATTGTATTTTGGTTTGGTTGGGTTCAGAAATGAAATGTTTCATCGGGAGGTTAAAATTGTGTCTGGTGGCCCTGTTGCTCCCGTGTTACCTCCTCCTCTTTGCCTTCTTCTAGCAGAGAGGCTAAAGCCGAGCAGTTTCTGCTCCCTTGGGCAGAGACCCCCCCTCCTCCACACATGGGCATCGATTGCCCACCAGCACATCCCTGGGCTCCCCTCTCCTGCTTCTGCAGCTGGTTGGTTGTCGTTTCCTCTGCTTTCTGCACGTGAAACACGGGCTCGGGTGCCGTGGGACCTGGGGACAAATGGGCTGCCCACCACAGGGAGCGTGGCTGCTGCCTGGTGGGATGCTCAGGCTGGTTCTTTGCTTTCTTTCAGAAATCGAAGCCAAGAAAGCCTGCGACTGGCTGCGAGCGGCGGGATTCCCCCAGTATGCCCAGCTTTACGAAGGTGAGAACTTGCCTCCTCTTCCTCCTGAGCCCAGTCCCTGCCCCTGTACCTGGTGGTCTCTTCTGTATCTCGAATCCCGAGGGTGGCTGCAGGGAGAGCTCACTAACCTCTGGAGAGAGGAGAGGAGAGGATGGAGAGGATTGTTTACTAATTATATGATTAGCTATTAAAACTTGAAGCCTTTGGACTTGGCCGTGGCCCGGGGAGCCAGCCATGCTGTTAACTTCTCTGCATTCCTGAACTTTTCCCCTCCAGGCAGGGCTGCGAGGAGTCCCCGGGGTGGCTGCTCAGGCCAAGGGCAGGCAGGCTTTGGAGATCCACGGGCTCCAAGTGGTTCAGTGAGTGTTTGCAGTGGGTGGGAGCCCAGAGGCAGCCAGCAGAGGTAACGTGGCGAGTGAGCGTTCCTTCCTTCCCTCCCCGCTGGCACGTCCTGCAGGCTCCTGCCCTGCCCCGATATGCTATTTGGCAGCAAAGTCTGGGTTTTCTGAGTACACAGCAAGCCATGCCCAGGGCAGACTGGGTTCCCAACACCGCACAGCTCCTGGGGTGCAGGGGATGGGCAGCAGATCCACCCCCCCACCCCCCCCGATGGACCCAGTCCCATCTCCATCAGGTTGCAGGGTGACTCTGGTGGTGGGTCTGGCCTCCGGCTCAGCTGTGTTTACGTCAAACCCATGGTGGGACCTCTGGGCCCTGCTGGGGGGGCTGGTGGCTTCAGCCAGCCCCGGCTGGCCAGGACAATAGCGGGAAGCCGGGTCTCTGGCGGGCTGCAGCGATGGCCATTGTTCGGCCGGGCATTTCCACCACCCCCCGCGACACGTGTGCAGGAGCCACGCTCTTGCCCCTCAGGTGATGGCTTTACGGGCTGCCTGTTTTGCCTCTGGTTTCTATTTTAGGGGGGCCAGGTTTCTATTTTTTCCTGCAGGGGAGACCCAGCCCCAGGTGTTGGACCCCAATAGCGCTTGCAGCCCAGGGCGGTGAGGAGCGGGTGCTGGGTGCTGGAGTCTATGAATAAACTGACCCTTTTTTCAGCCTCTCTGAGGAAAACTTCCCACATCCTCTGAGTGTTTCATTCTGTTTTTTCTCCCCAGCTGGTGGGGTTCAGCATCCCCTTGGTAATTGCACTCGGTAGCTTCATTAACAGCTGGGCTTAGACACTTGTGGTTAATGGTCCAGGTCCTACATGGCTAATCCCAGCAGAGCTGTCTCCGAGTGTACGGAGATGAGCAGGGAATGGAATGGAGGCCCTTGGGCACCTCGCCGCCCTCACCTAACTTACCTGGAAAGAACACTGGACATGTACCACTGACTCTGGACATGTACCTCTGGGTGGTCCTCCAGCTACTGCCCTGCAAGCTTATCTGCCTGTGGAGACCTGACCCATGGCCTTTGAAGCGTGTGTGTGTGCTTGAATGCGATGCTAGATCTGCTGTACCACCATACCAGTATGGCTTTCATGCTCCTGGGGCACCTCTTAGCAGCTCTGAGCTCTCCCTAGGGACCTGAGAGGCTTTCTTGACCCTGCGGGATCAGTGGGAGAAGGGAGTCATTGATGAGCGACCGATGCATCTGTGATGTATTGCCTTATGGGATACCAAGATGTCTCTTGGGCAGTGTTGAGGAGGTGGCCACTCTCCAAAAGCCACCATGAGAAGCCGAGGGGTTCCCTATCCCCCTGCGGTGCGTGTGGCCGGCACCCCCAATGAGGGGAAGCCCACGCTCCAGATGTGCTCAGCTGGCAGGAGAGCTGTGCGGTGGTACCTGTGTGGGTATGGGAAAGGGCTGTGAAGGGCTGGTGTTTTATTTCTGAACCAGCTCAGCTCTCCAAGTGCTACAGCCATCCCAGCACCCCATCCCAACAGGAGCCTTTTCCGTGGGCTTTAATTGTCCCCGGCAGGCCAATGTCCCCGGCGCGGTGACGGGTTTTTTGTCCTGTGAGGGGGAAGCAGCCTGAGGAGGAGGTGATGTGAAGGGTATCATCTGCTGCGTGATACTGATCCACTCCCCAGCATCTGGGCTCCCACAAGCTCTCCTTCTCCTGGCCTGGTGGGACTTGTTTCCACCCCTCTCCTCTGCCCAGTCCATCCTTCCCACCTCTGCACTTGGCTTGTGCTCACCACTGGGACATCCCCAGCCCCCTCTCTGTCTTGCTTTTGCTCTTTGCTGGCTGCCTCCTGGAGCTGTGGGCAAAAAGTGATCCCTCAGGAGGAACCACTCCCTATGGAGAGCTGTGTCCCAGCCAGCTCAGTGAGACCATCCTTCTCTGTAGGTTCCCCTCCCTCATCCCTGGCTGTCAGGGGTGGCAGCTCCCAGTAGCGATGTGATGCTCCAGCCTTCCCGGCTTCTTCCAACTCATGGTGCAGGAGCCTCCCATGCCTTTCTTTTCCACAGCTCTCCTGCTTCCCCAGCTCCCCAGCCTTGGCATCCCTCCTCCTCTTGCACCTCATGGCATCTCCCTCCTCCCACCACACTCACCACCATCCCTTGTGCCTGGCGGAGTGGCTGGCTCCGAAACGACCACTGATCTTCCTCTCGCTTTCCTCCCCAGACTCATTGTTCCCTCTCGACATCGGCGCTGTGAAGAAGGACCACAGCTTCCTGGACCAGGACTCCCTCAAATCCCTGTGCAGGTGAGGCTCCCTTGCACCCCTTCATGGCTACAGGCAGCAGAGCCAGGCCAAGGGCTCGGGGTGGCTGCCCATGGGTGGGCTCAGCCGTGGGGGCTGTGGGGTGCACCCCATCTGGGGTTTGGACCCTGCCCGGGCATTCTCGCTCCCTCTGCAAGGAGGAATTTGGATGCTTTAGTCTTTCTCATCAGGCAGCGTTGCTGGCTGTTGGGTGGTGCCAGGGAAACGGCAGCGGGTTTTATTTTGAACTCGCGGAGCTCCTGGAGAGCGGAAGCGTTTCCCAGGAATAATTCTTCTCTTTGTGTGGCTTTCGGGCTGCGTTTCAATTTCAAGCTTGGGTAACTCCAGCCTGTAGAGCTGGGTTAGACATGGTTTGGTCAGAGCTGAGCTCTCAGACGGAGCAGAGGGGCAAAGAGAAACCCTTTTCTGCTGTCCCCGCTGCCCATGGGTGGCATCTTGCTGGCTGTGGTCCCCAGAGGGGGGGGAGCCGTGTGTGCCCAGGGTGCCTTTTGTATAGCTTTATTTTGCAAGCTTGCTTCATAACGTCTCTGAGAGCGAAATGGAGTTTGGAAACTACGTCTCACATCAGAGTGACGGGGTCCTGCTTGGCTGTCAGCGTAAAGCAGATTCAGATCAAAGTGCCTGGGGGTGAAATGGTGTCCACAGGCAGAGTTTCACTTGGTCATCAGGTGTGTGCCACCTACGAAGGAGAAGAAACACACAGAGAGGGGTTTGCAGTGTGAGGTGCTGCGTGGAAGTCACCCGCTGCTAATTAACATCACAGAATCGTACAATCATTAGCGCACCGTGCGGGTCATGAGGAGCTGCGGGTGCTCGCGGCGGCGTTTGGGGAGCTGTGATTTGCTTCGCCCAGGTGAAGCCTGTGCTGGTGGCTCCCTCCTCTTTCCTGGAATAACCGCTCTGTCGGCTGATCTGCCCGAGGGTTTCAGCTGGCTCGTGTGGCTTCGTGTGGCGTTAGTCATGCCGGTGCCTGGCAACGCCGCCCCGCTGAACATTTTCCACGGGGACACGCTACTCCTCGCAGCAGCGGGGCTGAAAATAGCTCCGGGAGATGCCGCCGGGTGCCTCGCTGCAAGGAGACAGTGGGTGTTTTGGGGGAAACTCCCCCAGTACTGCCAGTGTAAGCAAAATCGAACACCCAAAAGGAGGGATGCCCTCCTTGTCCCTCCACCCCCACCCCAAACTCTGTCCCAGCATCTGTCTGTCCGGACTGTCTGTGTGTCACACTGGCCAAGAGTGACTCAGAGCTGCTTTGGCTTTCGAGCCACATCATTGTGCCCCCGCGCTGACTCCTTGCTGAGACACGGCCGCTGCCTCTCGCTGTCCCTCCCCTCCCCCCCCCAACACACGCTGCTGCCAAACAGAGCGGACACGGGGTGGGAAAATGGTCCATTACTTATTTGCTTTCCAAACAGAGAGGTTTCTGTGCCAGGCAGGAGGGGATCCCCTGCACTGCTTCCCAGGTGCACGGTGAGCTCCTGGTTTGTCCTCCCCTTGGTCCTATAAGGGTGGGAGGTGGTGAGAGGTTTCTGACCATCTCTCTCTGCCTGAGATTTTAGGTTCTTTTGTGGTCACCTGGCTGGACACAGAAGCTTCTGAGATTGTTTTGCTTTGATAACCTGGACCAGGTCAGGTCATCCCTGCCTGCTCACAGGACTGGTACAACTGGGTGAGCCATGCAGGACAGCAGTGTCCCTGAGGTGGCCCTGTGAGATGTTTGCCTAGTGAAAAGGTGTAAAAGGACACTGGAAAATGCAGTTCCTCCAAGAAAACGAACCCCCTGGACATGTTCTCTCCCGCCCTGGCACATGTGCTCCCATCTTGCTCCCTGTGTCAGACTTCACACGTTGAGTCCTGTGGCAGGATGCCCTGCAGGACCATGCTCTCGGTTGGGGGGGTTCAGTGGGATTGCAAGAGGGGCATTAGTCACATTTTTGGTAATATCCCCCTGAGGTTTGTTTTTCAGCTGAGCAGACACGGAACTTGCACGCTGGAACGAAAGTGCTTGTCGTAGAGTTTGTGAAGGTGCTAATTAAAGTGAATTAACTGGAGATTCACTCCCTTGTGTAAAGAAGAAAGCCAGGGCTTGAAGCTGTAGCTGGAGAAGGTTGAAGGGCCCAGCTGGGGGTCATTCCTGCCCCAGGGGGTGCCTGGCAGCTGAGTTTGAGGGAACGGGTCTCCCCAAGCTGTCAGGGGCTTTCCTTCAGAAATAGCAGAAATATCCCTGGTAGCCTTCAGGGCCAGGCTGCTCCTGGCAAATGCCACCTGAGAGGTGGCTTGCACCCATGTGGTCCTGGCAGCCTGGTGGTGCCACGAGTGGTGGGAGGTGGGTGTCCTTTGAGGTCCTTGGGTTGTGGGAGAGCAAATGCCGGGCGCTGGGGTGGCTGCAGGTGTTTAGGCATGGCCAGGATGTGGGAGAGGAGTGGGACTCTGGTGGCTGCTGGCATAATACTGGCCGACAACTGGCCCACTGACTGGTACATGACCACGGGCTTGTGCCACTCATGCACTCGAGTGGTTTTGCCCGTTGGCGTGTGACCAGGTGGCTGAGCAGGTGGTGGGGGCACGGGGTGCTGGCAGAGCTTGGGGGGCAGTGTGGGGCGCCATGCTCCCCGGGGAACAGGCTTGGAGCTGTGCCGGACTCCGCGTGTCCCTCTGATCCCTGGAGCAGCAGCTGCTGGGTGACAGGTGACAGTGAACAACAAGGGCTCTAAAACAGAAAGAGAGAGAGAAAGAGACGGAAAGAAAAGAGAGAAGAGAAAGAGAGAATGAAAGAAAAGAGAGAAGAGAAAGAGAAAATGAAAGAAGAGAAAGAGAGAGAGAAAGAAAGAGAGAAAAAGAGAGAAGAGAGAGAAAGTAACAGAGAGAAAGAAAGAGAATGAAAGAAGAGAGAAGAGAGAATGAAAGAAGAGAGAAAGAGAATGAAAGAAAAGAAAGAGAATGAAAGAAAAGAGAGAAAGAGAGGAAAGAGAGAGAGAGAAAGAGAAAATGAAAGGGAGAAAGAAAGAGAGAGAGAAAAGAGAGAGAAAGAGAGAAATGAAAGAGAGAAATGAAAGAGAGAATTGCAAGAGAGAAATGAAGGAGAGGAAGGGAGAAATGAAAGAGAGGAAGGGAGAAATGAAAGAGAGAAAGAGAGAGAGAAAGAGCAAGCATTGCAACCCCAGCAAGGGCGAGAATCGGGGTAAAGCCTCTCTTGGTTTCTTGCAGGAGGCTGATGACCCTGAACACATGTGCCTCCATGAAGCTGGAAGTCCACTTTCAGCGTAAACAGGTATGTCCTGGGCGTTCAAGGGCAGGGGAAGAGCGGAGGGGCACGGGGAAATGTGTGTGCACTGGTGGCACACCAACCCTGCGTTCAGGGATAACACTGGGGTGTTGTAGGACTGGCCCCGAGCATGGACCAGCACCCGGTGCTGCTAGGGGATTTCTTTTGCTGTTTCCCAGGATAGACATGGCCCCAGAAGGGGATTTGGCTGGATTTGCAGGTGCCCGTGTTTCCCACGCACCTCTCCGAGGCTCTGGGAGTGGCAGCTGAACCACAGGAGTTGTTAGACCTGGGCTGGGACAGCCGTGGTGATCTGTGCAGGGCTCTGTGCCTGCAACCTGCAGCATCACCCTGGGGGTCTCTGCTGAGCCAGGCTCTGAGCCCCCACCACCCCCACCCCCCCGGCAGCATCCTGACCCTGAAGGGATGGGTGAAACCAGCCCCTCTGTCACGACAACAATTAACATTGGCATATTAATAACACAACTTTTTCTATTTCCCTTAATGAATAATACACTTAAAACGCACACCAGCTTGCTGTTTAGCATATGGAAATTGTTACGTGGGTGTTTCCCTGCTTATTCCGACTGCCCTTATTTTGGCTTGAGAAGGGATGCTGACCTGCACCCCTCTCTGTGCTGCCGTGGGTGGTTTGCAGGGAGGCTCCATAGGGAGGTCCCGACTGCCTGTGAGATATCCAGAGGTAGCCTGGAAGCAGCACCTTCCCTTCCTTGGTGCAGTATGGCCCTTGGGCATAGGCACAGTGATGCCTGGTGGCTCCTAGAGCCCTCCGTTGCTAAAGGAGTGGGTTTAAGGGGCCGTGCTGTCCTTCACTGGGGTGGTTGTCCCAGAAGAGCAGGGCAGGAGGACACACCGACCTTCTGTGACTCTGACTGATTGTCCCCTGTTGTCGCCCACCTGCAGAATGAAGACTCCGAGGAGGAAGACCTGTGTGCCATCAGCGACCGGTGGGCTTTTCAGAGGGACAGCAAGAGGTGGTCGCGGGTGGGGTCGGTCGATGTCCTCTCCCAGGGCTCCGAGGTCCTGAACTCCACCATGCGGCTGGCGTCCAGCCGCGAGAGCGTCCTGACGGACCTCAGCACCAACCCGGAGGCCATGTCCCTGCACAGCAGCGGCAGCACCGGCAGCAGGCTGGGCATCGGGACCGTCCCCCCTGACCCCCCGTCCCCCATCCATGTTGCCACCACCGCCTCCAGCCGCAGCTTGAGTGAGCGCTCCTTGCCGGAGCAGCCCTCGAGCCAGGATGAAGGCTCCAAGGAGAAGCCAAAGAAGCGACGGTCTCGCAGCTTCCTGAAGAGGATCGAGTCCCTCCGAAAGAAGGACAAAGAGAAAGCTGACCCGGATGAGAAGGTGGCCACAGACAGCAACCTCACAGCCACAGCAGGATGGAGCTCCCTGAAGACTAATGGGGACCTTGCAGCCACCAAGGCCACCTCCCCTAAAAGAGGGATATCTGCCTCTTTCCATGGCAAGAAACACTTCTTCTCGGTATCGTACAGGACTAACCGCTTGCTAGGCTCGGGCAGGAGCAAGGTGAGCTCTGCCTCGAAGCGTGGTGGGGTCTACCTGGAGGACTACAAAACTGATGTGACAGCCAGCGGCGACTGGGCTGCTGGAGCCTGCCAGCACCGGCCGGCACACAGCGGGGACTGCTTGGTCTACATCCCCCGGGACCACAAGCCGGGCACTTTCCCCAAATCCCTCTCCATCGAGAGCTTGTGTCCCTTGGGCGGCAGCTCCCTGAGCCACTGGAAGTCGGGGAACGTGCCGGCGGGGCTGGTGGGAGGCGGTGGGGGCGGCAGCAGCAGCAGCGTGGAGGGCTCATCCTCCCCGCGGGGTTTCGGCTGCCGGCGGCGACGGGGCTCCTGCAGCTCCCTGGGCAGCCGGGTCAGCGTGTACGACAACGTGCCGGAGTTCGGCAGCAGCGAGGATTTCTGCAAGGACGACGGGGAGGTGACCTACGAGAACCTCGATGACATACTGCAGCACATGTGGGGGCTGCAGCAGAAGGTGGAGCTCTGGTATAAAGCCATCTCCCCCGACCTGGCTGGGGAGGAGGGGGGCGAGGAGGAGGAGGAAGAGGAGGAGGAGGAATCGGACTCGGGAGGGGAACCTTCCAACCTGCACTTCGAAGAGCGATCCATGTCGGACGTTGGAACTTCTGCCAGTGACTTTGACAGCACGGGCAACTCCCTCAATGAGGCCGAGGAGACCGAGATGCGGGAGCGCCGGGACTCGGGGGTGGGAGCATCCCTCACCAGGCCCTGCAGGTAAGCGAGGGTCGGGGTTGGGGATGTCTCCTCCTCTCCTCCGCCATTCTTAGATCCCAGCTGGAGTGGTACATCCAGCTCTGGAGCCTCCAAAATAAGAAGGACATGGACCTGTTGGAGCAGGTCCAGAGGGTGGCCACAAAGATGCTCAGAGGGCTGGAGCACCGAGTTAGGGTTGCTCAGCCTGGAGAAGACTCCAGGGAGACATTATAGCAGCTTTCCAGTATCTGAAGGGGGCCTACAGGAAAGATAGAGAGGGCCTTTTTACAAGGGCATGTAGTGGTAGGACAAGGAGTAATGGCTCCAAATTGGAAGAGGGAAGATTTAGATTGGGTATAAGGAAAAACATTTTCACTATGAAGGTGGTGAGACACTGACCCAGGTTGCCCAGAGAAGCTGTGGCTGTCCCATCCCTGGAGGGGTTCAAGGCCAGGCTGGATGGGGCTTTGAGCAACCTGGTCTGGTTGGGAGGTGTCCCTGCCCATGGCAGGGGGTGTTGGAACTGGATGATCATCATGGTCTCCTCCAACCCAAACCATTCTATGATTCTTAGGAAGAACTTTGTGCTGGAGCTGCCAGTGTGTTGCGGTTCAGGGGACCACTGCAAGCCCATCTCCCATCCCACGCTTGCTTGGGCAGCAGGGATAGGAGCAGCACTGGAGCCGTTGCTGGGGAGATGCTGACCGGTTGCCCTGCAAGCCCTGGCTCGGTGATCGCCCTTTTCCTGGTGGCAGAAGCGGGCAGGAGAGGGGAGATGGTGATGGCCATGGGGTGCGGGCAGGGAGAGCGCAGCGTGGGGCACTGGTGCGCTCTGGTGGCTGCAAACCACCACTGCCAGCCCTGCTGCTGCCTGTGGCGCACAGGCTGCGACCTCTGCCTGCACAGACCTGTAATTAAATGGGTTTTCATTTACTAATTGCAGGTCTAAATGAAGGAGGCACTCGCTCTCTGTGTGCTCTTGGGCTTTCCCTAAGAAATCTCTGGCTGTTGCTGAGCTCTGTGACTTTTCTAGCCCCTGCTGGGCTGGCGCTGGAGGGTGACATGCCTACAGGCAGGCATGGAGGGATAAAGAGGACTGGGGTTTTTTTTCAGCTGAGAATGTCCCTTTTGGGCTTGGGGATGCACTGGACCAGCTGGGCAGGAGCCTTCCTGGAGCAGCATGGACTTGGGAAGGGTTTTAGCAGTCTCCTAAGAGAGCATGACCTCGTTAGGGTGTCTTTTCTTCTTGAGAAAGCAAGTGTTGGAGATGTCCCCTTTGCCATGGCATTGTGCTGTGTGGTGGTCCCGCAGGGATGTGTCACCCTGAGCATCTGAGCTCTCCCCAGGTCTCCTTGGCAGAGCTGTAGCCCAGCACAGTCCTCGGGTGTTGGGGCAGCCCCGTGGCTCCGCGAGGGGTGCAAGTGAGAGGATGCTGGTTGTTTCAGGGGAATCTCGGGGAGGGAGCAGTCCTTCGAGGCAAGGGAAAACATCTCTCATGCTCTCCCTCACCCCCATCACACTGGGTTTGTGAGCAGCACTCATGGCACTGGGACTGGTGTTGGTATCCCTGGGGTCAGCCCGGCTGCTGCTGTGCCCACAGCTTCCCCCAGAACAGCGGGTGCTGTGGGGAGGGAAAAGCCCTTCCCCGGTGTCTCCAGCTCCACCACGACCATCCTTTCCCCGCAGAAAGCTGCGCTGGCACAGTTTCCAGAACTCACACCGTCCCAGTTTGAACTCTGCCTCCCTGGAGATCAACCGCCAGTCCTCTGCCCAGCTCAACCTGCTCCAGAAGTGCTCCTTGCTCCATCTCACGGCCATCATGGAGAAGTACTCCGTGCCCCACAAGCAAGCCTGGACGTGGTGAGTTAGTGGGGAGAGGGACTGGGACGATGCTCTCATGGTGGATACAGGATCTGTGCTATGCCTGGCGCTGCCTCCCAGCCCAGGACCTGCAGCCTGGGGCAGCTTTGGTGCGTGAAGATGGTGGAGAGGGATGGAAAGAAGTAGAAACAAAAGCTGGCTTTGTTCTGCGTGGCTGTGGGAGTTGTTGCAAGCATGAGCTGGGGGCTGACACATGGGCTCCCAGCATCGTTGCATCCAGGAGGGCTGCAGGCATTTGTGGGGCATTAAAAATACTGCAGAGAGTGGGACAGTGGTTTCTTTCTGTAACCAAGTATTAAAGCATTTTGGCCCAATAAAAGGTGCTGAGGTTCCTGCTCAAAAGCTGCCTTGCTTTCGTTCAAAACATGGCAGAAGCACGCGTAGATGTATGTTGCCTGGGGTCCCGCTCCCCTCTGCAAGGTGGGTGCTGAGGTTCTTTGCAGTGACGTCTGTCTGTCCCACCCCGCAGGACCGTGCCCAAGTTCATGAAGCGGAGTAAAGTCCCCGACTACAGGGACAAGGTGGTCTTCGGGGTGCCACCCATCATCAACGTGCAACGGACGGGGCAGCCCCTGCCCCAGAGCATCCAGCAGGCGATGCGCTACATCCGCAGCCAGTGCCTGGACCAGGTGATGCTGCGACCATCGGCCGTGGCTGTGGGGCAGCTTTGAACCTGCTGCTGAGCAGCAGCCCTGTGATTTGGGGGGGGGAAAAAAAGCCAGCTTGCCGGGGTGTTTTTTGTTCCCCTCTTGGCTGTGGTGAAGCGGGAGGGTGAGATTGTCTGTGGGAACTCCCACCCTTGGCCATCCATCACCCAGGGTTCTGCTCTGGGTTGCAGGGGAGCGAGGTCTTTGGGGAAGGGGCTTCCTCTCCTGTCCTATGGGAGTCCACCCAGGCACTTTCTGGGTGGGTGCCCACTTGAGCACCAACCCGCTCTTCCCCGGCAGGTTGGCATTTTCCGAAAGTCAGGGGTGAAGTCCCGGATCCAGGTGCTCCGTCACATGAATGAAACCAGCCCGGACAATGTCAACTACGATGGGCAGTCGGCGTACGACGTGGCTGACCTGCTGAAGCAGTATTTCCGTGACCTGCCGGAGCCCATCTTCACCAGCAAGCTGACGGACACCTTCCTGCAGATATACCAGTGTAAGTGCTGGGCTGGGACCATTGACTCCTGGGCTGGGGATGAAAGTTGGGGTCTCCTAGGGAGGAGGCGCCTCTTTGTTCATTTGGACGGAGGTGAGTGGTGGCCCACGGGGATGGACCTGCTGACCATCAGCTTTTCCACAGTCGTGTCAAAGGAGCAGCGGCTGCAGGCGGTGCAGGCGGCTGTTATCCTCATGCCGGATGAGAACCGGGAGGTGCTGCAGACCCTGCTCTACTTCCTGAGCGACATCGCCTCAGCAGAGGAGAACCAAATGACCGCCGGGAACCTGGCTGTGTGCCTGGCCCCCTCCATCTTCCACCTCAACGTGTCCAAGAAGGAAAGCACCTCACCGAGGTAAGGGTTGGACTAGCTCTGTCCTACTCAGCCTTCCTGCAGCCCCTGTCTCCCCATCACCCCTTCCCTGTCCCTCCTGGGAGGAGGCCACTCAACCCAGCCAAGACATGGTGGGAACATGCGTGCTCTCACACAGCCCCCCATCGCTCTGCTGTGCTTTGCAGTATGGAGGTCCCCCATTCTGCAATGCAAATAAGAGCAATGGGGGGCTAGAGGCAGGCAGGATGCCCACCCAGTCCCAGCCAATACCTGCTTCCCCCACAGGGTGATACATAAGAGGGGCACCATGGGGAAGCCTGACCAGAAGGACCTCAATGAGAACATGGCCGCAACGCAGGGGCTCTCCCACATGATCACCGACTGCAAGAAGCTCTTTCAGGTGGGTGACTGCGGTGTGTCCAGCCTGGCTTTGCCCTTCCTGGGTGATGCCAGTGGGAAATGTGAGGTTGCCGGTGGGGTGCTAGTCCTGTGGAGTCAGTGTGTGGCAAGATAAGGGCACCCATCCTTCAGTGGGGCAGCTGCTGCTGGTTGGTCAGCTCCGGGAGCGAAGCCCAGCTGTATCTTCTTGTGGTGCAGGTTGCAAGCTGCAGCACATATGTCCAGGGAGGCTGTGTCCATCCTTTCTCCCTCCTTGGTGGGGTGAGGAGTTATGGTTTTCTGCCTGCCCAGGACCACTCACAAAGTCCATGTGGGATCCCTCTGGTTTTCTGAAGATCTCTATGCTCTTGACTTGCAGGTGTCCCACGAGATCTTGCTCCAGCTGAGCAGCT
>JAOQGH010000062.1:4044681-4090745 GCA_025769975.1 Gallinago jamesoni | reverse complement strand
TGTCTACGTCACCTATGCAATGTGCACCTTCAGAAAGGCAGATCTTTCACTTTTTGTATCACGCGTGAAGCCCAATGTGTCTTTGCAAAATCCTCCTTCCACATGGGTGAAATTCTCCCCTTGCTCTAATTAAGCCCTGGCTAGGAGACACCCTCTTGCCCTGGGGGGATTTAAGCAGTATCATCGTGCTTGGGGGGCTTGCAGGGGGATGAAATAAAACACATGTGTAAGGAGTGAACCATTTTCCCTCCCCACACCCAGCACCCCCCCCAGCATGGGTACCAGGGCCACAGCAGCCACCTGCTTCCCCCTTCACTCACATATGGGAGAGGTTGGTCAGCTTCTGGAAGGTCATGTTGTGGATGTTGGGGATCTCCAGCCCTTCCAAGCTCCTGCAGAAGGAAACCAGCGGAGGGGATGCGGTAAGTGGCCCCAGGGTTGGGTTTAGGGCTGCCACAGGTGGAGGCAGCGCTGTAGGGTTGGGGATGTGGTGGGACTCACAAGGACCGTAGCTGGGGAAGGCTCTCAAACTGGCCAGGGAAGATCTCTCTCAAGGGGTTGTAGGAAATATTCCTGAAAAAGAGACAAATCTTTGGTATTTTTTTTCCCCTAGCTGGAAGCTATGAGAGTAGTTGGAAGCGAGGGCAAAAGGGTGTCTTTCTATGGCTTTTCCCAACACTCCATTTCCCCAGGATGGATCTGCAGCCCCAAAGCAGAGGGTCTGCAATGGCATCCTGCTGCAGGCAGACCCACTGGGATGGAGCCCGTCCTGTCACCATGGGCTCTGTTGAGTGAGCAGACCACGCAGTGAGGAGATGTACCCAGCATGATGGGGAGGTGCAGGGATCCTGCAGGGCACCCCATCATTTGCAGGGGGGCAGGGATACCCCCTGGGGCAATGCAGCCCCGGTACTCACAGCTGCTGGAGCTCCACCAGGCCATTAAACAGAGAGGAGGGGAGGTGATGTAGTCTGTTGGATGACAGGTCGCTGTGTGGAGGAGAGCTGCATCTGAGAAGTGGTTGAGAGCACCAGGTCTTGCACCCAAGGGTGCTGAGCAGTGAGGTGCCCTGGGAAGGCGGCAGAGCGGGGTCCCCAGCAAGACCCACACCATCTGTCTGCTGGAGTTGGGGTGTTGGGACAGGCAATGGTTGGAAACTTACAGCTCCACCAGCCTGTTCAGCCTGGAAAACGTCCCGTCCTGGATCCAACTGAGCTTGTTTCTGCGCAGGATCCTGGAAGAAAAGGAAGGGGAAAGAGTATGTGGGTATGCCACAGCCCCATACGCCCTTTGGGAGCATGGTCAGACCTTTGGACTGGCCGTGAACAGCCAGACGTGCCCACTCTGCATGGGGCTCACCATCAGGGTGCACTCAGACTAGCTGTGTCCCTCCCGAACGCGCTGAGCCACAACTCTCACCTCCAGCAGCTAAATGCTCCACTGTTGTGGGCAAGGTCTAAGCCAGAGCCCAGCTCTCAGGTGCAAGGCTCCATCTCACACAAGACCATAGCTCAGAGAAGAGCCCATCAGAAGTGTGGAAGTTGAGCAGAGCTGGTTCAAGCTCTCAGAGGTGAAAACCCAGTTTGGTGCACCAAGAAATACAAGCGGTTTCAGAGCAGCAGGAGCCCTGTGGGATGGCACATGCTTGGAGGCGCTGGGAGACCCCATGAGGGCCATGACCCATGGATGGTGCCTCCTTTTGGCGGAGGCTCACATCAAGCAGTGGGGCTCCACTGAGCTCAGACATCAACCAGGACAGCCTGCTCTGAAGTGGTCTATCAGCTGGGCAGGATGGGGGGGACACAGGGGGAGTCCTGCCAGGATGGCTCATCCCACAGAGCCTGAACACGAGCCCCAGTCTCATCTGCTGCCTCTGCTCGCGAGGCTATCATCTCCTCTGCCGGTGTCACCGTCCGGGTGTGTTTACGCCGTCTGTCTTCCCTGTGTGGATGTTTCCATGGCACTGCCATAACAGCCTCGGGAAACACGCTGCTGATCAAAGCCAACGGCGGTGGGGGCAAGGATGGATGGATGGCGGGGCAGCAGCTCACCCACCCGGCACCGGGGGCTGTGGGCAGCTCTCACGGAGGAAAAAAAAACTGTAGGGGTGCATATTTGGGGGATTAAACGCCTTTTGGGGCTTCTCCAAGAAAGGCAGAGAGAGGAATGGGATCTTTTGTGCAGCTGGAAAGTCAGAGCAGAGCTTTCTAATTAGGGGATGCATCCCAGCAATGCATTCCCAGTGCTCCAGGTAATTGCAGATTCCCTGGGAGGAAGGCTTGGGTCCTCATCCCCCTTCTGCTCTCCTGCCACCACCCTGTGGCCACTGGTAGCCTTGTGCTAATGGATAACATCTGCATGGTGCACAACTCTCCTGTCCTCAATTCTGTGAGGCTCCAGGGGCTGCATATATCCCTTTGGGATACAGATCACCATCACATGCAGGAAAACTAGACCCTGGGAGAAGCCTGTGGATCCTTGATATGAATCCTCCGCTTTTGTCAGCTCCAGAAGGACACTTGAGCAAGAGCTCAGACCTGGGGCCAAGAAAGAATGGGGCGGGAGCAGGCTCCAGGCAGGAGGGGAGGAAATAGAGCCAGACGCTGTTTGACATGTGGAGAGCCAGCTCACAAGCTTTATGGCCTATCCTTGGGGATATTTTTAGGGGATTTGGATGCCTGGCTGTGAGCTCTGGTATTCACATACCATAGGAAGTTTTTTCCATGCTGTGTCCTGCCCCTATCTCCCACCTGAAGAACGTCCCCATTTGATCTGGGCAGTCCCCATGGGCTGGTGACAGGGCTCTGGGATGAGCTCATCCAGCTCCCAACCCAGGGTTGGCCATCCTCCAGCACAGAGACCCTAGAAAAGGCTCTGGGTCAAGTCCCTACAAAATTAATGAAGCTGATTGCACTGTTGTCACCGTGTGGATAGAAACCATTAAACACGGGACAGTGGACCCTTATTTCATCCAGAACAGTGGGAAATGGGGGTCCCAGCCAAGTGCTGGCTATTCCCCCTCCTCCCTCCATGTGTCTGCAATGGGATGGGGTCTGCACCAGCAAGAAGGGGACATGGCCAGACCCCTGAGGTACTCACAGCACCGTGAAGTCGTGGCACTCCTGGAAGGCAGCCCTGCGCATCGCCCGGATCCTGTTCCCTTCCAGCTCCCTGCAGAAAGACAATCGTGGCTGCCACCTCCATCCCCACCATCCTTGGAGACTGCCCAGTGTAATCCCTTACCTCTTCCTTGCCCCATCCCCAGCTCTGCTCTCATTCCCTGGGGGATGCTTCCAGCCCTTTTCTCCCCATCTCTGCTCCAGGAGCCCAGCTGGGGAGGGGGAGCAGCCCCTGCCTACCCTGGAGGTGGCCTGATGTCTCTGCCAGCAGGCTGGGTACTCACAGCCAGCTGAGCTTCGGCATCTCTGCGCAGAGGGGGGCGTTGGGTATTTGAGTCAAAGAGTTGTTCAGCATGTACCTGGTCGGGAGGCAATAAGGAAAAATGGGGTTACGGCACCGTACGTCTGCCCAGGACACAACCCTGTGCATGGATGGGGTCCTGCTGCTGCTCCTGGATCATGCAGGGTTTCATGAGGGCTTTCTGCTGGTCCATGGACTCACCCTGGTGGGGGGCGATGGACATCTGCACTCTGTGGGCCGATCATGTGGATATGTGGGTTGGTGGGCACCCTGGCAGAGAAGCCACGGCCACACACAACCACAGAGTAACTTCAGCTGCCACCACCCCAGGCAAAGGCCTGGCCCGTGTGGCTGTTAACAGCAGTACCAAGCTCCATCCACCTTCTTTGGGAAAGATGCAAAGGCAATAGTGCCAGGCACATTCAATGTGGGAGATGCTCTCCAGTGAGCCGTGACGGGCACGTCACTGGGAGAGCCGTGCATGAAAGCAGCAGCAAGTGACCCTGGAGCGACAGCCAGTAAAGGCAAATTTATAGCCTGGACTCCTGCTGGTGCTTTTCCCAGCACTTGTGCACATGCCTGCTTCGCACAGCTTCCCTCACTGAACGTTTCGTGACCGCGGTTTTAGTTTATTTAATTCGCTAAGAAAAATGCAGAAGGATAAACAGAGCACGTCACCCAGCAGAGTGGCACTGCCGCCTGCGACGTGGGAACGTGCGGCCAAGGAGAGTTCTGTCCTCCCAGGGCTGTCCCCCCACAGCCCACAAGGCCCCTCCTCTGGGGACAGAAATGGGACAGGTCTCTGGACACCGAGTTTTGTAGAGGGATGAAGCCCCAGGGTCACAGCCCCTCTTCCCCAAGTTGACTGTGCTGTCCCCCCCCCATGCCTGGCTCCCCCGTCCCCAGGCACAGAGGTTACCGAGTCCTGCACATCCCCAAACCCAAATTTCAGGCTTTTACAGCCAACTCCAGCAGTTACATCTCCAGCAGAGCTAGTGCAGGCCTGGGCCAGCAGCTGTGGCTGAAGAGCTCTGCTTGCAGGTGTCCACCCAGGGAATACATCTGACCACTTTTTAAGATGTATGTGGACATGTGTCTGTGCACTCACACACGTGTTTTTTCCACTATAACAGCCAAAACTTCTCCCCTAACACTCACTCCAGGCTGCTGCCAAGGTTTCTGATCTGCGTTCTGGACTATGGAAAAGGTGTTAAAGCCACCTTCTAGCAATTGCAAAATTGATTTTTATGGTGGTTAAAGCAAATTTGTTATTCTGTACCTCCATCTTGGAAAGGGCTGGGGCTTAAAGACCCCTTGGCTTGAGATGACCTGATGTGAAAAGAGGTCAGAAAGACAGTGATTTGGGAAAGCATTGGATCCTGTTTGCAGTCACTGAGTCAAGGAAAGAAGTCAACAACCCAAACTGCAGGCACCTTGTACCATCACCCCTCACACCTTGGGGGAAGGGGAGGAAGCCACAGCATCCTTGACTTGCCCTGAAAAAGGCTGGAAGCTGCCTGGAAATGGGGTGCAGAAGGTACCACGCAGACACCCACAGAGCAGAGTCCCCCCAAATCCCTCGGAAGGCTCCCTCTGCCCCTACTTACAGGAAATACAGAGACTTCAGCCCTGAAAACGTTGCGGGGACAATTGTGGCAATCCTGTTGTTGTCCAGCATCCTGGAAGAAGAAGTGGAGATGTGAGAAGAGGGGACCCAGAGATGGCAAGGAGGCAGTGGGAAGCCCCCACATTTAGCATTTGTGCTGCCCCAGCAGGAGGGGGCTCTGTCCCTTCTCCCTTGCAAGCTTCCATGGACTCCCACCCCCAGGTGGGGGCTGTCCCCCTTCTGAATCCCTTTCAGCCCCCTTTGAATCCTGCCCAGGCAGCCCTGGCTGAAGCGTTAGATCCAGCTGCAGAGTCTGGATTCCTTCACAGTCAGGGTCTGTTGGATTTTTCCTCTCTTCTGCTGTGAAATAAAGATAAATTAGAAACCATTTGGGGAATTCAGGGCCGTTGCTGGGCTTCTTGAAAGTCCTCTGGTTTGTGTGCACCAGAGACCACCCTCCATGAGCTGCTCATCCTTCTGTTGTCCCTCTTTGATTTAAGGAATATCTGAGCTGGTCCCATGGTAAGTAAGAGGAGAGAAGCTTGGGGGGGTGACAGACCTGCCTGAGCTGTTCCTGCAAACGCAGAACAGGAACAAACCATCTTGTAAAGTGGCCTTTACGTAGTGAAATCTTTATAAGCTCCCTGTGTAAAACCACACACCGCACGAGCCCAGATCAAAGAGCCTTTGAGAATAAACAGAGGGGAAGGATATTAGCTGTATTTTCAATTTAGGTGTATATTTTTCAAGGTGATGGAGCTGCAAATCTCTGTGTTTAACAGCTCACTTAAAGCCTTTTATACACAAACCTCCAGCCTGGGAGCTGAGGCTGGCTCTGAATGAAGCCCATCATCATTCTCTGCTGCTGCAGACCAGCAAGAGGAGTGTGGCACGGCGAGAATCCAGGGGGACCAGCTGGCCATAACGAGATTTCAGACAAGACCATGTCCAGTCCACGCTAAACCTGACCCCAGTAACAGGGGAAGGAAACTCAAATAGGAGTTTCATAAAAGAGTCGCAGCAGAGGCCAAGCGTGTCCTGGTCCCCATGGCTGCTGGGGAGGTGGAGATGCAGCTGGGCATCACACCCACCTCCCACAGCCCCCAGTATGGGCGTGTAACCACAGGCACCCTCAAACCATCATACCTACTTTCCCCCCACCTCTCTCCCCAAGGAAATGAAATTATGGCAAATGCAAGGAAGAGCTGGGATCGGTCACATCTGACGCAGTTGGGACCGGCAGGGGAACTCACAGCCACTCGAGGCGATGCAGGTCCTCAAAAATCCTGGGCTTCAGCTGCGTGATCCTGTTGTGGCTGAGGAACCTGGAGCCAGAGGAGGAGAGCGATCCTTAGACCCCACTGCCCATTAAACCCCTTTTTGCTAAAGCTGTTCTTCCCGAGCTGCCCGTGGTCCCTGGCTTTGGGTGGCACCGTCTCCCTCAAGCAGCTCAAACACAGGGTCTCAGCTTAGGCTGGATGGGAACAGCTGTGTTTGGATGGAGGGGAAATAACTCTGCTCTGGTCCACGTTCACCCACAATACGTACAAATCTGTATGACACACTCTTGCAGGAGCAAGAAAAAAAGGCTCAGAACCTGTCCTCAAGCCAGCTCTGCTTCATACCAGGGGGAGCCAAGGACTATGTCCATCCCAGGGCTCCCCTCCCCAGGGCCACATAGTGCAGACGCCTTTACTCACAGCATTTTAAGCTGAGAAAGTCCAGCGAAGGCTTTGAGTGAGATCAACCGGATCTTATTTCTTTGCAAAAATCTATTTAAAAAAAGAAAAAAAAAAGAAGAGAAAGAAGAGAACAGAAAAGAGGCTGAAGAAGAAGCATCTTTTCTAAGGGATTCTCAGGGTCTGTGGTCCCCAGGGAAGACAGGGATGTGTCTATAACTGCAGGACACCACACACACGGCTCATAGGGCTCGGGGAAGGAGGTCCAGGCTGCAGCCCCTGCTCAAGCAGCCCTGGAGAGGCTGTTTCCACCTCTGCCTCATTTACTCCATGCCAAGGGAAGGAAGCCGAAAGTACAGATGCCCAACAGCCACAAGCAGCTGCTCTGAGCTGCTTCACATGCTTATTCCTCCACATGTGGCCCTGCTGCTGCTGACCCCTGCATCCACTGCTCCCCGCTTTTATAACAAACAAGCCAGAGAACAGTATAAAGAAGATACTCACAGCTTGTTCAGACTCCTGTACCTGGAAAACTGATTGTCCAGCAGAGAACGGATTTTATTTTTCTTCAGGTCCCTAGCAGGAAAACAGAAGGAAAAAATCAAACCCAGAGCCAACAGACTAGGATGGAGAAGAGTCTCCTAAGAAGGGAGAAGAGCGAAGACTAGACCTCATCTTCTTGTGCAATACAAACAAAATGCGAAGCAGCTGCTGTTCATTAACGCTACATTGCTAATTGCCCTCCAAATCTGCAAGCATTATTTGCTGCAGATGAGTTTTTCCCCCACGCTCTCCTCCCTTCCCAGCCCTTGCTTCATGTGTGCAAAGGTACCCCAGGCTGGGACATTGCTGAAAGTTTCCCACCCTGTGCATCTCGATGGGAGGCTTAGCAGCAAAGACAGGCTCTCTGGTCCTCACCCCAGCCAGGATCTGGCTGTTCCCTTCTCCTGGCTCCTTGCCCTTGTGGGAGGGATGCAGCGAGAAGCTGAAGCTCAGCAGAGAGTGGTCTGTTGGCAGGGAAAGTGCTCTTTGCTTCTTTGGACACAGGGACAACAAGTAAAAGCCAGGAATTTGATTTCCTTCCCCTTAAGCTTGTTTTCCTGCCGGGTGGCAGCTCGTGTCCTGCTTGTGCCTCTCCCTCGGGGAGAGGGGTGCCTGTACCCACTGCTACTCACATCTTGGTCACGTTGGAGGAGACCCAGGGGACAGTGGCGAAGTCCTGCTCGGTGCAGTCTACAGCCCTTCCCCGGCACTGGCACTGCACTGGGAAGATCTCCAGCCCTGTGGGCAAGCAGAGGGGACAGGCTGAGGGGAGGGCACAGGGGGCTTGTGCGGGGCAGGGGACACCTGTGGGGTTCGGGAAGGATGCCCAGCCCCAGCGAGGACAGCTTACAGCAGGCATCACCCTCATCTTCCACCGCCATCCTGCCGTTCCTTGTGGCCAGCATATCACCAAAGATCTGCAGCCAGCCGCTGTCATCCACTGCAGGACAGACGGGACCACTGTTAGAGGCACAGGGACAATGGCAAAACCCCCAGCAGCCTCAGGAGAGGGTGCTGCATCCCACCAAGCCTGAGATCTGGCTCCAGCCCCCCACAGCCGCACTGGGGCAGAACAGGGATTCACCCAGCCCCATGGTGTGTCTCCAAGCACAGCCACGAAAAAAATTTTCTTTTCTTTATTTCAGTCACCCCACTTTAAGGATATCCCAAGCCCTGATGTTGCATCCAAGCCACTCAGTTAACCAGAGGGTATGAATTCATCCATGAGTCTCTAACTCATTTACACTCCTAGACTCAGCATCCCTGAGCACATTTTCTTCACTGTGTATTGTGCAAAAGAAAAAAAAGAAAGGAACTAATTTTGTGTCTTTAAATCTGCTGCTGAACCCGTGTGTCCTGACTGGTAGCCCTGAGCCCCTCTGCTCCTCTGCCTGTCCACTATTGCCCAAAAATAACTGCCCCAGTCTTGTAACAACGAGGGCTTTCTGCACCTCAGCCTGGGAGAATCCCTGACAGCTCCTGGCCACTGTGCAGGGATGGTGTAGAAATGCAAGAGCCAGGGAAGTGGCTGGAGAACAGAGCAGAAGAAGGATTCTTCAGGCTTCCCAGGGGAAGAGCAAGCTCTGCTCAACTGCACTTGTGGTCCTGGATCCTGGCATTCCCAGGTCCGAGGGTTACTGACTCTGAGGGCATCCCTCTTGCTGCTTACCACAGTTTTCCTCGTCAGCTCCGTTGTCGCAGTCACGCTCCCCGTTGCAGTGCAGGGCCTGGGGCAGGCAGATGGAGAGGTTGCCACAGGGAAACTGCCCCAAGGGACACTCATGCCCGTCCTGCCAGGAGTGGATCAGAGGAGGCTCTACCCAAGGAAGAGGAGACACTTAGGGCTGGGGCAGCATCTCCCACCCCTGGACCCCTCACAAATGATGTGCCGTCACCTTCTGGGCACTGAGCTCCTGGGGTCTCATCCTGCTTTGTGCCCAACTCCAGTGGCTTTTGGAGCAGAGCAGGGCTGGGAGGCAGAAGGGTGCCCACGCTGATGCTGAGGACCAGCATTGCCACACCAGTGCCCCGTGAAACTGTGCTCTGGCCGGAGCAAGTGTGAGCTGATGGGGTGTTGGAGAACACCGAGGTGGCATGAGCATGTCCCAGGGGAAAAGAAGGACCCAAAGTCCTGCTTTCGGAACACTTTTAGCTGGCAAAATGCTGCCCTGAAGCCCCAACACCCAGACAGAGGCAGTTCTGCAGAGGAGAGCATGGAAACGGAGAGTCCCAACAAAACAGGCCACCCTTGTTCCCAAGGTGCAGCCCCATTCCTGGGTGCAAACCTCTCTGGGCAGCTCCATCTCCCCCTGATGCTGAGTCTTTTCCATCAGAGCCATCAAAGATAGCCAGTTCCAGGGCCCTGTTCATTAAGATCCTGCAATTATCCATGGCAGAGGCATGCTTCAGATCCAGCTAAACATTTCCACAGCCTGCTTTGATCAAGGCCCTGGGAAGTGGCAGCCGTCAGGCACCAGGGGAACACGGTGCGGGGGGCGGGGGGAGCAGCTTCTTGCTCAGGATTTCCTCCAACTGCCAGGCTATTAATGGCTAATGATGCATGCTATAATTAAAAGCACTTTGCCTCACTCACACTCACCTCCCCTCTCCATTAACAATCCCATCAGCAAGCACTGTAGCATAATGGAGAGCGAGGATGCAGGGGTGACCAGTGGGGACTCCCCATGGCATGGCATGGATGTGGTCCCCTCCAGCTGGCCCAGCAGCCGAACCATGGGTGCCCTGTCCACCCCAGGGAAGTTCTCCCGCAGACAGGTTGTGGCTGGATCTGAGGAAGTTTTCCATTAGACTAAAAATATCCCCACTTTCTGCAATAACTGGCTGAGCTAGATGTAAACAGCGTGCACTGCCTGAGTCCCTGCCCTGGACTTCTCTGGCCGGCCAAGGGTCCTGCAAGCCTTTCCCGGGATTTACTGACATATCTGGGTGTTTGTTCAGGGGGAAATATGGACTCCAAATCCACAGAAACCCATGGACTCAATCAACATGATTCAAAGTCTTCAAAGATTTGGAGCAGAGTCTATTGTGGCCCCATAAATCTTTCCTGAAAACTGGAGCCGTCCCAAGGACCTCTGGAAGGGATCTCCATCCACTTGAAGCCATAAAGCGGGTCCAAGTGACATTTTTAAGAGACTTACGTCACTGTTGCTCTTTGTCTACCATCTTGAACCAGCTGGGACCAGCCGGGGCAGCCTGGGACATGAAGAGAACCCCCATTTCTATAAAGATGTGAGGGCTGAGCATCCTCCTCGCCTTGGAGCAGGCTGCGCTGCTGTGGGAGCTGATGGGGGGCTGCTGGTGGGGACCCCTTGGGCTGACCTGACCCTTCAGAGACCTCTCATGCCAGGGGCTCCACACTGTCAGAAAGGGCCACGTCCTCTTTACCCCAAAGTAAAAAATCTGGGTTGTATCCGTGGTACAGCCAGTATTGGGCTTTCAGAGACCTCTGTTTCGGAAGTGCCTGCCTTTGGCCAGTCTTTTTGCAAAGCAAGAGGTAATTTTAGTTTTTTATAAATGCTTGTGGCTATATTTCTGTATTAGAGGTGTCTAAACTCACAGGGGTATCACACATGCTACTGCAGAACACCGAAACGCCTAACAACTGTCAAATGAATTACTGTCTGCCTAGGACATTAAAAAGCATATCTGCTATTAAACGTTGTAAAAATTTGTCACTGAAACATCATGAACGCGTGATCTTTTGTTCCTTTAGCTGGGAGCAAGAACATCTATTTTCTTCTGATAGCACAACAGACACGAGTCGAGGCTGTGACAGACAAATCACCGGGGATGTGGGTGAGGGCTGCTGGGTGTGCTGGAGCTGGAGGTCTTCCCTTCCCAGACTCCAAAGGCCACGACCATGTCACATCTATCTAAAAGAATGAAGACACCAGCCAATGTGTGGCTGTTTCTCTCCAGTGAGCGGCACAGGCAGCTCCTGCTCCTGCTCCAGTGGCATTTCCCAGGGAATTTGCTCGGGAGGGGGTTCCTTACCAGACAGCCTTATCCTAAACCTCTCCTTAACGCAGAGCCTCAGTGACTTTAAATACTTCTGGGTGTGATTCTGCTTTATGAAGCTAAACCTCTCCAAGAAGGTAGACACAGACAGAGATCTCCTGCATGATGATGGGCCCGTCGCTTAGCACTGCGTCATCTTACTTGTAAAGAGCAAATTTTGGTCCACCCAAAGCTCAAGAGGGACAGACCCTGGCATGAAGCTCCTACAGATGTGTGGTGTCAGCCTCTACCAGCCTATGCATGACCCTGTGCACGGCCTTCCCCTGCTTGCATTGCTCCAAAATGAGTAGGACTTTCTGGGTACCAACCTCCATCCTGCTGGGAAGCAGCAAAAACGTCGCCATCAGCATTAAACGATTCACCCAAAATGAAGATGGTGCCTGGAATAACACCTTGTTTGGAGGCATCTCCTCCAGCAATGGGGTGACTCGTGTCAGCTCTTCCCAGCCAGTCAGACTGAATGGGACTGGGATGCTGCCAAAAGCTGGGAAGGGGGTGGGGAAAGGGAAAATCCATCTTTTACTTCTACTTGATAGTTATAACTCAGCTGGGAGGGGAATTGATTTTGCAATATTCTGTTTTATACACTAAAATCAGAAAAAAAAAATAATTTTATAGGGAGCAGGGCTGGTGCCCATGGGGTTGCTCTCTGCCAGCAGATCAAGACCGGTCACCAGAGGCTTGGGAGGTGTGAATCAGCAGCTGAGCAAGGACACCCATCCAAAGAGGGAATAAGAACCAGTGGAAAGCTCTGGTACATTGATATCTCATAGGGGGCACGCACAAGCAAATGCTCTAGCAAATTAATGTGTTGCAAGATGAACAAATGCAAAGTCATCACGTGTGACTGCTCCTCTGGCTTTTCCTAAGCACCTGTTTCTCTGAGGCAGCTAACGCAATAAAAATTTCAGCCAAGTTTAAGCCTAAGTTTATTTCTAATAGAGCTGTTGAGCGCTAATGCTTCAATAAAAAGAGTTTTATCATGTTTACTAAAAATACCTCGTGCTGGCAAGCTCACACCCAATAATAAAAGCCTGTGCGAAAAACTAAATGAAAGGACATTTATGCCAAAACAGTTGAAGTCTGGGCTGTGTATCAGTGGGAAGTACCTGGGGGAGGCTGGAAGCTGCTCCTCAACACCAGACCTCACCGTGGGTGCTCGCAGTGAGTGGTGCCAAGTGCTGGACCGGACCCTGCCATAGCCCATGGGTACTGCACCAGGAGGGCTCCTGCTAGTGCAGGAGAAGGGGGGTATTTTCTCAGGACCCCCATGAACACGTGCACAAGGACCAGCTGACTCCCCCCACTGAGCATCCCTCATGTAAATGGCTATCTCAGCTGGCCTGTCCCTGCTCAGGCTGGCGGGCTTTGGCACAGCTCTGCGGGATCCCTGTGAGATAAACACCCAGCCAGTGAATTAAAAGCTGGGCAAAGATTAAGGGAAACCTCTTAAAGGCAGCCAGAGCAGTAGTAGGAGAAGTGAGATTTTGGAGGTGCCATCACATCCTGCCCTTGCAGGCAGCAGAGGTAAAAGCTGGCGAGAGGCTGGGCTTGTAAGGATGCCTCCTTAGTACAGTGTTTTGGGTGATAAATGAGTAAGAAAATACAAACCGGGGGGGATGAGGGTACTACAAGCCCCCTGGCTCTTGCCCTCTTGCAGCCCCGCAGAGGGGAGCACGTCTTTACCCTCTCCAAGTCCTGTGAATGGAACCAGATCTGACCCCAGCCCTCAGACCGGA
This sequence comes from Gallinago jamesoni, assembly GCA_025769975.1. Taxonomy (NCBI): domain Eukaryota; kingdom Metazoa; phylum Chordata; class Aves; order Charadriiformes; family Scolopacidae; genus Gallinago; species Gallinago jamesoni. The sequence goes on along the minus strand of JAOQGH010000062.1, from coordinate 4,077,720 downwards.
GTTCAAGTCCCTCCAGAGATTTTTTTTTTTCCCCCGTCTCAGTTCCATTTCTAGTTATCCTGGGAGGCTTCCCGTTGCATACTGTCATGTCATGCTGGTTTCTGGCTGTTTTCTTAGTCTGAATTTATGTAGGACCTACAGAAAGCAACAGGAACCTTTCCAGGGCCTCCAGGTCCCTATTGCAGAGAGTGTATCCACATATGGAGCTACGTAAATACTAAGAGAGTGGAGTTTATATATGTATATCTATTTAAAAACGTAAACACAGATAGCTTCTATTTTATTTTTTTTTCAGGAATGATGCTCAAGCCCCAGATTTCCAGCTGAACTGATGCTCTCCAGCCACCCTCACAGTACCTCATTCTATATTAACCCCCCTCAGGGTGAGAGAAACCAGGGACTAATGCAGGACAGAAATCAGAGATACAACTCGAGACAGCAGAGGAGAAGGTGAAATAAAAAATAAAATTTAAAAAACAAAACAAAACACAAACATAAAACAGAGGAAAAATGTGTTTCAGGGAAGGTAAAACACTGAGAAAACAGGTGATTTTAGCCTATTCGATAAACTGACCTTCCTTGGCACAGGTGGGATGGGGTGGCCATGGGCACTGTCCCCCAGTGGGGACCCTCCTGTCCCAGCTCTGCAGGGCTACAGAAGGAAGCACAGCCAGAGGAGGCAGCCAAATGTAGCCAGAATTAACCTCCGCATCTTCCTCAACTTTTTACGAGGGCCACCCAGGATTGTAAACGAAGCCCATGCATCACCGAGAAAACAGCCATGACCACATTCTCTGGATACTAACAGGCTGAACGAAACATGCCTTTGGTCTACCTTCCCTCTCTCTGCAAAAAAACCCAACGTGTACATTCTGCCAGCAAAGGCCCAGAGCCATGAGATGGGGTGATGCATGGCCTGTCCCATTCCTCTCTAGCACCCAAGTTCTCCTCGCCATGGGGCATCCCCATCACCCCCCACCCAGGACTGCAACCCCCTTCTCACGGCACCCTGCACACAATTCCCCTTGACGTTTCCCATACCGAGGTGGACTGAGCTGCCCCTAAAGCAAACCACCCTAAACGAGACACAAGCAATTAACTGTTTGATCAGAGAGAAAGGTTTAGCCCCCCCCCGCCGCCTTGTCTCTCCCACAGGGGAGGGAACAGTTTGCATTGCCACTCACAAGAGTAAACCACAACAAATCAGACTAAAATGGAAATAGCACAGAGCTCTTGCCTTTCCACCACCCCCCTTCGTAACTTCCAGCAAAAAGTGTTGCTTTTCAATCTGTTTTTTGTCCATGGCTCCCTCCCCTTTCAGACCTTAACATCGGTGCGGCGGCTGCCTCCGTCCCCCCTCCTCGCTCTCGCTTCTCTTCAATAAAAGGCAGAATCACAATTTGCAGCTCTCTCTGGGTTTACGGGTAACGCGGATGCCCAGAAAAGCGACCAGAAAGCGGCTCAGATAGCAGCATTACCAGGCACACCAACTCTCCTCACAGGAGAGCACTCACGGGTGCTTTCAGGCATCCCTGTGCCTGTGATCTATATCAAAATCCCACTATAAAGTTCTTCACACACACCCCCAACCCCAGTTGAGTGGCCCAGTTTCCTCCCCACCTTGGGATGGCGTGACCCGCAAAGGCAGCCACTTACTTGTAGCAGCGTAGAACAGCGATTGCAGAACGATCAGGAGCAGCCTCATGTCAGCAGCCCCCCAGCCCCGAAAGGCTTGGAGACCTCCTGGGTGGCAGAGGGAGGAGGGAAGGGGAACGTGGAGACGCCACGGGTCCTCTCCTGTTAACGTACACCAACACACCGACGTCTCCAGGGAGTGAAAACACCAGGGATGCCACAGGTTGTCACCGGTCCCCGAGATGCTGGGTTCTGCGTGGTCATCCCCATCCTGGGGAAGGTGCTGGTGGAGAGGGGTTGGGGGGCATCTGCAGCACCCCACAGCCTGCACGGCACGTGAAACCCAGTGATGTGGGTGGCAAGGAAGGGAGAAGAGAAGGAAATTAATCCAGTCCTTCGCCGGTGCTCCCCACCCCGGGGGCAGTGTGGGGCTGTGCTGTCCCACCTGCCCACCCAGGACCCTGGGGTGCACAGCCCAGAGGAGCCCAGGGCCAGCCTGGGGAGGAGGAGGAGGAGGAGGAGGAGGAGGAGGAGGAGGAGGAGGAGGAGGAGGAGGAGGAGGAGGAAAAGAAGGGGAGGAGGAGGAGGGCTGCTTCCTCCCCAAGAGGGCCCTCTGCTGGATTTGCCCTCCTTACCTGCACCCACCCGTGTCCGGTAGCCTGATGGACATGACCCAGCAGAGATCTCTGTCCCATCCCCGTGCTACGTACCCCAGTCAGCCATCCCAGTGCAGTCCCAGCAAGGCAGACACCACCCCTGAGCCCTCACCTGAGCACACTTCAGGTGGGCTGGGGTCCAGGTGGGCTGCAGGTAGGGACAGGGTCCTCCCACTCTCCCCACTGATGCTGTGGTCCCCCTGTTCCCATCTCCATGCCGTCTGGGACGCCCCCCCCCCCCAGACCCCAATGTGCACACCCTACCCCTCTCCCACCAACAGAGGATGAGGGGTGCTATGCAGCCCACCCTGTGCACAGGTCGTCCTGCTGTGGGGACTGTCCCCAGGCAGCCTGGCCGTGCCATCGGTGATGGCACAGCCACCCCTTTTGCAGGCTGTCAGCCGTGGGGAAGCTCTTCCTCAGCTCCTCCTGCTGCATGGAAACCCCACGGATGGTGGGAAGCACGGGAGGGGGAGTCCCATGGATGGAACTGTTTCTCAGGCTCAAATTCACCCAAGCCTGTAGGAGGAGGGAGGGGAATCTGTGTTTCACAGCTGGGGAGAGAGGAGAGGTGGTCCCAGTCAGAGAGCAAACCCCTTCCCCAGCTCTGCTGTCCACGCTCGGCTCCCAGCCCATCCACACAGTGAGTATGGGTCTCCTTGGAATCACTTTTCCCCAGCATTTCCAAAGGCTTGTTGCTGGTCCAGAAAAATCTGCAAAAAGTTAACCCTTCCCTTGCAGCTGGAAAGCAAATCTTTACTCAGGTCACAGGATTTACTGTCCCACCTCTCCTCGACCTGGACGCGATTAAATGACACACACATTTCTCCCTTTTACCTGCACGTTCCCACTAATACATTTTAAACTTATCAATAAACTTATCAAAAGTTTTGTTGATGCTTCTAAAACAGCCCAACAACTGTTTCGATCCCTATTTCTGGTTGTCATCGGTCCTGATGCCCCTTTCCTCCTCGTTGAAGGAAATGGGGTCCCAGCAACGCAGCCTTCCCTCCCTCCACTGCCTCCCTCCAGCTGTGAGCACGAGGAAGCAGGGAACAGCTTCCAAAAGAACATGACGTAAGGTATTTGTGGCCCTAAATCAAAGTTATTTAAGACCTAAGGGCACTTTGAAGCTAAACGCCAGATAGGGTGATGCTGGTGAGGGAAGAGGAGATGGAAGAGAGGCAACAAAATATTTCATTTTTTCAGGGAAGGAAAGAAGCTGTTGGAGAAAAGTTGTGTGTGTGCAAACCTTAGACCCTCTGCAGAGGCTTTACAATTCTGCTGCTGCAGTTTAAAGCCCTCACTTTGGTATCGAGGGATGGATGGGGGCTCGGTGTCAGGAGATAAATGTACTTTTCTGCCCTAACTTTCAAGCACAGGCATTTGCTGCCGGATGCCAAGGTGCCAGACGACAGCGATTGTGAAGCCTTTGACCCTTCAGCCAGGAAAAGAAAATAATACATAAACCAAAGCTCTAAAATTAAAGTGTGTTTCAGGGACCGACTGCATTTCTTCTGCACACTTTTCAGGAACGCCCACCCCAGGTCCCTGTGTGAAGCCGTAGTTCACCACAGATCCAGAAATTATAACCCCCAGAAGCAAATGATGAGCCTGAGCTAAGGAACCTGCCTTCAGGAATCTCCTCATGGCATAGGGGTATGAGCTGGGATTTTGGGTGGCTTCTAGGCAAAATAGGGAGAGTTGGGTAGCAAATGTGCTCTGAGGCTGGACTTGGCTGGAGATGCTCCATCAGGAACAGGAGTGAGGAAGATCCTTGTGGGGTTCCAGCTGGTGCAGAAAGTCATCCCACTTTGCATCCTGTACTGCTTCCAACCCAACAGTAGAGCCTCCTCCCTTCAGGAATTCCAGCAGGAGCCAAGGGGCATCCATCTTCTCTTGTATACAGCCCACATTTCACTGCTCTTCATCCAACTTGCTGTTCTTGAACCTCTCTGGGTTATCTCCGTGGCCTGTTCTTTGCTTTGGCCCTTGACCAACCTTCTGTGCTCTCAGAGCATTTTTAGCTCCCTCCCCCCACGCTCCCGTGGGCTGTCAGCATCTTTACACCAAGTTTGCGTTTCTTAACGTGGGCTTTGTTAATAGGCCAAAAATTTCCACCCTTTGGCAGCCAGCTCTGTCCAGCTCGTGTGGGACACCAAGCACCCAGATGACGTATGGGCATTGGGTGCCTCCCCACAGGCGTTAAATCTCTGGGCTGTGAATCCCAGCAATACATTACGATTCAGAGCCCTGAGGGACTCGGAGAGGACTTGTGCAATTGTGTGGCAGAGATTTATATCCCGGGATTTTAAAAACCTAACCTCTTCAGAGTCATCTGCCGGGCAGCCTCCACTCGAGCACAGCGCCTGTCCCACCAGAGCTGTCCTCGACATCTCCCTGGATAATGTTACTTGGGAGCAAATCAAGCCAGTCTTTTTTTCCCCCCCTTTCACTGTTTTCCACTGGGATAATTCCTCGTGCCAAATCTCTCAGTTCTCACTCAGGCCTGGCTTCTTCGGTGCTTTTTTCTTCCCCCCCACCCCACCCCCCAACCCTATCCATTTGAGGTGGGTCTCTGCCTGCATCTGAAACCATGGAGCTGCACATCGTGGACCAGCTCCGCTCTCCCGTGGGTCGGTGTCAGCCACGTGTGCGATGCCCCGCACGGTCTGCTCTGCTCTGTCCCCCTGGCTGCCGTGGGACTCGATGGCTTGGGGGAAATCGTTTTAATCTTGGGGCCACGGCTGGGTTTGTCCATCCATCTGACAACAGCCACAGCCTCCTGCCTCCTTCCCTCCCTCCCAGCCTGGGAAGCGGGATGCTGAGCTCAGCAGAACAGCCATGGTTCAGTGCTAGAATACAGAAATATGCTCATCAGCTGGAGAAAACGCCTCCAGAGGACAGGGCTGAGGCAGAGGTGGCAGATGTGAAGCTGATCTGTCTTTCCCTAAGTCAGCAGCCTCTTCCCACCCATCTGCCCATCCTCATGCTCCAGCTGAAGGAGCAGGCAGGTGTCCTCCCATCCAAACCTGAGCACGCCGGAGCCAGCACCAGTGTTGTGCCCGAACCACAGGTGATTCCAAGCAAAGCTCTGAATCTTCAGAACCAAACTCAGAGCAGCCTTTGTAACATCCCTGGTCTGGGGGTGTAATGCCTGGAGCTGCCCAGCATCTCCCTCTCCCACCAAAGTCTCACCATCCAGGCACAGGCTCCGCTCTCGTCTTCAGAGGAGACCGAGATGGACCCTCAGTACCGACAGCCCTTCTGACTTAAGACAGACCAAAAAATCTGCAGGAATGGGGCAGTGCTGGTGAGACGTGAAGGATTAATCAGACGAGGATGATGTCTGCGGGCAGGAAAGATGCTGGAATCCTGCATGTCAGTCCTGATTAAACCCTCTCTGCTGTTGTATGGCCGGCCTGGTGCAGCACTCACAACAAGAGGCACAGTGATTTCAGCATCCCTGATGAACAGATATCACCTGGTTCAAGGACAAGAAGGAAATTCAGGCATCTTTACTGCCTGACCCCAGCGGCAGGACATTTTTTAGTTCATTTATGAATAAGAGAAAATGCTGCAAACTTGTACAGTGCTCCCTACCCTGCCAGTTCTGCATCCATGCCCTTGATGGGGATGGTTCCTCTCGGGCTGGGATCCCTGAATCCAGCTTGGGGAGGGCTTGCCATACATCCCATAGGACAGTGAGTGATCCCAGCAGACAGCAGGACTCCCAAGGGATCAGCCCACTTTGAAACAGATTATCAATCTGCAACTCCCAGCAGGGCAGCACCTCAGCTGATCTCTGCTTTCCTCTTCTGCCCTTGGATCTAACCCTCCAGGCAGAAAGGAGATGGAGAAGAGGGCAAACTGGAGAAGAAACAACTTTAAATGGTGCTTTGAAAGGTAAAAAAAAAGAACCTGGGCAAAGTTCAATCCCCTGATCAGCCACATTAACAGCAAAGAGGAGCTAGAGACAGTGAACTTGAAAACACCTTCCTCCAAAAAAATTCATGTATGAGCTGGCAGAAGAGGACAGGGAGGGAGAAGGTCACAGGTTTGAGAGCCTGCCAAGTAACAAGCAAACGGGCAGGAGAAACCTTTCCCACTGAACTATAAGAAAACACAGTAATAATTAACAATTCAGACCTTTGTACAGAACCTTCCCCCCGGACAGCCCATCTACCCACACATCGCCTTGTCTGCTTCTCCGATACAGATCGGTTAACAGCTCCCAGAAACAACGTTGCATCAGATAAACAGAAATTATTGACTTTGTATGAAATTGCACAGAGACAATTAGAGGCAGCATCCGATACCCGCTGGGAATATTCCTGGAATGATATTCCTGGAGGTGCCAAGGGAGATGTGTGCATATGCTGGGCAGGGGGTTCCACCCTGGACAAGCGAGGAGACTGTTTCTGCTATTTCTTGCTAGAGTGACAGAGCTGCATCACCACTGGAGACCATCCCCTATAAGCCAGATCCCGAGGTGTCATTGCCTGTGTGACTGGGAATTACAGAACCTTTCCCATCAGCAGCCCTTTCCTTTGGGGCCAAGGAACAATAATGAATGCTCCTTTAAATCTCATTTTTCCATTTTTCAATTGCTGTCCCCCACTTTTTTAGTGGGGAAGCTAAAGTCCAGAGGAGAAAGGCTCAGAGACGGCACTGTGACAGTGGTCCCCAGCCCCAGCAAACAGTTCCCAAGTCCACCAGGAGCTGAAGCTGGACTTTTTGAGAAGGCTGGCTTTATCCCAGACCTGTGGGGCTGTGAGGAATGACCCAGAGGCACTGCAGAGCTGGGGAGGGCAAGGCGTTTGGAGGACACCAATACCAGAGAAGGGGGGCACCACGTGCAGGGACAGCCAGCCCCGAGGAGGCAGATGGGGCTGCATTTTGGAAGGGAGGGCTTTGCTGCAAACAGCGGTGTTGAACCTTGTGCTGCTGCTGAGGTTCCTCTTTCTCCCACACAGCTCCAGGGTGGTTTTTTTGCCTCTCCAAAGCTGTGATGCTGCAGGGACAGGAGGTCCGGTCCCATCTCCCACAGCACAGGAGCTGGTGGAGCAGAGCCCAGACGTTGCGATGCTGATGGTCAGCACCAGTGTTGTGTTTTGCCCCGGGAAGCCACTTTCCACATCAGAAGTGCTTTTCCCTACCACGCTGCTTCACAGGTAAGGGACAGAAATATCACACCAGCAACCACCATCAGGACTATACCGATGCCACGGCACTTGTAGAGAAATCCATCTGGACTGAGTGAAAATGCCCCAAGCCACAGCATGACCCAGACCTCACTTGCACTGTCCTTACCCCAACTTTCCTGCTGCCGCGGCAGAGCCACGTCCCAGCATTGCTGGGGGGGCAGCAGGGCCAGCAGGAAGCTGTTGCCCTTCCACGTGTGAATCCCCACGGAGTTTCACGTCGTTCTACGCTTCTCCTGCCTATTATCACTTTTCATCCTGCTGGAAAAAAGAGATTGCACAAATCTGCCCCAAACCTGGAGGTTAAAAGTGGAGTCAGCCAGGTGCCTGCTGGAAGGGGAAGGTCCTGGGAACTGGAAGAAGTAGGAGACAAAGTCTCTCTCAGGAGCAAGGGCATGTTAGTGCTCTGCTGCCTAATGAGATTCATACCCAAGGTTTGGCTGACTCATAGTCTTTAATAAACTCCAACCTTGGTGGCGTAAAGAGGTTAGTCGAGGTGTCAGCTCCCGCTGGGGAGAAACGCTCTGCCTGCTTGTTCTCCTCCACAGACTCAGCTGAGCACTTTTTCCCCTTCGTGGTTTCTGTGCTCCGCTTCGGATGTGGTCGTGCTTCACTGCTGCTAATTTCATTCTGTGGGCTGCAAAGCCATTTGAGGTTGAAAACCCCCAACGCCGATGGAAAATTTAGCTATTACCACTACAAAACAGGACTGGAGAACATTTCCTTGCCGCACAAAGTCTGCTGTCTACACACGCTCTGTGAAATAGGATGAATGCTAGAGTATGGTAGTCCAACGTGCTTCTTACCATGAGGTTCTCCTTTTAATGGTGTGCTGATTCCTGATAGCCTGTGCTGGGCAGATGAGGAAGATGAGGGGGACGCGGTGGGTCTTGCTGGACTTCTCCACACAGAGCCTACCAGCAAGGGTGGTAGTCAGGTCGAGGTCTTCACAGAACCACAGAATCACATGGGGTTGGAATGGACCTCTGGAGATCATCTACTCCAACCCCCTGCCAGAGCAGATCCACCCAGAGCAGGTTCCACAGAAACGTGTCCAGGCGGGTTTTGAATGTCTCCAGAGGAGGAGACTCCACCACCTCTCTGGGCACCTGTTCCAGGGCTCTGCCACCCTGAAAGTAAAGAAGTTCCTCCTTGTATTTAGGTGGAACTTCCTACGTTCAAGTTTGTGCCCATTTCCTCTTGTCCTGTCACTGGGCACCACCGAAAAAAGACTGCCCGGAGCTGGGCAGAAACATGGCTGCAGGCAACAAAGCTATAAATATTGAAGTGAAATAATTACCCCACTCATTTACGGTTTAAATGCTGAGAAAGGAACAGAACCAGTTTCACCAGTGACCAACCGGGGTAGAGGTGTAGCAGCCTGTAACCGCTCTGGGCTGTGCGGCGGCTGGGAAGAGAAGTAGTGGAACAAATTGCTAAAGCTGTTTAAGCTGGTACACTCTGCAGTTTCTTCCATATTCTGCAAACTTACATGCTTTTTCACTTCTGCAGATCATTGCAGAATAAATCACAGGCAAGTATTTGGGCCACCAAAGCCTTTGCTTTCCAGCCGTCATGCTGAAATCATGTGAAATTGCCAACATTAAAGCAGACAAGTTTGATCACAACACCTCGTTCTGATGTGGCATTTTAGAAATAAATACTGAGCTGTGCTGTTTTTTAGGGTTCATACCCTCTCTTGCTTTAAGCACCTAAGTACTTTGCAAGAGGATGTTTGGAAACCACTGCCACAGAGAAATCCAGATTTTCAGACCTAGGAGAAAAACTGGTTCCCTGAAGACCATCAGGTCTGGACAAGGATTAAGCCAGTTCTGGGCTTTACTGGGGAACCAGCATGACTTTCTTTTCACTACTGGCTGGTCCTTTAGACACTTTCAGGTAGATTTTACCCCTGCAGATCTGGACTTGCCTCGTGAAGCTCTGGATTTCTTTTGAAATTCCTGGGGCTGTGATGAGTACTGTATTAAAGAGCATCCTTGGACATCTCTGCTGCCCGAGACTCCCGAACTTTTCATGCCTAAGCACAGATCATCCTGTGCAGATCACAGCTGTTTAACAGCGTGGCAAGGAGGTGCCAGTGCTTTGGTAGCTCACTGTGGGAAAATGCCACTGGAGAAGGAAGGAAACAACTTGGTAGGAGCCCCATAACTGTGCAATCAAAGGAAAGCAGCAAGATGCACAAGAGAAACTAAGCAACCCCAAATGTAAGCCGAATATTGAGGGGATGGAGGGAATACTAACAGGAGGGACTTCTGGTTGATGTCAGTTCTCCTCCAGCCATGGTGCAAATACTTCAGGCTTCAGCCTCATGGCAAGTAGAGAAAGCAACAGCACATGGGCTGGGGAAAGGTGCTCAGAGGATGCTCCTTTTTGGGACAGACAGTGTGTTATTAGTCCCACGTGTTTTTTTTTTTTTTTTTTTAACTAGCAGGATAAAGTCTGAAGGAGCTCCTGAGGCACATCCATAGCAATGACAGATGTTATTCTGCTCGCAAGTGCAATTCATTTTTATGACATCCTATTTTTGCTAGTGCCCATGAGAAATGCATTTATTTATTTATTTTAACAACAGACAACCCCCCCCCCATCACCTATTAAAGGTAATGTTTGCTGCTGTAACAACTGTCAGATGATGAGCTCCTGATGTGCTGCTGGTGTGAGCCCTGTCTTTTATCTCTGGCACTGGCAGCTTTATCACGCTGGAGGAAGAGGCCCAGCTTCTACAGTGCCACTGGAAGTGGCAATTCCTCCTCGGGTGCTCTCCAGAGGGGTGCTGCTGCCTCTGGAGACCATCTGAGAGCAGGGGGCATTTCAGCTTCCTTACATTCTTGAGCACAGTGCAAAAAGTGGTCAGGGTGCCCCCCCCAACCCATCCTTTAAAACCTCTGCAGCCAGAGCAGGCTCATTCACACTGTCCTCAGCTGCTAAAAACCTCCTATGTTTTGCCCACATCAATTTCTTCCTCTCCACTGCTCCTGTAATAGCTTAATCTCTTTATCCCGTTCTGTCTCTCTTTTAGTCTGCTTTGGTGGACTGTATTTGTAATGCAAGAGCCTTTTCTGCTCCACCAGCACCTGGACTGATACCGATAACCCCTTGGCTTTCCCACCACATGGGAGCTCCATCTCCACATGGTTTCTCTCCCTCCATCCTTCTAAAGTTTTACTCCCAGCAAATTTGTGGGGAAGGGGCAATGCCAAATGATGTGAGGGTTCACTTTACCTCCCAGTTGATGCCATTCAGGTGGCAACGTGCCTCTAACCAATGTTTTCTCCTTCCCCCAGAGCCCACCTGGAGGCTGAAATGAAGCATGTCTCCAGTTTTCTCTGTGTATCCCTGAACATTTTGCACTCTAACCCACTCTGCTATTTCTCCTGGGCTCTTCTTGCCATCACAGCTCCTGCAGTGAGAAGGGAGCAAGGTGAAAAAAGCTCATGTTCATTTAGACAGCTAAGAGCAATGGGCAAATCCTCTCCCCAGAGCAAAGGAAAGCTCTGTGTGGCATAGGGATGATCCCTCTCCTCTGATGCTCCGGGGCTCTTGGTGCAAGGTCCCCGATTACAGAAAATCATCCAGAAAGGCCTTTAATAGCATTTCTCAAGCACAGCATAATGGTCTCCAGGGCTTGAAAAAGGAAAGCTGTGGTGGGAGGTGAATCAATTGGTTCCAAGAAATGTCCAAAACTGCCGACTTCAGCAGGCAGGGGCTGGCAGGAACTCAGCTGGGGAGCAGCAGCCCTCTGGGCACCAGGAGCTTGCAAAGGCTGGCTCCAGAGCATCATCCCAGCTTGTGTCCTGCATCTACCACTGATGGGTTTGGAGAGATAGGGCCAGACTGTCCTGCTTTAAACAGCCAGAGGAGTTTGCTTGGCTGTATATCCACATTCTAGGGAAAGAGAGGAGACATCCCTCCTTGCCTCTACTCCCCCAGCACCCCCATTCCCTCTTCTCTGTGTTTTTTTCTCAAACCATCAACATTTTTTTTGTTTAACTCTCTCAATCACTCACCTGTTTGTCATCCAATATAAGCTTATGACCTTATCTTTTTTAACTATATAACCAGAAAACCTAACAGCATCACAAGTTCTAGCTCTGACAGTGATACCTCTGTAAGACAAAGCCTCTGCCTGTAAAACCTACTTCTCCCAGAAACCATCTCCAGAAATCCCAGCCCTGACTCCACATGCAAAAGCAGTGCTTGCAATAATAATCAAAGTGTTTAGCAAACGTCATTAGAACTAACTTGCCAATGAGCAGAAACAATTATCAGATAATTGCTTTATGGACAGCCAAGCAGGGAAATTAGGAATAGTATTTTCTCCATGTTAAACAGGGAAACACCAGTAGGGAAACGGAAGCACCAAGGGACAAAGGGAGCTTTTTGAGGCCACACAAAGGGGAGAAATGCCTGATCTGATTTTATACCCACCTGCCGCTTAGTTGTCCTCATGCTGGGAACTGAAACCCCAGTTCTGGGAGCCTTCCTGAGGCCTGGGATCTGGAATCACAGCCAGCTGTGTTTGCCTTGCTGGCAAGTCACACAGCCTTGCTGCTCTGCCTTTTTTCCTGGTGTTCTGCCCGCAGCGTGACCTGGCACCGCGATGCTCCTCATCATCCTCAGAATCCATCCTCAGCGGGTCCCGGGCTCCAGAAGAAGAGCCACCCAGATGTTGCCGTTTTAACCTCTTAACCCAGGTGTTGGTGTTTTAACCATTTCACCTGCAGCTCCCCTCTCTCGATGTTAAAAAGCAAAACCTGGGATGCTCTCGCCCCCGAACGTCCCCGTCCTCCCCCGGCCCATCCGGGCTCCGCGGGGCTCCGCGCAGGTTCCGCGGGCGGGCAGTGCCACCTAGGGGCGGCGGGGACCGCCTCTTCTCGGGGGGGGGGGGGTAAAGTAGTGAAACTGGTGGAAGTTTTGGGCACTGCGGGTAGCGGATTATGCAAATGAGGACATCAGCTTTAATGGCATTCCAAGATTTTTAGTCAAATTTAATTACCTTCCTTCTTCCCCCTCTTTTTTGCCTGTCCCTGATCAAATTAAAACAAACAACCCCCAGCAGAGTGTTTGTGACAGGAATCGTGTTTGAGACTAATTAAAACCTGACGATCGTCACCGAGCTGAGCCTGGCAGACGCCTGTGTCAGGCGGCACAGCGGACACGCGGCACGCTTGGCGTTGGATGCTCCCAACGGCATCCGACAGCAGCTAATTAGCTGCACGCTACTGATCCTTTGTAATGCTGCGTCTTCCTGCCTGAGCTGCTTGGCCGGTGGGGAGGGAGCTGGAGGGAGAACGTGTGGGTCTCAATTAGCTTCAGCGATAATTTAATGGACTAATTAATAAACCCACGCGGCATCTTCTCTGGGATGCTGCTGAGCCTGGCAGGGCAAGGGCTGCGGCAGAGCGGGGTGCTGGCAGGGCCTGCCGTCTGCCTCCGAACTGGGAAAGCTGGGGAGCGGGCAGGCAGCGTGCTTGAACTCCCCTAACCACACATCCGTGAGCAGAAGTCAGTCTGTCCCCCTTTATCTACATGGTCCTCAGCACATGGCTGCTTAGGCTGGCCCTGGGCAGCTCCCCCTGCCCCAGCCCGGTGTGGGCTCCTCAGTCCTGTCCCACTTTTCCCTCTACTGCAAACCTCCAGGTTTGACCTTGGTGAGGGACAACCCCAATTAGTCTCCTCTCGGGGTGATGTTCTGCTTCCCCCAGCAAAGCCCCACCACCCTGGCATCCTCTGTGGTCCCCTGGTCTCCAGCCCACTGCAGCCCTGCTGTCCCCAGCAGCCGGGCACAGTCTCCCATGGGAAGGACAGCTCAGCAGCTCCTGTCCCCAGGTACAAATCGCCACGAGTCTGTGCACAGAGCTGCTCGCAGCAGGTTTTTGAGCCCTGGATCGTGATGTCTCAGCAACCTGCCTGGTGAGGAGTGGCCCGGGGGAGCTCTTAACATCTGCCTGTCATCGCATTCACTAATGGAGAATTAGGGCAGAAGATTCAGGAGAGGATTTTGGAAAGGCAGCTTGGGAGCTTTTGCAGGTCAGGCATCTGTCAGCGAGAAAGAGCAGGACCAGAACCTCTCCGTGTCCCCTGTTCCTCATCCTGCCTGCTGCCCGCTGCCCGCCACCCTCCCTGGAGCCCAGGGGCTGGGCAGGAGGCTGCCTCATCACTCTGACCGTGGGCAGGTCATCTTCTTACACCCCTCTGCCCTTGAAACCAGTGCTGTCTCCACCTGAAGTGCTGCTCTGTGCCATGCTGAGTTTTCTACTTGTGATGGGACCACAGGTGCTCAGGTTTGATGCCTGGGTCACCCTCCGCCTTTTTTTCCTGCTTGCTGTCTGGAAAGCACTTATCCTCTGGGCTCTGCAGGCAGGTAGCAGGCAGTGGTGTTGATCTGCACCAGGCTGGGCTTTCCTGTGACATACGTGGGCACAGACATGTGCTGTGGGAGCAGAGCTCCATGCTGGACCAGCTGAAGTCCCTGTTGCCACCCCACTGCCCCAGCGCCCTCCCTGCAGCAGGGCTGGGGCTGCCCCACGGTTCCCCTTCCCCTCTGCTCCCCGACACCCTGCTGCTTCTGCACACATGGCTCGTTAGCTCCCTCCAGCCCTGCTCTGGCCGTGCCACCTTCCTCTTTTAGGAAAAAAGTTAAAAAGACTTCAGACCCCCATGCTGAAGTCTTTTCTCCTTGCCTTTTCCCATGGTAGTTTTGGATGGACTACGAGCCTTCCTCCATCATGTCTCCCCTGGCTTCCAGCAATGTCCTTCTTTCACAGCATCCCTGCGTTGCCTCTTACCCTGAACTGCTATTTATTGACCTGAGCAAAGCAGTAAGCACCTTCTGAGCTGCAGCAGACTTTTTTTTTTTTCCTTCCCTCGGAGAACAATTGCTCATTCCCTGTTGTTCCCAGTGCCCCTGATGCCTGTTGGGGACAATCTGGCAGCGCTGGCTCCGCAGCTCCCGGTCCCTCCAGCCACTCGGGTACAGCCGGTGAGGGAAGGACAGACAACCACTGCCACCAGAAATAACGACATCCCCAGATGTGCCCCCAAGCGGTGAGGGGGACAAGCCACGTGTGAACGGCCTGTGACCCGACCCAATCCGACCCCTTGACAGCCTTTCCCCGTCCTCGGGGATGTCCTTGTTATGGCATCAATGAAGTTACTAAATCATTCCTCTTTCGTATTGCTGCAAATCAATGTGGTCCTGGTGGTGTCATATACAAAAGGCTGGTTTCAGTATTTTAGTTGGGAGAGTCCTCAGGGGGAGCCGGGCTCATTAATTAAATACATTTAATCAATCTGGCCTACAAGGGCACTGGTTATTTATTCATCAGAGGCTGCACAGTGCAAACCGGGTGATCTGAAAGGCAGTAAATAAACATGTAAATGAAAAGCTGAGACAGCAGAGCTTACTTGTGCCTGGGAGACTTCAGAGCTGGGTCAGATAATATGGGATCATATGTTTAATTTAACAAAATCCAATAAAAAAGAGTACCTGCAATGAATAGCACCCCCGGGGAGCAGCAGCAGCCGCCAGGGCTGCCAGGAGCACGGACCCTCTGGGCTCTGGGGTCTGGAGAGGTGACACGGGGGCTGTGGTGGCCCCAGCAATGTGTGAGCAGGCAGACATCACGGAGAAGGGAGCAGCATCATTGCTCCGTGCCAGGCAGACACCAGCCGTGAGGACGGGTGTTACCAAAGCCCTGGCTTCCTGCAGGTTTATCTCCTCGGCTGCCTCCGCTGCTGAGGAACCTGCAGCATCATGTTGCTCACATGTTCCTGCAAAGTTAATTACAAGGGGAGGCTTTCAGGAATTAGAGAAGAGGAAGATTTCAGCTGATGGAAGTGAAAACAAAGGAGGAAGAATATGTCACTTTTCAGCTCATTCTTTGCAGAATTGTTCTCCGCTCTTTGGAGAAATGCCGTGGGAACCAAGCTGGCAGGGAAGCAGATGAGCTCGCTCCAGGTCCACCTAAGCCCTGGTTTTACCATTGTTGGAAACTAAGAGTAATTTCAATATTGCCTTGAATGCAAGGACTTGCAAATTACAGCTGAATAAAACAGTGATGGTCCGAGTGGGGCATTTCTAAATCCTTGATCCAATGGGTTCACTGCATCTCACAGTTTGGAAGAGCTTATATATTCCATCTCCTGTTTCAGCTTTCACCTCCAAGAAGATGGAAGGAGGAAGATGAGGTGACACCTTGCTTGGCATGCCCATACAAACAGAGATGCTCTCACACCTCTGCAGGCACTGAGGAAGAAAGCTCCAGGGTGGTTGGACAAGGAAGATGAGGAAAACCTGCCAGAAAGTGAGGATGAGAAGAAGAGCTGAAGAAGAATGTGGCAGGGGCACAACCATGGAGTCTCTTAGTGGAGACCAAGAAGTAGAGAGAGGTTCAGGGTGGATTGTCTGGATTTAGGGGTGAGCTCCTCACAAGCACAGGACTGTTTGGAGCCAGGGTTTTGCTCCCAGGCAAATTTGGCACCCCAGGGTGATGTGCGATGGGAAGGAGCTCCCTGGGAAACAACAAGGGCAGGGGGATAAGGAGAAGTGGTTGGCAATGTTGTGGGTGGTCTGAAGAGCCAGACTTTTCAGGGAAAAAGGTAATTCAAAGTGCAGATGGGTATTGAGGTTGTCAGAGAGTAGGGAGGGGCTCTGGATTAGCCTGATAATCATAATAAATGAATATGCAAAGCTGAGGAGAAGAGTTTTTCCCACTACAGCTCCCTTTCTCTGTGAGAACTCATCTGACTCGGATGTCACCCTGCCATCAAGCTGTTCCCCCACAGTCCCCAGACACCTGTACCCTGGAAAACTTTTGCAAATGGGTGTTTTTTCTGCATTTCATGGGTACCCTGACCACCGGCGGCTCCTGGAGGAACAAAAAGCCTTTGGGAAATGCTCTTATAGAGATGAGTGGCCGGGGAGAATGGGAAGGTGACCCCAGCCCCAGTCTCCTCCTCCTCCTCTTGCTGCCCAAGATCAGGCTGGACGACAGAGCTCACAACCCACCCACCTTCCTCGGGCACAGCAGCATCACCAAAGCCCCATCCACAGGTGATCGGGGGACAGGTCCCTGCAGAGCTGGGGCAAGGCACTGTTCCCCCCATCTTGGCTTTGCCTGGGGGTGCAGGATTGACTTCCCCCCCTGCCTCTGCCAGCTCCTACATCCCCCCTGGGCTGGGCTGGTTTCTGTGGTACCTGGGGTTTCCCCTCCCATTTTCTTGGAAGCGTGAAATGGAAAACTAATGTGAAGAATACAAACTGTTAAATAGTTTCAACCATAAAGAAAGGAAAAGGGTTCAGTTCCAGGTTTTGGCCCAATCTAGTATTTTTTACGAGCTGGTTTCTACTCCCGCGTCCCAGACTCCCCGTGATTCACAACGACCTCATTACTTCTGAGTTAACACAACAAACTTGGCTGCTAGCTGATGGTTTATTAATACTGAACTCATTCCCATGAAGATGTGTTCTGTCTAGAAAGAAAATGCTTTTATCATGTGTTCCAAGTTTCCGGCCAACCCCACTCAATCTCCAAACTTGCCTGGTGTAAGTGTGAGAGCACGAGAAAAAAAAAAATATAATCTTTTATGTATTTTTCCCTCCGCAGATCTCAAAGCTCCCTGAAAGACATCTTGGGCAGGAGATGTGGAGGATTTGGTCCAGCCATCCGTGATGTGCAGTAAAGCACGGGCACGGGGCAACACCTGCTACTACAGCAAAGAGCAGCAGCTACATCACATTATGGAGACGAACAAAACACATTCCCCTAATGCCAAAATACTCAAACAGAAAATCCATACGCTTGGAAATGAAAGCATTTGTCCTTTTGCTGTCTTCACTGTTAGCTGAAGGAGCGTGCATCTTCTCCAGGGGCTGCATGCGGGAAGACAGATGGTGAGAGTAACTCTAGTTGTCAGTCCCTGGGGATGTGCAGAGGAATCAGTATTTGGCATCTGATTTAGCTCTGCTGCCTCCTTGAGTCACCACTGTCCCAGGCACTGAAAGACGTATGGGCTTCTGAGACAGTTAAATTAAACCTTACTAAACAGAGGGGTATGCCATCAGCCCCTCCGAAATGTCAGCTGGCAGCTCGTAGTGAAGATCCAATGAGTCTGGGCTCACTACCTTGAATTTGAATGTCTTCTTCCCTCCTCTCTGCAAGTCAGAAATAAACTGGCCCAGGAGAGGAGGATGGCTCTGAAACCCACAGGAGAACCCACGCAGGCAGAGCTGGGGCCAGTGGGCAGGAACGGGCATGGACAGGCCTCTTTGGCTTCTGAAAAACGGGGAGCCTTTGGAGAGCATCCTCTTTCCAGTTGGCTGGGCTGCTGTGGCAATGCAGAAATGACTGCTGTGGATGGTCACTTCAGGGAGGGTTACCTTCCCCCTCACCTCCAGGTGGGACCGTAGGTGGTCCCTCACCTCTCATGTGCCTGAGGTGGCAAAACCTCCATCTCCTTTCATATGATGATTCCCAGACTGTCTCCTGGCTGCTCTTCACTCTTGCCAGGATGTTTTGACTTTCCACCCCAGATCTCCTGTTCATGGGACAAATGCCCACTTCCAGGTAGAGTCCCAACCCCTTTCCTTGCAGCAGCAGCCTCCAGGAGGGCTGACACTGTGGCCCAGCTTTCTCCCACCCACCTTTCCCTCCATGGGGTGCAAGCTCATGCCTGGGGAGTCCCCCCAGGGAAACATCCAGCGAAGGGATGCAGTGCCCACAGCTCCAGGACATGTGTTACCAGGAGCTCCTGGGAGCTGGGCACAAGCCGAGGGGAGTCCTGCTTAGGAGACTGCTTTGTTAGCTGGGGAGGGGGACACCTGAGAAGCAGAACCACTAGAAAGGAGGAGGAGGAGGAGGCAGACATTCCAGGAGAATCCACATCTGTAAGGAAATGGAGTGGGGTCCAAGGCTGTAATACATCCCAGATGAAGCCGGGGAAAGTGCTCTCGCAGAGCATGAGTCATTGCAACCGGAGGGGAGAGCAACAGCTCTTTGATAAGAGGCAAAGCAACTTTACTTGGCTATTTAATCTTCATTTGCTGACTGTGCCAGCTAAGAGCATCGCACAAGGGCCCCCTGGGGACCCTGGCATTCAAACCCCTCCCTTGGCTGCTGGACCAGTCTTTGTGTCCTTCCTGGGCACGTGGCAGTGGGGCTTTGGTGCCCACAGGCTTCTCAGAGCGTGGGGCAGGGGGAGATAACTGTCTGCAGGGCCAGGCTTGCCTGATGCCAGCTCTGGAGGCCTCCAGAGGGTCCCATTCTCAACACAGGTAGGACCCATCTCATCCACATGAATAGCTGGAGTTAAAGGAGCTGGACTGATGTCAGGTTGGTGTGAGACCTAAAGCTTATGACTTTGAAGATGATTATGTTCCCTCTCCAGTCTCCTCTCTTGAGCAGCTCTCCCCAGGTGGCTCAGCATTTCCATCTGATCCTTCTCATCCTTCTTCTCTGGCCTTCTCCCACATCTTTCTTGAATTGCTATGCCCCAAAAGGCTCTTCATTGACACATCTCCAGGGCGAAGCAAGGAGAGTCTGTACTTCACATGACTCAAAAATGCTGCTGCTGCCCAGGCAGCCCAGGCAACATCTGGCTTTCTCTCTCAGAGTGGCATGGTGGCCTCACACTCAACTTGAGGTCCACCGCAGTTCTCAGAGCTCACCTTGCCAGTCACTCCTCCTCCTCCTTCTGTGCACTTGATTATTCCTAAGGGCAGAACTTCATCTACTCCTGTTGAACTGTGCTTCACTTTTCCCCCAAGACCAGCTCTCCTGTTTCTCAAGATCATTTCAAATTCAGATCCTATCCCCGTGTCCTTCTTGCTCCATCACATATGCAAAATAAATAGGCAGACTCTTATTCTATCAACCAAGCCATTAATGAATGCATGAGCCCAGAGCCAACCCTTCTGAAATCCTGCTCCACGCTTGCTTGCAGCCTGGCAGGAACACCGGATAACTTCTCCATTAGTGCAAGTTTTGAGCAGGGAGCACCCAGTTCATAATCATTTCAGTTTTCTTTCCCTTGCGTACGAGTGTGCCATGAGAGACTACATCAAAAGGCACTAAAGACAAAATATAGGACAGCTCCTGCTTCTCTCTATCCGTAAGGCTGTTGCTTTGTCGTAAAAAGAAACACAGGATTGGTTTGACATGATTTTTTTTCTTAAGAAATCCATGTTGACTGCTTTCCTTGCCTTGTTATCTTCTCACTGCTTACAAACTGGTAGCAGAATGTGTTTTCCCCCTGATGGAGTTAAGCTGGCTGGTGTGTACCTGCCTGGCTCCTGGGCTTGCTGAGATGGGGACCCTGTTTTCCCACTGCAGGGTGGCAAAATCTTCAGAAAGCCCTCAGGGATAACTACCCAGAACATGGGAATTGCTTGCACACCGGAGGGTTAATGTCATTAAAACTAGCAGATGCAAAGCGATCTAAAGGAGCTAATGAATCCTGCCCCCTCCTCACCTGTGCCGCCCCCATTACTGCCCCACTCGGCGTGGGAACTGGGGGTTACACCCCAGCCTGCGTGGGATGCTGCAGTGGCAGAGGTCACTGGCTCTCTGGGTGTGGGTCCTGGCGTGGGTCTGGTTTTGCATGGGTCTGGGCATGAGTCTGGGCGTGGGTCTAGGTGTGGGTCCTGGCGTGGGTCCTGGCATGGGTTTGGGGGTGTGTGGGTCCTGGTGTAGGTCCTGGCATGGGTCCAAGTGTGGGTCCGGCTGTGTGTGGGTCCTGGCATAGTTTTGGGTGTGCATGGGTCCTGGCATGGGTTCTGGCATGGATTTGGGGGTGTGTGGGTCCTGGTGTAGGTTCTGGCATGGACCTAAGTGTGGGTCTCAGTGTAGGTCTGGCTATGTGTGGGTCCTGGCATGGTTTTGGTTGTGCGTAGGTCCCGGCGTGGGTTCTGGCATGGGTTTTGAGGGTGTGTGGGTCCTGGTGTGGGTCCTGGCACGGGTCCAAGTGTGGGTCTTGGTGTGGGTTTGGGTATGCGTGGGTGCAGGCATGGGTTCTGGCGTGGGTTCGGGTGTGTGTGGGTCCCGGCATGGGTCCTGCAACGGGTTCGGGTGTGCGTGGGTCCCGGGGTGGGTTTGGGTGTATGTGGGTCCGGTGGTGCGTGCCGGCTGCCGCCGCGGGGGGGCAGGCGGAGACCACGGGAGGCGGCGTCGGTCTGTCCTGCGGGGGGGAATCTCTGACGGACAGAGAGATCCAGGCTCTTCTGCGGGTCAGCAAAAGAGGATGGAGAAGAGAGAGATCCGCGGGCTGCGCCGCCCCGCTTGGCAGCAGGGGTTTGGGGGCTCACCCGAGAGTCGTCAATTCGTTTGTAAAGTGAGTTCTGAAATCAAATCGATAGAGGGTTGAAAGGGGGGAAAAAACACCTAACACCAAAGGTGGGTTCCTGACCCTGGTTTTGAAGGGACCAACTCAGCATTTGATGGGGCAGAGGGGAGGCACAGAGAGAGGACAGGTCCCAGCAAGGCAGGAGAGCAGGAGAGGGTGCAGAGATGAGTCCCTGGCAGGACCAGGTCTCCAAACCTCCAGGTCCCTCCCTTCCGAGCTGGGTTTTCTATTTGGCTCCTTCCCAGAGCTTTGGGGATGTCCATGGCTGCAGCTTCACCAGGGTAGACACCTCCAAAGCTCAAGCTTGTAGATATTGCCTGGTGTCGGTGCCTGCTGCTGCCAAGAGCATCCTCACCCCGCTCCCACCTCACATTTGTTTCCCAGCCTTCCTCCGGCCACTGGAGATGCTCGGGTGAGAGTGGGATCTTTATTTTGGGGGCACGGAGCCAGCGCTCGCCCCACCTGCAGCCAGCATCCCCGCCTGGGCCACGCTGCGGTTGCCGGGGCAATGGTTATGATGTGATAAACAGAGGGAAATGGTGATGACGCCAGCTGGGAAAGGGCAGAATGAGTTTTATTTCACGTTTATTGAAGCACAAATTACCATAAGAAACAGCTTCCTCGTGTGCAAACACGGGAAACTGAGAGACCCTTTGGGCTGCACGGGTTCTCTCTGGGCTCAGACACCAGGCTTTCAGCAAACAGCCCTGGCCTGCTGTTTGAGCTGAGCTGCGGGTTTTCCATGGAAATGTGTGTTTACATTTGGAGACAGATATCAGGGTGTTTGGGAAGGCTCTTTTGGCAAGCGTGGCGAGGAGACGGCCACAGCAGGATGCTCTGGCTTTGCAGAGAGCTGGCTCCTCTCTCCGGGATGCACACACCGGAGCAGCACGGAGGGGGGAAAGGAGCCAGTGACCCCTTGGTGGGAACAGGAAAGATCTGCCTCCTCTGACCAAACTGGGAGGAAGCTCCCAGCAGAGGTTATGACCGATCTTACGGCAGATAAGGAAAAAACAAAGCCTAGATTTTGCAGCTAGTGCTACATTTGCCCAAGCTCTGGTTCTTGATGTGTTTTCATCTTTTTTCTACCACCTTCCTGGGCTGCAATATGTAGGGTGGGAGAGACAGAAGGAGACTCCGTTCTGCTCCTGCTCGATGACTCATTGCCCAGCTCGCAGGAGCATCTGGCCTGGCTTCAGAGGTGGCTCAGAGAAGCTGCTGGACCTGCTCAGCGTGAGCTGATGAGCTGACCAAGCATGAGCCTCCAACCCCAGCGTGAGTCCCTGGGACGGGGTCAGACAAGGGAGGGAGCAGCAGCCAGCTCTGAAGGGGACAGCCTGTGTTAGGAAATTCCCAGTGGGGAGCACACCAAGGCCTGGGGCAGTGACAGCTCCAGGGGACCCTGCTCCTGTGCCGGAGGAGGAGCAGCTTGCTGGCATGTCCCCAGGGTGCTGCGTGTGGGTGTTGTGCAAGAGAGGTGGGTGTTGTGTTACGGGGCTGACATCAGCGCCGGAAAATGTCCCAACATAGCAGTTTAAATACATCTTAAAAGTTTTGTTAATGCCTGAAGACCCAAGTCCATGGCTGCTCCTCGGGACGCTGAAACCAAAGGGCATGTGTTTTACAGCAGATCCCAGCCAGACACAAGGCTCCTCTGCCTTTGTATCCCAGCTGTGGTAATGCTAGTCTCCAACGCTGGCTTTGGCATCTCTCAGACATCTCATTTCACCCTGGGCATCATCTCTTTCCATCCTCACCACCAGCGCCTGGCAGAAGGGGTGCACCTCTCTGCCCAGCCTGCGCTGCCTGGCCTTTGGGGGATGCTGCTGGCCGGGTTAGGGTGCTCAAATCCTACGTGGGAGCCTTCTGGAGTGGAGAGCAGTTTGTAAGCTCCTGTGGGGTAGGAGCAAATTAGGGTAAAATGTGCGTGTGGGGAGTTTCTCCCACCTCTTCTCTGTTTTGCTGCAAAGGGAAACCACAGCAACCTGCTCCGGATCCTCCGGCGGAGTTATGGCAAATGAGTCTACGGAAGAGCAAGTACCTCAGAGATGTCTTTCCATCCATAGCTGAAAGAATCCACCACGGGCTCGTTCTCTCTGTATGTTCCAACGAAGCCCCAGCGGCAGCTGCCGAGGTACGGATGGTCTCTGGCAGGATCGGCAGAGTCTAGGAGTGGGGATGATCTGAGAGAGGTAATATTAGACTCGCTCGCAGATGGAATTGCATTCACTGATGTTTCAAAACCGGGAGGGACCATATGTAACTATCTAGTCTGATCTGCAAAGGAGGGGAGGGCTGCTCAGGGTGGAAAGGCCAGTGGAAAAATTAGCCAGGAGACACTGATTAGTACAAAGTCTCCCCATGTACCCCATTCTGCACGACTCCTACTGTCCCGCTTTCAGGCCATCCCACTGAGGATGAAATGAAGAAACCCTCAAGGAAATTTAAAGTGCCTTCAGGAAATACCTGAACCTTTCTGCAGCAGGAAATGAAAGTGGAGAAGGTTGAATGGCAGCGAGAGGCCAGGACACTCACCCAGGGAGCATCCTCAGTCAGCAGGGGCTTCATAGTTAAGGACATGAAGAGAAGGTGATCATCCACAGCTGGTGAAAGAAGGGAAAAAGATTTCCTTCTAAGAGAAAGAAAGATCCTCTACGCTCACTTATAAAATCCCCGTTCAGATAATTCCCTGATGAGAGGAGAAATTTGCTGCTGGTTGCCGATGTGAATCATTTACAGCTGAAATTATCAGTCTGTTGTGTTTCCACTCAGCTGGAAAAGAGCAGACATCCATGGATAAACTGAAGCTGAGTCCAGAAGACATGACTATGTGCTTTTTCCCCGTGCCCCACTTTGTGAGTCTCTTTCACCAGTATCCCCAACTCATCTGCTCTCTCCTTTCTCCCTCCTCCTGCCATCCCGATGGGTGGACATGCTTGGAAGCAGCTCCAGCCTGCCTCAGGGCATGCCCTGCAGGGACCCATCTCTGGAGGTGTCCAGTTCTTCTGACCCCTCTGACCCACCAGAAACTCTCTGGGGAGAAGAGGTGGGGTGTCCTGGTAGGTTCCTTGGGAGGAGGAGAGGGGCAGCTGCCCCCCGGCCTGGGTGAGGACACGGCATCTGCTGCCAGGAGCCTGTCAGGATCTGAGCATCACCTGCTCTCCCTTCTGGTCTCCTCATCAGGGATGAACACATGCACGAAGGGCCACCGCAATGAAATATATATTTATAACAATCATAATTATTATTCTTTCACCAATTTTCTCTTCCGTGGATGGAGCCTGGCAGAGACTACAGAGCAGGCAAAACTGCTAAAGCAGAAAGTAATGGTGCCCCCAGGACGAATAAAAAGCGTACTTCAAACCAGCAGATGCTGCTGAAAGCCCCAGCGCAGGAAATATCTGCAGAATGAATCGGGAGTTTTATGGAGCTTGGTTTGCAGGTTTTATAAGAAAGTTTCACCAGCCCGGGAGGGAAAGAGAAACGAGGACCAGGGGCTGGCACCTTGGGGAGCGGGGCTGGCGCTTCGGGGCGTGGGTGCCGGCGCGGGACAGCATCTCTTGGTGATCTATGGGTCTGGCATGAGCCCTGATAAGAAACACAGATGGTTCCCTGTTCATGAGCTCCCCAAAGCAGCCCCGCAGGAGGCAGTGCCTCAGTGAAACCCTAGAAAGAGCCGAGGGTTGCCTTGCACCGAGGGGCTCTGCGCCGGCGGGTCTCAGTGGGTGCAGGGAGGCTCAGCCCCAGGGAAGGAGGGAGAGCGCCCTTGCAGGAAGAAGGTACAAGACCTAAGGAGCAATAAATGAGACAGAAGCCTCCACGAGAAAAGGGAAGTCCCTGTCCCACGGCCCTCCTCACACTTTCAGGCTCAGTTTGTACCCATGCTTGTAACTCCACGTGTTTCTCTGATTTGGGGAGCCCTGGGCAGCAATTCAGGGGATGGGACACAGACAGGCTGTATGTGAAGGAGAGATGCTGTCACTGTCTATGTATAGCCCCAATTGGTGCTGCTGCCCGATGCCAGAAAAAATAAATAAATCAAGAAAACAAGGTTCCTGTCCCGAAAAGCCTTCAAACTATGCTGGGAAGAGCTCAGGCAATCCAGCAACAGCTGGAACAAAGGCGTTCCTGCATGTGCTGCTGAGGTTTGGCACGTGCCTTGTAGTTCCAGGTTTGGTTTTTTTTTTTATAGTACGTCATAAAATAATGTTCTATATTCTATATATTTTTATGGCCGGCAGGAGAGCAGTAGAGGGCAGGGAACGGCGGAAGGCTGGCCAGCAGAAGGAAAGCTGTAAGAAAGGAGTCTCCAGAGGAGCGGCCCGGGGTGGGCAGGTACCCTGGGACGGGGGTCCGGTCCAGCACGGAGGTGGGGCAGGAGTGGGGAAGCAGTGGGGTGAAGCGCCCAGACGTCTGCGAGAGGGATGAGTCAGGGTGCAGTGAGCCAAAAGCAGGCTGGTGGGGGAAGGAGGGGAGGCTGAAGAGGAGGTACCGCCCTGGTTAGCTTTGCCCAGGGGGGACAGAGGAGGGAAATCCCCACGCTGAGGGCTGGAAAGAGGTTGTCCCCTCCTGCTGCGAGACCAAGCACATCCGAGGTCTTTTTTTGACTTTGCACTTTGACAATGCACTTTCTGCATTGTTAAGAGTAACAAAAGCATGGAGGTATGAAGTGTTTTAACTAATTGGCTTCAGCCTAGCTCTTGGGTCCCCTCCGAGCTGCCTGCAGGTTTCAAGGCTGCTGAGTTTGTGAGAGGGGCTGGCCTGGCTCCGTGACAGCGAGGATGCAGGACACGAAGGTGTTTGCAACGTGGACAAGCCCTTAGCTTTAGCCTGACGGGGCCAGTGAGTCAACTTCTCCGGAGAGGTACCCCTTTTCGCAAGTGATGGGGTGAGGGAAAACAAGCCATTGATAGCACAAGACCGAAAAATGGATATTCAGGGAGCAAAATGTTTCTGGGGGTCAAAGAGCAAGGGGTTCTGCTGAGATAATCCAGAGCATGAAGACTCAGGTCGTGTCTTAGAATCATAGAATCATAGGACAGTTTAGGTTAGAGGGGACCTTAAAGATCATTGAGTTCCAAACCCCCTGCCCTGGACAGGGACACGTCATACCAGAGCTGGTTGCTCAAAGCCCCATCCAGCCTGGTCTTCAACACCTCCAGTGATGGGGCATCCACAGCTTCTCTGGGTGACCTGTTCCAGTGTCTCACCACCCTCACAGGAAAGAACTTCCCCACTTCTCCCCAGTGTCCTCATGCCTTCGTTTGCCACCTAACTGGTGGCAGCGTCCCAGGACCTGCTGCGTCTTCATACCCCTGCTCCCCGAGCGAAGGCACCAAGAGGGTGTTATGGGATTCAGCAGACAACCCAAGCAGAACAGTCTGCTGTTATGGGAAGGGCACGGAACGGAACCAGTGCCAAACTGGAATCAAGCCCTTGGCTTCAGGATGGGGCTCATTAGGTGCTTAATTTTTAAGATGTTCGCTAACCCTATGGATTCTTTTCTGGCCAAGCGTGGAAAACCTGCCTGTGGTCTCTGGTGGCGTCTGTGGGCTGGGGCTGCTGGGGTGGGAAGGGAGGGCGGCGTGTTGGGACCTGCAGCACCGTGGGTGGCTGGGTGGGAAGGCGGGCGGTAGCTGCGGGTTCCATGGCCGAGAGCCCACCCGCCCGCGCCAGGCGTGTTCCTGCAGCCCTTCCCGGGCGATCCCAGCGGGAGCCCAGGTGATGGTTGGTTGCTCTTTGGTCCCTGCCCCTGGGGCAGCTCCGAGCCTTTGATTTCAGAGGCTTGTCAGGGCACTTTAGCAGCCTCCAGAAAGTGCATGTAAACATGGTGATTAAAAAAATAATGGTTCTAGGGGCTGTGCTGAGGCTAAAAATGGCACTGAAGTAGCCCGGAGAGAGAGAGAGAGGTGCCAGATCAGCACATACTTTTCTTTTGAATCCCAAAGGAGCTAACAGCAATGGGGAAGGGGTCAGAGCTCAGGAAGTGGGAGAGGGTGAAGGCTAGGGGAGGACTCCCAGAAGAAGGCTGGAAAGGAGAATGCATCGCTGTAGGGTCAGCGGAAGATGCTTTGACTGTTCAGCAGGGAAGGAAGGAGCAATTTCTAGATAAAATGATAGGACTGCCTAGACAACCACATTGTTTATTAGTGGGAAAGTTGGAGAATTTTAGAGGGAAGGTGTTATGAAGGTCATTTATTATGGCTAGCTCTGCAGAACAGCACCTACAGGTCTCCACAGTGCACAGCTGCAGCCGGAGGAGAACCAGGGCTCACTCCCTCCCAATTCCCAGTGGGACATGTAACAGCTCATGGATTTTCTCCCAGTAAAATACAGCTGGGCAAGAAAGGTCACTTCTTCTTTCCTCCTCTCTTTCCTGTTTCTCACCTTATTTTCCTCCACATCAGACGTGCCTTTCATTCTGTAACATATTGACAGGCGCTAAAGTTGAGCTTGGCAGGGGCCGTCAGGGGGAGGAAGGTGATTTTGGTTGCTGAGCTGGGTCCAGCTTTTGCTGGGTCTCTTCATCACCCCCAGCAGCTTCCCACAGGTGATGCTGTACAGATTGCTCCTCACTTGCCTTGCAGTGGAGAGTCCCACGTCCCACCAAAGCTGCTTGGTAAAGCTCTGGTTAACACATCCCTTGCTCCAGATCAGGGCTCATCAGGCCTGTGTGAATAATGTGCATCTTCAGACCCTGCTCTGGCCCCTCCTCTGACTCAGTCTTTCCCACTTGTCACCCTTTTGGGGACTTGTACTTATCTTTCAGCTTTTGAGGAGGTGCAGGGAGCAGTGGCTCTTGGTTTGCCAAGCACACAGCAAGCAGAAGCCCTTTCAAAGCCGGCTGGAGGAGAAAGAGCTCTTTCTCTGAGCATTCAGGGTATTCCTCTCCGTTCCCCAAACAGATAGGCTGTGGCCAGAAGTTAATATTCCTCTGGCATGGTGCCCTGCCCGGGGAGGGTGGCAGGCTCTTGCATTTAATAACTTATTTATCTTTCCTTATTGCAGGAATGATGACAGTTTTCATTATTAAGTTGCTAGGTAATAGTCTAGCCTTTGGTGGGAGCTGAATCATCATCCCCTCTTTGCTGACAATTTGATTCAATTACTTGGGAGAGGTGTGACAGGGAAGAGGACGAGCAGTGCCCCGTCGCTGCTGCAGTAGCCACCCCCAGGCTGGGTAGAAAGCTGGTGCCAGGGGTACAAGGATGGTGGGACGGGCAGAGATGGCTCCGTTGATGGCCAGGGTGGTGGCTGTTCCCCACTGATGCTCTCTGTTGTCCATCCATGTTCCCCCTTGTTCCTGCAGCAGGACAGATTCCCAACCCAAGGAGCCCATGTGTTCCTCCCCGTGGGGCTTCCAGGAGCAGGGGACCATGTGGAGCATCAAGCAGAGGGTGATGGGGAGTGCAGGCATCTCCCATCCAGAGAGCCACAGCCCCAAGCCAGCCCCAGCACCCTGCTCAGCGCAGACGTAGTGGTGGCAGGGACACAGGAGAGGGCTCCCCAGCTTCTGCCTTACCTTAAAAAAAAAAAAAAAAAAGGCTTTCTCCTCCCCAGCCTCAGGGGGGGTTGGAAACCACCAGCCCAGAGTGGTATTTTTTGTGTGTGTGCTGTTGTGCTGGAGGGAAGCCACAGAGCCCCTGGCGAGGAGCTTCCCTCCTGCCCAGATCCTCCCCAGACAGCGGCTGCAGCAGCCGGGCGGTGGGAGCTCCGAGGAAGAGGAGGCAGCTCCGGGCAGTTTATGGACACTGCAAAAAAAAAAAAAAAAAAAAAAAGAAACTTTCATTTATTAAGGTATTTAAACAAAAAGTAGGATGCCTTTCTGGAATGGATGTAAATAACTATGTGTAAAAGGTGAAGGCAGGTGGACTAGCAGAGCACTACTGTTTTACAGCAAGGATCACATTTTAAAATATTCATACAGAATCATTGTAGTACTCTCCTTGTGTGAGTTTTTCATAACTTCATTTTTTCACAGAAAACAGAACAACCTAAAGGTGGGAAGGAGGGCACGACCGCAATTTAGAAAGTATCTGTTGAAAATTTATCCTCTGTGTCCTCAGCAAAGTTCTCATAGCCTGAAGGTCCTGAGAGCAGATGATGTCTGCATTATTACAGGGTGGCTCTTCCCCTTGCCCTTGTTTATAAAAGGAGCTTATATTAAGGGGCTAACTACTAACAGGCTAAGATTAAGTGATGTGGGTTCATCTCCACTAGTTGCCACACTCTTATTTCATTCCCTTTGAGATCACTTTATCACTTTATTTAGAAGATTGCTTTTTATTTTTGTATGACCAAATTTGAACTTGAGAGTCTGAAAACATTGCTTCCACATAACATGGGCCTCACAGGAGATCTTGGGAACGTGTAATGTTCTTGAACAAATTTAAAAGCCCTTAAACATCCCAAGAAATGACAGAGGTAAAGGAAAAGACTTGTGCAAGAGCTATTTATGTTTATAAAACTCCTTCTCATCACTATCATCATTCTGGACACAGAGAACTTCAGGATGAGAAGGGCTCATTTCCAGTCATTGCATCCACCACAAGACCTCAGCTACCCTAATGGAGCCTGGCTGCTCCTCTCTCATCTTGAAGAATTTTGTGATATTCCTTAGCATTCCTTATGCCTTCTCACATGTTGTCCTTCGGCTTTTCCCTGTGATTTCCCACTTGTCTCACACATCTCTGTGACTAGTTCCTCCTCGACTCACAAGATATCTGCTCCAGGTATTTCCAAACCTTGGAGCAGAGCACAAGGCTGAATTTTTCCCCAGGCTGCTACAAACCCAAATTTCTCTGACATTGAGAATACAGGTCTGCAAGCATAGGCTTAAGGATATATGGATTAAAAAAAAAAAAAAAGGTGAAAGTGAGGGGTATTGGGTGCATTGAGGGGAATCGTGGGGGCTACTGTTTCCTACCTTAGAGACAGACAGTGGTCACCTGTCCCAGTGAGGAATACCACCTACCTCCTAGCTCTGCTGAATGCTATCTCCGTCCTGGTTTCTGTGGGGATAGAATGAATTTTCTTTCTGGTTGTTGCTAATTGATATTTATACTATTAAAAAACTTTTTTCAGCTTCCCATAGAAGCTGAGAAGGAGCATACCCAGAATGATGGAATGGACAGTGAAATATTCTGTACCACAGATGTCAGGTATATAAATGGGGGGTGGGCAGGGAGCAGGAATTGGGGATCACTGCTCGGGATGAGCTGGACAACCAATTACTGGGTGATGAGAGTTACTTGTGGTGTGCTACTTCATCTTGTATGTTACTTTACCATCATTATTGTTATTTTCCTTTTTCTGTTATTGTTCTATTAAACTATCTTTACCTCAACCTGTGATTTTTTTTCCCCTTTCCTTTCCCCTCCTTTTGTCTCTCTTCTTCCCACCCTTCTGGAGGGAAGGGGGAAAACTGCATGGTCCTGGCTGCTGGCTGGGGTAGAACCACAACTATCTCCCAGCGCTGAGGAGAGCCACATAGACTGTCTGCCCATGCAGTACCAACTTCAGCTGCCAAATACCTGGAAATTACTTCCTCTGTAAATGTTATAATGATTTCTATTGTGTTTGATTCCTGTAGTTTCTACTATCTAATACATATATATAAAATTATTATTATATATTATATAATAAGAATATAAAAGAATAAGAATAATAATGAAATTCCTTTCATTAGTATTTTGCTAGTCAAACAAGGCTAAGTCAATTAATACACAATAAGGAATTCTCAAAATTCAAACACAAACTTGCACAAGGTAGCTAGACATCTATGTCATTACCCACGCACATTGATTTGTTTCTTGCGTTTAGCTACTTTACATTACTGTCCCTCAGAAGCTTTCCACACCAACGTCTGTAAGAGAAAACCAAGGCCTCTGAAAGTGCTGGAGCTGGTTTGCTGTTAAGGAGTACGAGGCAGTTCATTTTCTTGACAGAGAACTCACCTTGTTCATGTCGAACGTGCGGAACATCTGCTCAATGTACTCATTGGCCTCTGGATCCAGCCCTCGAAGCCCAAAGAACTGTTTGAATTCATGCTCCGTCAGCTGCCCAGAAGGACACTCTGTCATGAACTTTTTGTACCAGTGGTGGATCTCAACAGCCTGCAGATCATCCACCGTTGAGCTGCTGTTGCTCCCCATGTGTATGTCTGGTCAGAGGAAAGGTGCCACAGAAATGATCCTGTTCCTGTTGCTCTCACCGCACTGCCCGTCTGCTCCTGTCCACGTTTGACATTCCTGTCAGTTAAGCGAGGACTCTAACTTTCCACAAGCCAATTATAAATGTTAATCTGCTTAGAAGCTGATTTACAAACCCAAAAGTTTCAATGATACAGTGTTCTTAGAATGGACAAGAGGTGCAAGATAATCTAGCAAATCACTGCTATTTCAGGAGCCAAATCAGAAAGGGTGAGAAGATTAATCAGACGCTGGCATCAGGAGCTATACTGATTTGGTAGACTCCCCTATTTTTAACTTTGATATAACTATACATGAAGATAAGAGGAAAAGGCTACAAGATGTGGGATTTGAGGGGAAGATCTGCTTCTCTAACTGGATTTGAGAGTCTGTTTTCTCAAATAGAAATGTTGGATCACTCAGTGTACAGGACCAGAAAGCATTACAAAAGTAGCCCATTATCAGTGTTGGGCTGTGTGGGAAAAAGGTCATCTCCACGTACAGAAAGGGGCACAGAGGAACAAAGGCAGGTGGGCACCCTGACCTGCCTCATCCCAGAACCACCACAGAAGTGCAATCAACCCATAAAAGGCTCATCTGCACAAAAGGGAGGGAGCAAAAAAAAAGAGAGCCACAGCCTGGGGAACCCAAATAACACAGTAAGAGAAATGAAGCCGCTGTGCCGGCTCCTTCTAAGGCTGTCATAGGGGCCTGGAGGTGACACCCAGCACAGCAAGTCAACGGGAGAGGTTGTCAGAGCACCTGACAGTGGGGTTACTGCCCGAGGATATGGAAAACATGGGGTGCAGCCTCATCACAATTACTGGAGGGATGCACTGTATCCACGCCTCTGTGTGTTGGTGAGTGCAAGGAGACCTCTACCAGCAGCTGCAGTGGGGCTGGGGCCTCGGCAGTCCAGCATGTTGAGGTGCCAGCAGCAGGGGCACCGGGTACCCAGGGCCAGCTTCTGGGCAGACAGAGTGTCTGAGCCCGGCTGCTGGAGCCATCAGCATTATGCGCGTGTGTATTTCCCGCTGATGGATCTGCATCCGGATGATGCAGGGATGCCTCCACTGGTGCTGTTTGGGTTTGTGTGAGAGTTGTGTGCTTCTGTCTGCGTTGCTGGCTGGGTGCATGTGTATATACATGTTTTATACATGTGTGTGCACATGTGCCTACTAAGAATACATTCTCTGCTTTGCAACCAGTTGGACCCAGGGAGATGGAGCTGTAGCAGCCTCACCTCTCTCAGGCCACCAGATCTGGCAACAGCACAGAGAATCAGAGGCAATCACCATGTTTACTTAGGAATGGTTGTCATTCCAGCATTTTATCCTCACAAAACTGTATTTATTAAAACACAGTAACAGCTTTCTTTTGTAGTTTAATTTTAAAAAAACATCCAAACCTATAAACATTTTTATAATAAAACAAATAGAAGTAATTTTAGATTCTGAAACAACGAACAGTGCTAAACAGTCCATGTACTTATCTTTGTGGCCAGCATCATGTAACAATTTAAGTAGTACCACCTCAAATTCACTTTCTCAAGAGCATACTAAAATCAATGCAACAAGACTCAAATGTTTCAGCTATTTACACTAAAGCCACAGATAAACATTAAGACCATTAAAAAATTGTTTGTTACTGACATGTAGTGAGATAGTAGTGTAACTAAGCCTTGAAAATTATCAGCATTAATCCACTTAAGGAGAACAGTATGTAAAGGAGATGGAGGATTTCTGTATTTCTTAAGCACCATTACTAAACATTTGTAAACTAAGAACTCAGTGCTATGTTCAAAATCTTGTTTATGGACAAAGAGGAAGTAAACCTTACATATAGAATCATAGACCACAGAATGGTTTGGGTTGGAAGGTACCTTTAAAGCCTCCCCAGTGCCACCCCCTGCCCAGGGCAGGGACACCTCCCACCACACCAGCTTGCTCCAAGCCCCCTCCAACCTGCCCTTCAACCCCTCCAGGGATGGGG
>JAOQGH010000062.1:4028821-4044581 GCA_025769975.1 Gallinago jamesoni | reverse complement strand
CAATGCAAAAAAAAAAAAAAAAAAAAAAAAGAAAAAAATGAGGACAAAGCAGACAGAAACTGGCTGGGACTTAGCAGCGTTCCTGTGCCTGCACCGCAGCACGAGGAAGCAGCTCCACGACTGCTGCTAGACCGTGCCTGTGGATGCAATGAGGCGGCAGTAATGATATATGCAATCAATTAAACATGACCAATTTTTAATTAGATGTATAAACACGCCTAAAGTTAAATGAGGTTTCTTTATAGAGAAAGAATGCAGCATGGTACCATATTAAATGAGAAACTCATGCCGTTGCCGAATGGGAGCTTCCCGGATTCGCACATGGAGATGCCTTTGGAAACCGGCCCCTCTCCTTCCATTTGGCAGAAGCTGCTTCCAGGGGTGAGGGGTGTCTGGGCACAGGGAGTGGGGCTCGTAGCAACGCAGCCTCTGGTAGGGATGAAAGTGGGGAGAAGGGCCACATCCCGCTCCTCCAGGAGCCTCAAAGAGGCTGGGATGAGTCCCGGTATTTGCCCAGCTCCCGCTTCAAGCCGTGCTTTGCAGCATCTCCCTGTCCTCCTGAATTACAGCCAGTCCCCCCCGTAGATGGGCCCACTCTCAGCTGGGGTGATTTTCCTCCCCTCCCATATGCACACCTGATTGTAATGCTGCCGTTACAGAGGAAAAGAAGCAGAAGGGAAAAAAAAAAAAAGTGAACCGGTTTCTAATTATGCCTTGTTTGCTTTCATTTAGAGATAATTCAGCCCACACAAAAGTTATTCTCCATATTAAAAGAAATATATATTTGAAAAAAAACACAGATGCATGGCTTCATTAAAAAAATTAAAATGTAGAAACTAAGTAGTGTCTATTTCCACCTTTCCCCCTCTGATTAAAAACTATTTGCATTTCAAAACAAACCATCATTAATTTGGACCAAATGTTACTCGGGCTCTTCTTTCTTGTCAGGGTAATTAAGCATGTGGCATGGTGGTGAATGACTCTTTCTTCCTACAAAGACTCGGACTAACTTCTTCCTCTGGGCTGAGGTGGTGACTCAGAGGGACGAGGAGCCCGAGTTTTGTAGCAGCTCATTGCACTGATGTCTCGTGGCCCCCAGACCAAAAGCGGGGTGATGGAGCCCCTCTCAGCCACCAGGACCAGGGCTCGCTGCTCCTCTGGGGTACCCAGAGAAATTGCTGCCTGAAGGTGAAGCCAATGCTGAGCGTGCACATCAAAAATTAAGGGCAAGAAATCCCCCCAGGAAGCTTTTAGACCCAAACCTGTAATGATTCCTGCACAGACTTGGAGATCTGGCTGACAGCAGTGGTATTTTGTGCAGGCACAGGGATCTGCCAGCACAAGCTGGAGGCCACGGTACTTTGAGAAGAATAAAAAAGCCCCAGGAAATCCAGAGCTTATTTGCAGGAAACTCAAACACTTGAAAGAATGGAAAGTCGCTGCCGAAGGTGAGCGATCTGCCTTTCACCCCTTCCCTGCCTGCCACCACTCCCTCCTCCTCTGTGTTTTGTATCCCTTGGAGGATGGGACCTGGGGAGCACTGGTTGCCTCTGAAACTGCCCCTGGAATGGAGCAGAGCCCCTGGCCCCAGCTCAGCTTTTGCTCTTTCCCTGCATCGCTCTGGTTTTGAGGTGCTGGACCAGGCAGAGCCTGTGGACGCATCTGGCTCTGAGCATCCTGCATCCCACAGGAGCTGGGAGTCCTGGGCTGGGGTGACGGATGGGTGGGCACATCTGAAAAGCAACAGTCCGCCAAGAATCAAACCCTTTGAGATAGTGGGTGCCACCAGACAGGGAGCGGGCACCGTGTAGGGGCAGCTTGGTGGCTGAGGGAATAGCTTGTGTCTGAGCACATAGTGCAGGAGGGGGAGGAAGATGAGCAGGAGCCTTTCCTCAGCCCCCATGTCTGGAGCTGAAGGGCTACAGGCAGCAAGTTCTGCAGGGCTGCTTCTCCCAAGGGGTTTGGCAGCAGCCTGCCATGGGGGGATTGGGGCTTTTTGTCCCTTGTGGACAGGAGCTGCCCTGTCAAACAGCAAATTTCAGTGCCTGTGGTGCAGCAGAGGACAGCCGTGAGACAAGGTCTGTGACTGATCTTGCTTGTCAGAAGAGTCAGCATGGCTGGAAAAAAAAAAAGAGAAACTTGCAGGCTCACAAGGAGTTCTCCTGTTAGGTACTTCTTCCTTTTCTGTCACCAGGTGCCCTGCTCTGGAGGTACTGGAGCTGGTGCCGCACACTCCGACAAACAGGTAAAGCAATTAGTAAACCACAATCCATCTTCCTGAGGTTTTCTCTCCTTCTCTAGCAGGGCTGAGCCCAGGTGATGCAGATGGGTTGGAAAAAAACAGGTTTACAGCCTTTGGTTTACTCCTAAATCCAAACTGAATTTGAATGAAAGTTTCTGGATTAATTACAGGGAGGGAAAATACTGAAAATTAAATATGGACAAGTCAGAGACTCACATGAGGAGTTTTAGAATCATAGAATAGTTAGAGTTGGAAGGGACCCCCAAAATCATCAAGTTCTAACCCCCCTGCCCTGGGCCACCACCCTGCCCCCTCCCACCAGACCAGGTTGCTCAAAGCCCCATCCAGCCTGGCCTTGAACCCCTCCAAGGATGGGGCAGCCACAGCTTCTCTGGGCAACCTGTTCCAGTGTCTCACCACCCTCTTTTGAACAGAGCTGCAAGGCTGGTCAGGACCAAGTGCCCACCCTCAACACCCTCTGGTTTATTCTACACTTTCTTCCCAGAGTGCCTTACCCTGGAAGGTCTCAATGGGGGAAGGAGATCTTATCTCAAACAAAGCCAGGCAACCCAAGGAATTGTATCATGTAAGAGCTTCTCCCTGAGAGGGTCCTCAGCCTCTGGACTTCAAAATCTTAAGTACTTCCTACAGAAGCTGTGAAATACAGCCTACAGCCATGAGAGCAGGGGAGCTGGTCTAAAAAGATGATGAAGCACTTTGCCCAAGAGCTGCCTGTGCTTATGAGCACTGAGGATGAGGATGCTGCGGCCAACACTGTTCTTTGCTGCAGGAAGGGCACGGTGGGAGCTGGGCAGATGCTCTGCCATGCAACTGTTCTGTCCTCTTGCCTGTCTTTTGCTCCTGAAACGTCCTGTGGATACATTAATACAGTAATTATGAATAAAAATTACTTACCAAGACTTTTCCTTCACTACAGTTGCCTACTGTGTTTGTTTGCTACTGGTTTTAAGCCCCGGCCAAGACCTGAGGGCACCCACACCCCCGAGGCACACGGTGCTGCCCTTCTCCCGTCCCCCACAGCAGCTTCAGCATCTGTTTTCTGGGGGATATCGGCCAACATTCCTCTCAAATAACATTCCAGAGATATTTACAAGATATGTACAGAAAATAAATACACGAAAAGAGAATTTATTAAAAATAATAAAACCGAGGAGCTGAGGAAAATGCCTCGCCTGCCCCTGCTGACACTGCACAGCCGCCCACGGGTGCTGCCCGTGGACCGATGCCTGGCTGGAGCAGGAGCAACCCTGGGAGCAGAATGCAACCATTAGCTTTTTGTCCCTCCTCATTCTTTAGCATCGTCTCCCTGGAGCAGGGCATGGAGCCTGGAGAAGTCACCCTCCCTGGGGCTGTACCGATGCAGCTCGCTCCCTTGGTGCTGCTCATGCCTGTCCGGATCACCCATCCCCAGCACCCACTGCTGCTGTGCCCATCAAGGATGCTGTGCTCACAGCCGGGTGTGAAACAGCTCGGAAGTGCTCTACCGAAGAGGAGAAAGAGAGCAGGCTATTAATTAACAGCAAATGTACAGTTAATGGGGCTTTTTTTTTTTTTCCAACTTTCCCAAACAATTCATCAAAATGATTTCATTGAAATTTAGCTGATGGGGCGCTAAATGCAGCTGGTCTGTCCTGCTCTGTTTTTTTTTTCCTGTCCTGGCTAGAACAGAAAGCTGATATTGCAGCCTCGGATTTGGGATTAACTGCACACTTTGGGGATGGACACAGTGGGAGTGAATAAGTTAGTGCTTCTGCCCCTGCCAGAGTTTAGAAGATATAGGGGCTGTAAGGAAAGGGGTTACAATGCACAAAACTGACATAATACTCACCCCTTTCTTTATACATGCTCCTTTACTGCCTGCAAGTTCATTTAAATACAGAGCAGAAATTCCTATTGGGCCAGTTTAAGGGCTGTAATAAAGCCAAGCTAGGGAGGAAGGCCAAGCTGGTTATTGGTGATGCCGTTACTGGATATGTCACATTGTTACTGAGTACCCTTCACAGACCCCTGATATGGCCCTGCTTCACAAAAAAAAAACCAAAACCAAAACCCTTCGAACAAAAAAATAAGGTTGTTAAATTTTTTAGTGTTTTTTAAAATTGCTCTTATATAGAAAGAGGGAAAACAGCTGTTTACTGCTTTAAAAGGCTTGTTTTTTTCCCTTAGAAGTCACATTGCTTTTGGTATTTAAAGGTACAGAGAAAGGCTAAATGCAACCTAGAAAACTGCCCAATATTTCATAGCGCCCAGCTGCTGCCGTCTGAGCTAACTCGAGGTCCCCGGCTGAGCAGCGCGGGCTCAGCTTTAAGCATATGCTTAATGTCCCCATCAAAGCTGCACGTTGAAGTGCTTTGCTGAGCCGGAGCCAGGGGATGCTCCCGTATCTCTGCCTCCACGAGCACCCCGAGCTCGGGGGCAGCTACGCTTCTTGGAGACCACAGCGGGGTTCATCTCCAAGTCCCTCTCCATCATTTCCAACCGCAGTGCCTGCGGGAGGTGACCTCCTCGGAAGCAGGCAGGGGAAGAAGACTTGCCAGTGCTCTCGCTGGGTCAGCCGGATGCTCTGAGAGGATGATGCACCACGAGCCAGAGGCTCTCTGCAGCGCAGGAAGCCAGCCCAGTTCTCCCTGAAAACCCTCTCATCCATCCAACCTGCCTGTGTTTCCAAAGACTTGGAAAGCTGAGGGTCAGCAGAAGTTTTCAGCTCCCAGACCTCCCTGTTATTTTCTGCTTTGCGCTCTTTCTTGCGTCCCTGGAGGAGGGATTCGAGTGCACTGGGTCCCATGGCAGGTGCTGTGCTCCAGATGAATAGAATAGGAATAAGAATAGGAATAAAACATTTTCAGTTGGAAGGGACCTACAACAATCATCTAGTCCAACTGCCCAACCACTTCAGAGCTGACCAAAAATTAAAAAGTGTTATTAAGGGCATTGTTAAGCACTGACAGGCTTGGGGATATCACCCACCTCTCCAGGAAGCCCGTTCCAGAGAGGTGGGGTGAGAGCTGCAGTCCAGGGAGACGGCGATGGACAAACAGGATCCAGCTGCCAGAGGAGCAAATCCTGGAGCCTCACAACTTTCCCATCCAGCCATGAAACAATCTGCTGATTTTTATTGAAACCAGATCGCCGGCTTCATCCCGCAGTCGCTGCTTTAGCCGGTTTGTCACGTCCAGCGGCCCTCGGGAGCTGCCCGGCGCTGCGAGGGGAGCAGGAGAAGATGACAGAAAAGATGCAGGCTGGCTGAGTTCCCCGGCGCAGCCTTGCCCGCGCTCACAACACGTACACATATGTTTCCCCCAAAAAAAGGTGGATCGAGGCACTGCCAAGATCTGGAGGGGCTGGCTTAGAGCCCGCACGGCTCCCATGAATTCCTGCCCACCCCACTTTTACCCTTTGGCTTGTCCTTCTCCCTGTAATAGTCCAGCTAGTCCTCTCCTCTTAGACCTCTCCAGCTGCCTTTTTTTTTTTTGCAGAGAATGGAGCTGGCATCTCCTTTGCTGGTGGTGCAGGGAAATGCCAGCGTGCCCAGGGCTCAGCCCCAGCCCGATGCCCACACGCTGGCAGGCTCTAGTCCAGCTTCCCCAGCCCAGAGGGGAGGAAAAGCTTCAGTCTCAAAGTCCTGATTGGCCCCAAGTCCAGGCTTTGCTTGCAGCTGGGGTTCCTATAACCAGGAACAGCTGAGAGTCGCAGAAAATGGACCAAAATCTTCACCATCACACCACAGCCACAGACTGCGTCCTCCGTGGAAGCCCAAGTTTATCCCAAAGGTCGCAAGTGAAATGGGTCTGGTATGACTTCATGAAGAAAAACAACCAAACCTGCTATATTAAGTCTGGAAATTCTTATCCCCGTTGCGGTAGCACCAGGGGACACGATCGGCTCCAGAGCAACCCTGGGCTGAGAGAGCACAAAGAGGCAGAAAGGGATTTCCACTGGTGATGCTGCTGCAAAGCCAGTGATTTTGGACCCTTTGAAATTGGTCAAGTGACTAAGTGCTAGCGAGCTAACGAGGGAGGTTAATGGTTCATCACGGAGGCTTAATGACTTTCACGAGATCGCATATGTTGCAGCACACTTCGTGGCGTTGCTGGAGAGCCTTAATGGAAAAGACAGGATTTGTTCTCAAGTTTTGCAAATCTGGCCTTGGGACTGAGCCTTGAGGGGCTAGGGTGTCCTGAGGGCTTTGCTGGGGTCCCCAAGGTGGCTCCTCCCCACCATCCTCCAGGGATGGAGGGAGGTGGAAAACTGGGAAAAAATACTCAGTAATGACAGACTCTCGTTTAATGTCCTGCACAGGGCACAGGGCTGACTTTGGTGGAGAGCAAGTTCTTCTTTGCTTTGATTTTGACTGATTTTAGTAGAGGGGAGAGTTGGACAATAAAAATAATAAAGTTCAGCTGGCCTGGAGTCACTGTCCTAAAGGGGAGAAGAGCAAAATCCCAACCCTCTGAGATGGCAGAGCATATATGCTTTTATTTTAAAATATTACTTAAAAGGTGATGCTTTTGTTTATAGCATTACTTGAAGGGTGTTAAATTATACAAAGGCAGTATGTGATTTTGTGTAAACCCTCTGGTTCAGAGTTGTACCACGATGAGCGTGGCCTGTCCTTCATAATCTCAGCGATTCCTTTAATTGGCTCAAATCACAGTCTTTCACTGATGGTCTTTTCCTGCTCTGCCGTGGTGTAAAAAAGCACTAAGCCGCTTTCGGGGTCTGCTGAGCTGCCCTTCCTTGCTCTGCGGCTGATCCAAAGAAATATGAAAAGCAGCAAATGTGGCTTTGACTCATTTGTAAAATTTAAATAAATAAAGCGAGAAATAGAGCACGTCCCTGCCCGGTTGTCCTTGCTGCAGAGAAGCCAAGCTTGGACGTAGCAGGAGGAGTAGGAAATAAGGATCGGTGGGGATTGCAGTGGGACCCTCCGGGTCACTGCTGAGTAGCGTTGGTGTCCCCGTCCCCCCACGACATTCCTGGGAGGACCCACCATGGTCACCCCACCTTGGCAGACCAGGAACTGCCCCTCTCCCCCGCCTGATAAAAACGCGGGGCTTTATTTGCAGCCTGCAATTCTGGGTAATGGAAAGTGTCAGCCCATTAGGGTTGCTAAGGAACTCCAACGAGCGCCCAACTCACCCAAACAAAAACAAGCCTTCCACTGGTACTTGAAAATCAATGGTGCCTTCAAACATCGCTCTTTCCTCTGCATGAAACGTTGGGGAGAAGCTGTGGGGATGCAGGGGGGGGACCCATGGGGGCTGCCGGAGCTGGGACCCTAGCCCGCTCCCCACCTTCCCTCTTCACCCAGTGCCCGGGACAGGTTTCACTGGGAAGGCAGCTCCTCTTCACTAACCAAAGAACCCTCAGCATAGGTTTTCTTGCTTGGGTTGGTTTATTTACTTCTCCTTGGCAGCTTTGGGGCAGGATGAAGGACCTCACTGCTGTGGGACACGCAGATCATCTCGTGTCCGTGCGGAGAATTATCCCAGGCATATTGTAATAACATTCCCTATGGGGATAAAGTCTTAATCCTGGCTGCTTCTTGCCATCCAGGAAAATATCCCCAATGTTTTAACAAGGCAGCGTGTATCCATCTCCCCCCTCCCTCCCCTCTCGGCTCAGAGAAACCATTCCCAAATTGTCACGGGGATATAAGTGAAGTAATAACCCGGGATGACAGGCTAAACTCAAGGACCACTTGGCTGCAGCTAGTTAAATCTCTATTTTTGGCACTTTTTTTCCCCAAAGCCTGGTGTTTTTTTCTTGAAACAGAGAAAATTAACAAAACCCGGAGCTAGCTGATTTCAACAAAGTGTTTTGATGAATAATATGCCATAATGGGCCAAAACAAGATGGGGAGTTTATCTCATCCCACTGCACATCACATTTCATGCTCGCATCCGCTTGTTTCCAGCCTTCCTGCCTGGGCTGTGATTGGAGAGTCTATTTTCTTTCATAAACTGCTTCGACTGCTCCAAAATGGAACATCTCAAGGGTTCTAGAGAAAAGGGCTGTTGTTTTCTTTTTTCCTTCTTCCATCAGTGCCATTCTGTCAAGAGACTTCTGCAGGAAGTTGAGGACAATCCACTCTTGAAGTTGGGAAATTTTCTCAAAATGCAAATGTCATCCCTCTGTCATCCTGAGTTTGATTCCCAGCGCAGTGCAGGTCACAGAGGTGAAGAGGCAAACACAGCTCCGTGTATCTACATCTTCCCAAACACCTGAACTGTTTTGGAACAGACTGGTCATTTGGTTACCTATTTATTAAGAACATCTCTCCTCAGCATATTGGGTAGATAAACAAGTGCAGATTGAATGAATGACCGAGCATTTAAACCCTGTGCCTATTTACCTTTTGTTTTACATTTTTATAGATGAAAAAACTTCACAAGCCCTTAAAACTGTCTTCTCTCCGATGCCTAGAAAAAATAATTAAAAAAAAAAGGGGGAGAGAAACTTGCAGGTCTGTTTGTGGGACCAGTCCCTGCTTCCCAGTCATAATCCAGAGCCAGGATGCTGGGACCTCCTGAGGATGCACCAGCCTGGGATGCCTGGATCAGCTGCAGACCTCTGCTCCCTCAGGTGGTGGTGCCATGTGTTTCCATTTAGAAATTAATTAGATTTCATATTAGAACCACTTGAGGATGTTTTGTGCTGCTGTTTCTTGGGGGAAGCTGTCTTGAAGCTCTGGCTGCTCAGAAACCTTCCAGCTTCTGACCCTCATCTGTACAGGAGTGTGTGTAGGGAAAGAAACCCGGGTTAGACCTGGAGTCAACACTGGCCTTTAGCTATTACATCCTTTTGGTGATCGGATTAAGAGAAGGAACTAATTGAAGGCTACCTGGAGTGTGAGATATGAAGCACGACCCCTCTCCAAACCTGTGTTTTCCGCATCTCTCCTTGGGGCAGCCTGGGTTAGACAGTGCCTGGCTGCAGCCGCCGCCAGACAAAGCTGCTGCAGACCTTGACCTTTTTTCATTCTGCTCAATAACATCCTCATCCAGCGGGCTACTAACTGGCTTCTCCAGGGCAACAGCACGAGCCACCCGCGGGGAGCTGACAGCTTGTGCCGACACGAGTGAGCACTAGCGAGCACAAGGCTGGCAGAGATGGGCAAGGTGGCCAGACGAGCTCTGTCCCACCCACAGGGTGGCGTGAAAGGTGCTTCTGCCCTTCTGGGGCTCCCCCAGCACTCCTAAGTGGCAGGGAGCAGAGGCAGTTTGCTGGCATGAATTATTTATCGGCCGTGCAATGGGCTTTGCTGCCGCCAGGGCTGGGTTACGAAGAGTGGCCCCTCGTGTACGGCGGTAATGGAGGATGCTGTGGTGCTCGTCAGGCTGACGGACCGCTGAGAGCTTGGGGAAAAGCTCCTCCACTCCAGCCTCCCAGGGAAAATGCAGTTGACTACCAGGTCCCGGCTGGACACCAGGACACAATGCTAGACTGGTTGTTGCTTGCACGTCTCCCCCTGGGAGCTAGGGGGTGATAAGGGGGGTGGAAATGAGAAGGTGAAATGGGATGCTCTGATTTGAGAAACCTGTAAGGCACACAGTGCAGGTGCTGGATGCTGGGCACCTAGCTGTGGCTCTCCAAAAACAGTGGAGGGAAAAGAAGAAGAAAATAAAATCCCAAATCAATTAAACAGCCAGACACATTTGCTCCAGGAGCATTTGTTCCAAAGCCATAAGTAATGTACTTCCCTTGACGTTGATGATCAATGCTACTTACCCACATGCACTCTAATTAATAAAACCTTTGTTCTCTTGGCCCTGGTCCACGCTGGCTTTTTAGCTTTGTGCATCCTCTGGAGCATCCCAGGCTGCTCCCCAGCAACCTCTGCCAGAAAAGCCAGAACACTTTGCAGGTCCTCATTGGGATCAGAAGGGATGGGAATAGCTTTTCTTCTGCCCTTGCTTGGTCCCAGGAGAACCCACATGTCCAGACATGGGGTGCTGAGGAGATGCCTGATGCAAGAGCACCCCAAAAGGCTGCCTGTCCAAGTCTGGAGGGGGTTAAAGGAACTGGCTTCTCCACCATGTTGGCTTTTGGGATGGGAAGGCACAAGCAGCCTACATCCCCATCCCATGAGAGCCTAAGCTGGGAGCTCAGTGTGGATAGGTCCCCATGGGTGCCCCCTTGGGTGAGGGAGGTTGTGGTCTTCATGTGACAGGGTGGAAAGGGGCTGGTGGAGGCTGGTTTGTGTTCCTGGTCTGGATGGTGAGACCCCCATGATGGGCCAGTCCTTCAGGGAGCTCACCGTGTCCGAACCGGGATGGGCTTTCCCTGCCTCTGCGCAGCATCCCACATGCCCTTCTTGAAATGGGTGTTTTGCTCAAAAGGCTTTTATTGGTGGAAATGCCTGTACTTGTGCAAACGTGGGCGCATTCCCACATGGAAAAGTGCTGTGTGTAAATGACTCTCAAAGAAAGACACATCTCCCAGCCACTTTGCATATGCAGGCGATTACCCTGCGAGAGAGCAAACGGGATGTACCATCTCATAGACAGTGAACATGTCTGATTCCCCTTCTCCTTTGGGAAGAGAACCAGGTGCTTTTAAGTCTGGGGATCTGAGACTCTAGTGCCGTTTCTACTTGTTTTCCTTTGTGCATCCCCTAGAGCTCAGAGGCTTATTTCATCTCGCTGCCAGCATCGCTCCCCTGCTGACGAAGGATGGCCCGAGCCACCAGCTCCTTCTCCTCCGTGTCGGCATCTTCCCAGCATCTGCTCACAAGCAGCATCCTTATCCCCAGCCACACTGAACCCAATGCCTAGAGCTTGAAGGCCACCCATGGCAAAGCTTGCCAGCCCCGGGACTTGTTGAACATCTGTGGAGTGAGTCACACACTGGCAAAAACTGCCGTGGGGTCATAAGCAATTTGCCAACAGGACAGGACCAAGGGATAATTCATAGCTCGAGAGGTGGCCAAGGGATGAGGAGGTCTTAATCTCCCTCCCAGTGTCTGGAGCCACGCTGTTGCCCGTTTCTCTAATCTATGGCCAAAGAATCACAAGCAGCAGCAATGCCTAGGGAATAAGCGAGATTTATTTCAGGCTAACACGAGTGCTGTTTTGCAGCACTGGGATGTTTAACCTTGGCCAGGAGGAATGATCTTTCTATTGTACAGCAGACAATTAATTGCTGCAAAAGCCCCAGGAGATCAGACGAAGGGAGGGCAGTTCCGAGGCAAATTCCCAGATTTACACAGTGCCTTGAGCCACTTCCACCGCCCCCGGCCAGGGGAGTCGCGTCCAGCTCCTGGCGTTGGGTGAGCGTGGGGCTGGGTGCTGAGTGGGCAATTTAAAGCGAATTGCAGAGGCCAAGGGCCAGTTCCAAGCCACTAAATCAGAAATGGCTGAGCGGGTTATTGCGTGATACGCCCTGAAGTGGAGTTTCAAGTCTCAGCTTTCTCCCTTCCTCTGCTGAGATCTCTCCTGTCCCCAGTAACTGCATCAGGGGTCAGCGTCTTGTGTCCTGCAGCTTTCCATGGGGGCAGAGACCTGCACCCTCACCCCAGGGATGGTGGCGGGTCCCCAGGTGGGCATCTCCACTGGGCGATGGTGCAGTCAGCCCCGCTCTGCAGCTGCTGGGCAGGAGTGGGCAGTGGGATGCAGCACCCGTCGTGCCGGCAG
The DNA here is from genome assembly GCA_025769975.1 of Gallinago jamesoni. Classification (NCBI taxonomy): domain Eukaryota; kingdom Metazoa; phylum Chordata; class Aves; order Charadriiformes; family Scolopacidae; genus Gallinago; species Gallinago jamesoni. Next base: position 4,032,683 of record JAOQGH010000062.1, on the reverse strand, counting down.
CTCGCTCCCTCATTTGACCACATTTCTGGCTGTCGTGGGACAAATCAGCTTTTTGTGTAAATCCGTCTGTGGCAAGAAGTCAGCAAGTTTCCCTAAGTGCGTTTTTTCGTGTATTTTTAATAAAGGTCACTCTGTGTTTACTGGCAAAGGCAATCGATATTGGTTTATTATTTATAAAGGATCCCACTGGTCTGTAACGACCTGCGGTTGGAGCACGCAGCAAGTTTCGTTCGCTGCCTCTTCCACCCGTTGGAGGGTCCAGCTGCCTTCTGCCTCTGCCCAGCCTGAGGGTCACTGGATTTTAAGCCATTTCCTCCTCCCTCGTGCCCCAAGATGGGGCTGGCAGGTGCCCACGTTTTTTCTGAGGGACCAAGCTGCCCACAACATGGCCAAGCCCTGCTTCTTGTCCCTTCCCCACTGCTGCCTGAGGGAGCTCACTCATTTCCATCCATCCCCTTGCCCACAGGTCGGTCCTTGGCTGTGCTGCAGTTAGAGGTCCTGCCACAAAAGCTTCAGCCTCAGCCATCCCTGCTTCTCCATGCCCATTCCTGCTCCCTCCTGCCCTTGTGCTGGCTTTAGCTGGGGCCACCTGATGCTTGTGTTAATTATCTGAAGCTGTGCCTACATGTAGGGCATCCTCCTGGCAAATTCCCAGCGGCTATCAGCCATCAGCCTGGTGGCATTGCTCTTCCCCAAGGGCTGAGCTGCCCCTGTGTGCCATCCCACTGGGATCCCACCATAGAATCATAGAATCATAGAATTGTCTAGGTTGGAAGGGACCTTCCAACCATCAACCTAACCCTGACAAAAATCACTAAACCATATTCCTAAGGCCTACGTCAACCCGTCTTTTGAATGCCTCCAGGGATGGTGCCTCGACCCCTTCCCTGGGCAGCCCATTCCAATGCCTGATAACCCTCTTCCTGAAGAAATGTTTCCTAACATCCAATCCAAACCTCCCCTGGTGCAACTTGAGGCCATTGCCCCTTGTCCTATCTCTTATGACTTGGGAGACGAGACCGACCCCCACCTCTCTACACCCCCCCTTCAAGGAGTTATAAAGCATGATAAGGTCAGATGCCAAGGCTGGGGAATTATTCAGGGGTAGGCTGGGCACAGAGCTCCCCCTCCCCAGGCAGACATCCCATCGGGCACCGTGTGGGCACCAGTGATGAGACTGGGTTTTCCCATGGCCAAGGGTGTCGTTGGGGGGACGGTGGCTGCCCCTTGCTCCAGCCACAACCCCGTCCCCCTCATATTCCCCCCTTGCTCTCTGCTCAGAGCAAAGCAGCAGCCACGGCAGGTGTGAAAACCTGCTCTTGCTGTGATGAGGGGAGAGAAGGGGAAAGAGAGAGAAGGAGATTAATGCCTTAATAAATTTGATTTCAGAGCCAATGAGATGGCTGCTGTTCCATGGTGCATCTATGTTAACCTGGTTTTACATTACCAGCTGAAATGGGAAGCATGGCTTTTTTTAGGGTCTTAATACTAGCAAAAGAAAAGAAAAAGAAAGAAAAGAATGAAGAAAAAAAAAAAAGTATAAACTCCATAGTAAATAACTGTCCCCAAGTGGGATTGGGGTGCGCTGTGAGAGCACATTGGGACCTGCTCTCCTGGGTGAACCCCCATCTGAAGACCAGTCGTGGAGGTCTGGGTGCTCCAGGTCTCAGACCTCTTACAGGGGACATGTTTCAGGGCTGGATGGGGACACTGGAGTGATAGGAGGTCTCAAACCACTGAGAGTGCACGTGAGGGTCACGCAGGGGTGCAAGCTCAGGAATTACCTGGTGGCTTGTCCCACTGCAGTGTCACCCTTCCCGTTGGACACAGAGGATGTACAGGTGCCACATTCTGCCTGTCCTCTGCTGTCCTCCCATTGTGCTGATCCCATCTCACATCCCACAGGTGGGCTATCCCTCTCCTCCATCCCTCCCAGGGTCTTCACCTCCAAGGCAAACGAGCTGCTGTCACAAAGGGGAGCCCCAGGGACAGAGGTGCACACAACTCAGGAAGGACAAGGGATGTCCAGAGAGGCAAAGCCTTGCAGCAAGCTCCCAGTGTAGCACTGTTCACCGGAGAAACCTTCCTGCCTTTGCCCTCGTGTTAATGAGCTGGAGATAATTAGAGCAGGTTCACATCTGGCCGCAGTGTGTGGTTACCTCCTGCTCCAACAGCCCCTGCGATGGCGGGTCCCAGCCCAGGTGCTCCCCTCTGGAGCTGGAAAAGAGTCTGAAGGGGAAATTTTTTCACTTATACCAAGGCTTTTAATACTGGGGAGAGTTTGTCCCTGCTTTTGGCAGGGCAGACGTGTCCCTGGCACTGGTGAACTGGGGACCTGCGAGCAACTCCCTCCTGGCTGGGGCTGGCCCAGGTTTTGGGGTGCACAGAGAGCCATCCCTTCCTGCTACCCCTGCTGCTGCTGCACCTCCGTGGCCCATTTCCCTGCTGCAATTAGTGCCTTGCAGCCTGGGTCTTCTCCAAGCAGCTAACGAAGGGGGAAGGGACCGAGGAGGAGTTTTTGTTGTGATTTGTGCCATGTGTTTTTTGGGCACAACTGGCACATCGTTCCCGCACCTGGTGGGAAGTTCCTTCTGAGTTTTATTATTATTGTTATAATTTGAAGGATAAAATAGAATAGAGGGGAGGGCGAAACGCATGGCCATGTCAAGTGGAAAAAAAAAGAAAAAGAATCGATTGTCTTAAAAACACAGGGAAAGAGTGTTTCATCTCCATCTCTTTCCCGTGAAGAACAAGGAAAAGCCAAGGCGAATCCCACAGACGTGTCAAGGTTGCTGAACTGATGTTTTCCTTGGGATAAACTTGTGCAAAGAGGAGGAGGTGAGCTGCAGCGGAGCGGAGCGGGGCGCAGGGGCTGTGCTCGCCGGCGCTGCAGGTCGGGGGCTGCCAGGCGCCTGTGGCCAATTTACCTCGAGCTCATTGACCTGAAATTGGGAATCAAAAAAGGAAGAGAAATTTTAAATAAATGTTCCAGCAAGCTTAATTTGTACCGTGGGGAGCCGCACGAGATCGCGGAGGGTAGGGATAAACCATCCCGATGATGTCAAAGCTCTAAACACGAGCCCGTCCCGCTGATGGGGTTTGAGATCATGGAGCGAGCAGGGAGCTGGCTGGAGTTACTGTCTGTGGGAAGGAGCTCGGCTGATGACCCTGAACATCAATTTGAAATAATCAACTCTCTTCCCCTTCAGAAAAAAAAGTCCTGGGAGGTTTGCAACGGAGAGAAGGATTAATAGCCCAGAACTACGTGTCGGGCCAAGCTCGCGGCTGTGTCTGAAGAAAAGGCCAAGCTCACAAGAAGTGACTGAGGCTGGGTTTCCTAAAGAGCCCTCAGCACTGTTGGAGCTGCTCAGGGATGGATTTTGGGTCCCCACAAGTGCCGCAACCAGCGGGGGCTGCAGCACAGCCAGACCACCCGGCGTTCCCCACCGGGAGGGGGAACGTTCTTGGCCCCTCCAGACCCACAGGTCACTTCCATCACCCTGAGTTTTTTGTCCAGTTGGGTTTTTGCAGAATGAACACTGGTACAAGCCTGGGAATTGCTGCTGGTACGTGGCATTGGGCTCCAAGGGCTGGACATTAGCAGAAGGCTAGAAGGCAAAAGCTGCAGGATAAGCCATGCAGGTGATACAGAAATAGACAATTTCTGATAAAATATTCAGCCCAAGCTGCCTTTGAACCTGCTGTTAATTCCTCCTTGGCCAAGTCTGTGATTGCATTTCCCAAATAGCAGTGTAAGAATGTATTTCTTCTGAATGTACTTCTCTTCTGGAGAAGAGAAGGCTGAGGGGAGACCTTATCAATACTTATAAGTATCTAAAGGGTGGGTTGAAGGAGGAGGGAG
>JAOQGH010000062.1:4009074-4028721 GCA_025769975.1 Gallinago jamesoni | reverse complement strand
AACGTGCTCTGGGCAATCCTGCTTCAGCAGGGGAGTTGGACTAGATGATCTCTATGGTCCCTTCCAACTCTAAAAAAGTTCAGCGAAATTCAGTATTTGCACAGCATAAACCTGATCTGTATCAACATTTTCCCCTTTGCACTTTGGTCCCATTTTTCCAGGACTCGAGGCTTGACAAGTTCACACCTCTGATGGATTTATCACTACGCTAGGCAGAATCTCCATCTTTTTCTGCCGGTCCTCACCCTTAGGAAAGGGAGTCTCCAGCCCCAGTGAAACCCTCTCCCTCCCCAGCCTCTTCCTCCGAGAGAGAGATTTTCACAAAGGCATGAACAGGATTTTTATGTCTCTATTACATGCTGATTTTTTCCACTGCAAAACGCTCCTCTAGGCCTAGGTCCATCAGATATCACTTCCCTCTTCACTGTTGGGCTGCGAGACCCCAGCCAGTTCCAGTAATGCCTGTGACAAAGCCACTTGAATTCTTTTTTCTGCCTCGCTCCTGCTTGTCTATCCCAAGCCTGCTTTTATTAATTGGGAGTGAAAACCAGCAATAATTAAAAACTGTTCTTCATCAAAACGTGCTCTCTTTCTCCTGTCCTTCTCATCTCTTGCCACTCCATCCAATTACTCTGTTCTGCCTGAAGACCCAGTCCTGTGTCACCCCAACCGGGCCCTCTCCCCACAGCAGAGCAGCAGGGCACCCTGGGGACTCGTCCAGCTCTGAACACTGTCACCAAAATCAGGTGAAAGGAGGGCCTGGCATGATGGGGACATGCCCAGCAAACAAAGCCCTTTGGGGGAGCTGAGATTGGCTTTGCTGAGTGCTGACACGGGTTGTTCTGGTCCCAGTTTAACACCAAAAATCACATGCCCTTAGTGCTGCGATGCAATCCATCTATCCTTGGCTGGAGGGTAAAACCGTTCCTAGAAAGAGAAGCTGGAAGGATGGCAATAGAAGGAACAAGAAAAGGATGTACGGCCACCGCCTGTGCCCTGGAAACTCTGCCCAAGCTGGGAAGAGGCAGCTTCAGAAGCTGGGGTCTCCCAAAATGCTGAGAGACCCCTGAGAGTTGACACTGCCGAGACCCTTCCCAGCTCCTGTCAGCACCACGCTGCCTCCGGCCACTCTGCGTTCGAGATGAATAAATGCAGCTCTTGCTAGGGATGCTCACCCATGAGACTGTGTTACTAATCAATATTATTATTAATGATAATGATAATGATAATAATAGGAAAATGAATAATAGGAATAATAAAATAGAGCTTCCCTAATTTGCACTATATGACTGGGAGACCTGTTGTGAGTTAATGAAATCTATGGTTTAGCAACTGACGGAGCAAACCCTGTTTTGCATAGCCAGGGTAGTTCATCACCAGATGCACTTTATTCACCCATTTTGACAATTGTAGTTTATTTTTAATTATTGATGCTATCTCGTAGTGTCCCAGTAAATATATGGAAGTGAGTTTTGGAGAAGCAATGACAAGGTCTCTGTAATCTGGAGTTAAAGAAATGCTCTGAAGCCTTTGTGGCAGGTTGCTTTCCCAGCAGGGATGCAAGGACCAGACTAGGGACACGGAGACCAGATTAGGGACACACAGAATGGATTAGGGACACAGAGACCAGGTTAGGGACTCAGAGACCAGGTTAGGGACTCAGAGACCAGTGGAGCCTGGGACACAGCCATCCAAGAAATGCTGTGGAAGTGGAGGCAGTGCCTGAGCCCCTCCGAGCCCACTGTTCATGCTGGGCACAGGGCACCCCAACACCAGAGATCCCAGTGATGGGGCTGGAATGTGCCGAGCAGAAGCTTCTAATTCCCCTTATATCCCTCTGCAGTATCAAGCAGGTCTTTTGTGATCAAAACCAGGTAGAAATTCCCTCTGCCCACCCCCACCCCGCACCCAGGGTCCCTCCGACCCCCATCCCCTGCTCCCCAGCCACAGGTATTTTGCAAACACGAATGCATTAACAAGCTGGCAAGAGCCGCTATGAATATTTCATGTTTAACATGCCCTCGTTTCCTTCTGTTTAATGGATGCTCTCCCCATTATGTCTCCGCTTGTTTGAGCAGGATACCTTTTCAGTGGAACATAAAAGCCGCTCCCTGGTGAGGTGGAGAGGAAACCACTTAGCTCTGCCATTCAATAGCCCCAGACACAGAGGGGTCCAGCCACCCGCCCTGGCGTGGTCGGCACATTGGGTTTCCATTAACAGCTCCTCTTTCCCTCTCTCAGCTGCCCCCCCCCCCCCCCTTTTTTTTTTTTTCATTTCACACTGAATTTTGCTGGCACGTGTGTCCGGCAAGTCCTGTGCCTCCCCCAGCTGCTTTCAGGTGGTGGTTTGCTGCAGGACAGCAGGTGAGACCAGAAATCACCCTGATGGGCAAGGAGAACTGCTCCAGGTGATGCAGGGAGGAGGGCAGGTGCCAGGGTGGTGGTACCCAATCTCCGCTTCCCTCCAGTTGACACCTGGGCATGTGGGATGGGACAAGGGTGCCTGGCGCACGATTCCAGCCAGGAGGTGTAACAGCCCTGGGACCAGCGGGATCTCTTCCATGGAAAAGTGATGGGGACTGCAGACAGGAACAGGAGTGAGGGGATCTGCAAGCTGGAAACCATGAATTTAAAGACTTGGGTGATGGAGAAGAAAGGCCAGTCCTCTGATTAAAGATGCTGCCCTGCAGGTTTTGGGGAGCATCATTCCCTTGGCCCCTCTTTACCTAGGGATCATCTCCTTTGGCTCAGCTCTCCCCGGGAAAGCTGAGGGTCAGAAGGTGCCACTATCGAGAGTCACTGCTGACCAGCTCGGATGTGACATCAGTGTGGCAGCCAACGGGCTTTGCCACTGTAATCCCAGGCTCTGCAAAATTGATGAGAGAAGATGCCTTAGCTGCAATAAAGGCCAAGAAGCGAGACAAAATATGAATTAATGTGACAAGAGGTTGGTAAGTTTAAACCCAGGCGACCTGTGTGGGGAGTGGGAGGCAGGTCAACAGGTCCCAGCTCCTCCCAAATCTGCGCCAGCATCATCATCATCCCTGCACCGAGCTGCTGCGATGACTCTGACTGCATGTCAATGCCCGTCTCACCCGGTGACAGGGAGTGGGTACAGCAGCTCTGGGGGGGTTGCAGAGCTCCTTTCCCCCAGCAGAGCCCTTGCATGCGGTCCCACAGCATTGCTCTGGGGACTGCAGAACCAAACCTGCCCACTGCTTTGCCCGGACCAGCGCAGGAGATGCTGGTGGTGCACCAGGAAACCCCCGTTGAAGGGTCCCACTTCAATCGCGTGAGCACAGAGCTGTGATTTTAGTGTACAACTTCATCTCTCAACAGCAAACCTAGATGCTGGAGGTTTGGCTTCCCGGCGAGCATCCAGGCTTTTGCATAGGAAGTCACGTTCCCTGAGATGCCAAATACCTTTTGCTCCCTGGAGCTTCCCCGGGCTGGGATGTTTCAGGCAGGGAGGAGGGGCTTCAGTGAGAGCAGCCTCTGGAAAAGTCTTATGGAATCAGAAAGCGAAAAAGGAATTGATCCAGGTTTAATGAAATGTTATGTTTCACTTGCAGGGAAATATTTGTTTTGTTCTGAAGCATTAGTTTTTAAAAAGTAGGATTGAAGGACATTTTAAAAGCAAAGGATTTTGAAGAGGAAAAATCGACGCACTTCGTTGTTGAAATGTCAGAGGGAGGTTCTGAATCTGGAAAAAAGAAAATTGAATTTCGAGATCTCAGTGTGACCAAAACAAATGCAGAATGTGCAGAACTGGTGTAAGCTGGCTGAGAAAAACTTTTACTCAAACAGAATAATTTCCCATCTCAGAGGCTTCGTTAGCAATTCATGTGTTGTGTGACCCCCAGATCCCAGTCTGCATCCGACCCTGGAGGGCAGGAGAGACTGGAGACGCCCCTGGCTGTGATGCTCTGTCCCAGACCCTGGCATGGGACAAGCCCTCCTGCATCCCAATGCTGCCGGTGACCGGGATGTGCGCTGGGCAGGCACAGAGTAGGACTGCAACTGCAATTAGTTCTTCAGTTTTGATACAATTATAAATTACATGGAGTAGTAATGAAAACAAAGTCCCGGCCAACAGCATGTTCCTGCCAAGCCGCCATCGAGGGACTCTGGCTCGAATTAGATTTCCTCCAGTGACGGGGTGTTGATAGACCCCATTTGTGTGTGTACACGATGGGAGGGCTGCAGACAACCTGCGCGAGCCGGGACCGCTGTGGGATTGCGCCGGGGTCTCCCCAGCTCAGCCACAACATCCCAGGCACGAGGCTCCGGTAGCGCTGGCAAGTCCCAGGATGCACATTTTTTGCCAGAGAGCTCGACCCAGAGAGCATCACCCTGCCAGAGGACATGATTCTCCCGTTTCACTGGCAGACGAGCCCCCTCCGGCTCCCACCCCCTCCCCATCCTTTGAATTTCATGGGCATCCGGTGTCCTGAAACATGGTGCCAGGGCATGTACCCGGTGCTGGCTACTGGCCGGGATGGGGGATGTCCTGGCTGTACTCACAGCAGCTCCATCATCTGTGGGAAACCTCTGATGAAACGCCTGGGAGGGCTCTGCAAGCAATCAGGCGTGCAGAATCAAACCCTTCATGCAGTGACCCACACATGGGACCTTTCCAGGCTGGGGACAATTCAGGGTCCCACGCAAAGGGACCACCCTCTTGCCATGGGTGCATTTTGTGGCGTGGGTCCCTGATCGCCACCGATGTGGGGGGTCCCAGTGGAGGAGCTGGGCAGAGCCTGGGAGAGGACACCCATGTCCTGCATTGATTGCAGTGGGGTGGGGTGGTGACACCTCCCTGTCGGTGGCTGTCTCTGGGTCTCGGTGACTGATGTTACATGTGTTTCCCCACACCCAAAGCAGTGGGGACATCGAAGTGCTACCCATCCCCAGACCCAAAATAAGCCCTTTCTCTGCAAGAGGCATGAGGGGGTCCGGAGGAAACAGGCTCCTCCGACCCTGGGTCCTGATCCGGAGCAGGTGGTGCAGTTGGGGGGGGTCCCAACTTAACTCTGGTCTTTGGGGACTGGAGAGAGAAGGGGGTCCCCCATCTCACTCCATAGCCAGTCACCTCCTGACTCAGCCTGCTGACAGCCAGACTTTGGGGCCCCTCTTTGCCCCCTTTCCTCCTCCCCCCGCTTCTCCTCCGTGCCGGTTCCCACCCTCCCCCAACCTTTTCTTTTTTTACATCCAGGATTTTAATCTAATTTTCTCAATGCAAATCTTAACAGGGAAAAACCTTGAAATCGAATCTACAGAAGTCTCCTTTCACAGTTCAGAGATTTGATTAAATTGCAAGCTTTGTTAATATTTGGTGCGACGGGGGGGAGAGAAAGGAGGTGGGGAGGAAAGAGGGGAGAGGAGCGAGTGGATCTGTCGGAGGGGCGGCCGGGGCCTTTTCAAATAATCTGTTTACCCCTGCAGCTAAGGAGCCCATTAGCAAGCGTTCTCGTTTCTAATTTCCCATCGTGCCATGTCCCGCAGACCTCGCTGTGTTTATTTGGAGAAGCAGAACAAAATTGTTTGTATAATTAGATCTGCTACGAGGGCTGCCCTTGAAGGGTCCCCAGCAGGAAGCTTTCGATTGCAAAGACACCCCCCGCCTCTCCCGCCCCCCGCCCCTGCCCCCAGCCACCGCGGACCCCCCAACCCCAGCCTGCAGCGTGGCCAGAGCGGCCAACAACAACAGCATCCCACCGGGATGGGCTGTGGGGCCTCTGTGGGGCACAGAGAAGTTCCCTGCCTGCTGCCTGCCCGAGGATGTCCAGACCCACATTGTTCTAGGTTGCCCCCCAGCAAGCCACGGTAGCCAGGGATGCGCTTGCTCCTTCCCGGGCACTGGCTCCGGCAGCTCAGCGATGAGCAAGAATCACCGCGATGAGTTCCCAGCAGCAAAGGGATGCCTGGCAGGTTCCTCACGTTCCTCCCGTGATCCCACCACAAGCTTTAAAAAAAAAAAAAAAAAAAAAAGTTATTTTTGGAGGAGGAGGAGGAGCAGTGAGGAGTGAGTAGGTAAATCAGGTCTGAAGGAGGCCCAGGAATTCCAAGCAGGGACCTAAGAGGTACTTACATTTCTTTATTCAAAAAAATATTTTACTGAAAAGGAGTTATTTATTATTTTTTTGGTGCCAAAAATTTAAGTGTGTTTTTCAGTCAATGAAAGGAAGTGCTTAAAAAAAACAGATTTTCAGAAAAGTTTTGGCATTTAAAAAACCTGGTTAGAAAAAAAAAAAAGGTCATTAAAGTTATCTTCACTGAAAAAATGGAAACTTTTTCCCAGGAAGCAATGACTTAAATGATAAAAATAAAGCATTTTTTATTCTCTATGGGGTAGAAAAAACCCCAGCCTCTGCCCTTTGCTCATGCCCAGAGTAACAGCTCATCCCGGGCTGCCCTCCCAGGGCTGCTGTAAACCTTCCCATGTTACTGGGATGGAGCCAGCTGGGACTGGGGTGCCCCACTGCTGCCCCCCACTTCTGCAAAGCAGGGATGGGAAACAGGGGAGGAGAAACCTGGGCAGGATTTCCCCCCCAGTAACTTCTCTTCCTCTGGAAATACCACCAAGTGCCCCACTATAGGCTTAGCTAATGAAAAAAGAGGCTTTTGTAAATATTGCTGCAGAAATGCAAAATATTGTTCTTGGGATGCAACCCTTTACAATCCTTTGCCTTTGTGTTTCTAACAAGGTTTTCTCAGTCATTAACCCCAACAGGGAGCCTCAACAGATGGGCACAGAAGAAAAGGCAGTTGAGGTGCTCGGGAGATGCTCTGTCTGCGTTTGGCACGTTTAACCACACCACCTCAGCTCGCCTGGCTTCAAATACTTCCTAAATAACCCAAATAAATCAAAAGGATCACTGGGCGGGTGATTAATCGTGGTATTATCACTGCTCAAACCACGCTGTTTCCAATGTGAGTTCCCCCAGTGCTGTGGCAGGGAGTGACTCCCACGTCCTGGTGTGCTCACCCCAGGAGCTGCTGGGTTCTTGGTGGATGCACGTTCTACCTCTCGGAGCTGATCCCACTTGATTGCACAGAAGAGCATCGTGCGTGGGAATTGCCATCCCCGCTCTTCAGGGATGTCCCCGGGTGCTGCTGGAGCTGCCCCAGGACCCCTGGAGCAATGAGCACCTCAGGGGCAGGAGATGTGATGGGGGGTAGCAAGAGCCCTTCCAGAGCAAACCTCCTCTCCCGTTTTCTCTCGTCTCCCTTGAGGTGGGTGGAAAGCAGAGGCCACGTGAGCAATTTAATGGAGCAGAACTTGGCTTTAATCTGCTCCCATAAATGTTTACGATCGCCTAATTATTAACATTTAATGCCATATTAATTCATTGATGGGCTTTCGTTTTTGTTTTTAATGGCTCAGCAATTTCTGCTCTCCCCCTTTGCTCTTTTGTTCTTGAAAGGAAGAAGAAGAGGCGGCAGCACTCAGCGGGGTGTGACGGGACGGGATGGCTCTGCTTCCTCAGCTCCTCTTCCAGGGATGAAGGCCCAGGGAAGCCACAGTCAGTCTTCCTCGTAGCAGGTCTGGGAGAGGGGAGGGACCCCAAAGCCATGGCAAGGGCCCCCCTGACCTGGGACCCCCACTAGCTAAGGGGGAAAAATGGGACTGGAAATGCTTGTAAGCTTCAGGCCAAGCTGGAGACACGGTGGGAACTGCAGAGGGGGAATCTCGGAGGAAAACCCCTGGGACAGAGCACACACATGTTTTTTTAAATGCTGTTTATTTGAAGTGTCCTGCTGAAATGCTTCCAGCGTTGCCCAGCTCACACATGTCCCTCCTGCTGTCCTCCGCCCGTTGCTCCGCTGGCTGAGATGTTTATTTAAGTGTCCCGAAAACTTTATCTGGAAATCAGTTCCCTTCTCTTCCCCTTGTCTGCCTTTCCACTTTCTTTTCCTCCCATTCATCACTTTGAAAAATGACCTGTTTTCTCACCCTTGCTGGATGCCTCCTCCTCCTCTCCCCACTGCCCATGGCAGGCAGCTCCCTGACAGCGAGGGCTGCCCGCTAATTAATGGTGCTTCTCCGGGGAAGTCACAACTACATCCCCGGGGAAAGTGGTGGTGACAGATGGTCCTGCTCACACTAGAACATCCTGCGTTCCCTGGGGCATCGCTGTGGTGCCGGCAGAGCGAGGCAGTTGAGGATGGCAGAGGGACCTGCCCCGTCCTGCCCATCCCACGGGGACCCCAGCGATGGAGGAGAAATGAGAGATGGGCTGCCAGAAGAACCTGACGTGGGGTTTCTCCCACCCTGGGCTGAGGTGTTGGTCTTCACTGAGCAGCCTCTCACCTGGCTGCCTGCTCCAGCTTCCCACACTGTCAGAATTTGCCAGGAAAAAAAAAAAAAAAAAAGAATCAAAACCAATTAACTAAAACCAAACCCTGAAACAATTATTTGTCCACTTCCCAAACTCATTTGGGAAACATAAAAACACACACTTATTTCAGGCTGACGTGCGAATGCACATGCTGTCTGCGTTTCCATGACTAACTTCATCTGCACACAGAAGCCCCCCTCTCCTTTACCCTTTCCCACCTACATCTGTTCCCCACACTCGGGGCCTGGCCAGCAAAAGCAGGGAAAAACAGCAAAAAAAAGAAAGGAGAGAAGAGACGGGAAAATACACAAAAGCTGTGGAAAAAATGTGTGGCAGGAGTTGGAAATTTCATTTTCTGTCTAGGGCTCTGTCACCTCAGTGGGTAGACTCAGCTCTGTGAAGCTGGGATTAACAGCTCTGGTTTGCTGGAGCAGCCCCTGAGCCTTGCTGGATTGCCTGGCCACGCTTCTCCCTACCTGCTGGCCAGCCCGGCACCTTCTTCCCGACATGAATCCACTTGAAAATTCAATCCTTTGCTCTGAACGCCAAGTGATGCGATAGCACATGGGGCATCCCCTTCCTGCTGTGTTCCCTGGTGACACTTGCCTGGAAAAAAGGCCTGTAACAACCTGACAAAGTCTGAAGCAAGGCTGGTTCCTTGCTCCACACCATGGGAGCTGCAGTCACCAGCATGGGCTGTCCCTGCACCACCTTCCAGAGGAGTTTTCCAAGCCCTGATCAGAAAAACCTCTGTGAGTCTGTGACCGTGCCTTGGTCCTGAGGGATGATGGAGGACAGGGAAGCCCTGGCAGCCCTCGGTGCCCAGCCAGATCTTCACCCACTTTTCTTTGTGGCTGGCCCCAACAGCGAGGAAGCTGCCTGCTCACATCCCTGCTCCCCCACAAAGAGCCCAGGTATTCATTTTCACAGTGGAGAGCCAGCATCCTTAACCCCAGCATTCCTCCCTGCGCTCCCTGGGCTGATCCTGAGAGCCATCCATCTTCACTTCTCTGTTAAACTTCTCTTCCAGGCACATATTGATCCTGAGAGTAGCTATAACCACGTCCTGCCAGCATTGGCTGGATGGTGCAGTGCCCAGGGAGGATGGGTACTTGAGGCGGTTTCATTCCCGTGGTTAGGCTCCTAAATTGTATGAAATAATAGTCTAAATGAATTATTCTTAAAAAAACTGTGAAAATTGCCCCGTGAATTGCTTTTGCACTTGAGAGGGAACAGAGATGGAGCGCAGGGCTATGAGCTGCTGAGGTTCTGCAGGAAGAGCAGCCCACGTGAGTGCTCTGGGGCTGGGGACCAGGACCAGCATCCTGGCCTGTATCAAAATCACAGAATCACAGAATCACTTAGGTTGGAAGGGACCTTTTAAGATCATCTAGTCCAACCAATAAAAAAAAAACAAAACAAAACAAAACCCCACCACATCCACACCACACAAAACACCACCCAACACTAATCCATATCCCCAAGCACCACGTCAACTCGTCTCTTGAACACCTCCAGGGATGGTGCCTCAACCACCTCCCTGGGCAGCCCATTCCAATGCCTGATAACCCTTTCAGTAAAGAAATATTTCCTAATATCTAACCTGAACCAGGGACTGGAGCGAGGTGGGGGAATGGACCAGACAGCAGCTCGTGGGAATGGGCAAAGGAACGCTCAAGTGCAGTCGTGCCCCAGCCCAGGCTCAGTGGCTGGGTGAGCTTTCCTCTCTCTCCTCCCTGCCCTCCGGCAGCTTCCCATCCATCAGTGATCATTTCTGGAAAACAGCCTCCTCCAGGCCGGCTTCTCCTGGGACTTTCAGTAAATAGAGGCAAAGGAGTAGCCTTCAGGATGAGGGACAGTGTCAGATCCTTGCCAAAGATACCCTGTGTTTGGAAAGGGTTTCCTTTCCCTTGATCATACTTTGATTCTTTAACTGCGCTTTTCCTGCAGTTTTTCTTTATGTCAGCAATTAATCTATGGCTCCTAATAAGGGAGAGAGAATTTCCTTGGGAAGAAAATCAATGGGTTGTGTTAAATGCAAAACTGGGCAGGGGCCACGTGGGATGCGAGGGGCTGGTGGCCCGGAGGCTTTGCTGGGCACGGGGGAAGGATTCCCCACGAGCCTGGAAAGTGTTTATGGGCTGGATGTGCCCACGTAGGGTATAACTTGGTATTATTATTATGCGGCAGGTTCTTAGGAATGCAAATAACTACTTACATAGTTGCACATCTATTAGTGCCCCTGTATTAATGTATTTTTGTGGGTATTTATTAAACAGGCCCCTAGAGACAGAGAAGCTTTAGGGACTGCTGGCAGCCACTCTCCCCCCTGTGTGGACAATGCTTGCAGAAGAACACCCCGGGCAGGGAGGGCTGCTGTGACATCTGGGCCTCTCCAGCTGTTTTCTTTACAGTTTAAAAAAAACCAAACCAACGTTTTAATTGCTTGTTAGGCGAAGTTTTATGCGGGGCAGCGGGGAACGCTTTGTTTTATCTGATCCATCCCTGCTGCTCCCAGCCCAGCAGTCGGTCAGAGGGCAGCCAGAGATACGGGAGGAAAGGATCTCTCAGCCTGTGCACCCCAGAGATGCTCAACCATTCCCCATCCAGCCCTTTATCATCTAGCAGATGTAGCTCTGCTTGTGCCACCCACAATTTGTTTCCTTTCTAGTCTTGGCTACTGTTATCTCATCTCTGGCAGGTTTTGTCTACCTTGGGACACCTTGGTTCTCCAGCTCTGACTTTCCTATGGACTCTTCTACCCACCCTGGTGTGGAGGCATGCTAAAGAGGAGGCAGAGCAGAGCTGTGGCTGGTTTGCAGAGCTGTCATCTGAGACTCTGCTGGTAAAGGACTTCTCCTGCCTCCTTCCTGAGGGCTTCTGGAGAGGTAGATGTGTCCAGGGCAGTCCTGAGAGCCTAACCTGGATGAACTCTGCCTGCTCTATTGCCTCTGTGGCAGGACATGAAGGACAGCTCAGATAAGGGGAACATGGTGCCTAACGGCTCGGTGCATGAAGAAAACAAGCTCAGTTACAGAGAAGCTCCAGAAAACAGAGCTCAGCCTTTGCTCAGGTAGTGAACAGAAAAATTCCCATCACTGGGATCCTCACAAAGGTGCCCCAGTAAAAGAAACCCATCTGCCCCACACCGTGGAAAGTCACTGGGCACGTGGTGGGGGATGCCAGTCTTACCCATCCTCCCTCCCTGGAGAGGGATCAGGTTAGAAGGGAAGACTTTATAGTAACCTTCCCATACCTAAAAAGAGTCTACTGGAGAGATGGGGAGGGACTCTTTATCAGGGAGTGGAGCGATAGGATGAGGGGTAACAGTTTTAAACCAAAAGAGGGGAGATTCAGATTAGATATTAGGAAGAAACTCTTTGCTGTGAGGGTGGTGAGACCCCTGGTTGCCCAGAGAAGCTGTGGCAGCCCCATCCCTGGAGGGGTTCAAGGCCAGGCTGGATGGGGCTTTGAGCAACCTGGTGTGGTGGGAGGTGTCCCTGCCCAGGGCAGGGGGGTTGGAACTGGGCGGTCTTCACGGTCCTTTCCAACTCTAGCCATCCTGCATTTCCGAGGTCTCTAGGAGGGCTTGAGCAGCAAGAGGGTGGAACGAGGAGAGCGAGCGCTGGCGGGCTGGTGTCGGGCTCGCTTGCCAGCTCCCTGGTGTCCCTGCCAGCCCGGGCAGCGCTGACAATGCCGGTCTGTGAGGCACAGATGTAGCCACTCGACGCCTGACGCCCAGCTCCTTCAGCCCCCGCGCGAGCCCTCGCTGAAAAATGCTGATACCGAGTTTGATACCAACTCAGCTTTAATGGGAAGATTATTTGCAAGTCTTTTCCTGGCAGCAGCAACAACAGCAGCAGCAGCAGCAGCAGGAGCAACAACAACGGTCTCTCTGCGAAGAGCTGAAAAGCAGCCAGGCGGATTTTTCAAGTGAAAAGATGGCAATAAAAGGAAATTCGCCGCCACGCAGCCCCCTCCGCATCTCCCCAAGCAGCTGCAGCAAATCCCGGCACTTTTGGTTTTTTATTATCTTTGCAGAGCTCTGTGCCCATTTCTTGTATCCTGGGTCCACCATCTCTTAATTATCTTTCAAAGCCGTGGCGGCGGGGAGGGACGGCAGCTGGGATGCTTTCTCTGAGCCACCCTCCAGCACGTGGCTGGGGAGGGGGATCGGGGGCCTGTGAGGGTCCCTGAGAATGGAGCAGTTTGGAGGAAAACCCACCCACGGTGGGGTTTGGACCCCCTTTTTTTTTTCTGGGTGCACGGAAAAGCTCTGCCTTCTCTCCGTTGTCAGAGTAAACATGCCCTCGTCTCCCCAGCACGCTGCTTTCATCCAACGCTGAGGTCCTCGCAATAATTAAATCATGAAAACTAACAAGCCCTCCCGCTAAAGTTAACAGGACAGTGGTTAACAAATTAGATGTGCTTAAGAACAGTGGGCTGGAGAGGAATATGATTTTACCTGTGCCTCTTATGGGGAGGCTAATGGGAATGCAGAAGGATGCTGTCTGCTCTGGCAGATGGCACAAGGAGGCACGCTGAGGCATCCTCTGGGGAGGGAGGAATGGGAATGGAAAGGACTTTTCCAGGTGCCAATGAGTCCCTTCCCTTCCTTGAGGCTGGGTTTTTTTTTCCCAGCAAAACCCATAAAGGGGCAAGTTTACTTGCGTAACTACACAATGGGGCCTCCGGGGCTTTGCTGGGACGCTGACGCCACACACCAGTGGAAGGGAGCAGCTGGGGAATTTCCTCTGGTTTCCAGGAAAATGTGTATCTGCTTGAAGTGCCCCTTCACTGCGCTTGGGTTTGAGCTGAGCCACCCTCTGGGACTTTGGTTCTTACCCGACAAGCCCCACTCCTTCAGGGCTGTTTACAACCCCCCGCGGTGTGCTTGGTGAGGGGGAACCCACGTCCAGGTGGGTGCTTTAGAAAATAGAAATATTTAAATTAGCTGTACCCGTCCCTATCTTTTCTTGGGATGTAAAAACAAGGGAAAGGTGTCAGGGGAGCATTTAAGAGGATGAAAGACATAAGTGCTAGCAGAAAACGCTTCCTATATAGGACAGAATTAACATGAGGAACTCAGTGGGTGAGCGTGATGGGGAGCACAGCAGGAGGTGCAGGGGAATTAGCAGTTTGCAGGGGGGAAGGGAGCACCCGTTGCCCAGCAGAGATGAGGCACTGATGCTCTGAGCATGAAGAAGGGAAAACCTGTATTTCCCTGGTGGGGAAACTCCATTGTTTTGGCTTCTTTTTTTTTTTCTTTTTTTTTTTTTTTTCCAATCTTGAATATACTGTGCTGGAAAATTGCTTTTCAGAAATATTAAAGCATCGGTGAGAACCTGATGCATTTCAACATTCCCCGAGCATGAAGCTTCAGTTTGTTTAGCTTCACCTCGACCATTTGGCCACCGTTGCCTCCTTGGTGGGCAACCTCTACACTGCTGGGCAGTGATGCTCACAAGGTGATGCTCAGCAAAGACCTGAGCCTTTGATATGGAACTTGCCGTGCTCTTGCCGAGGCACCTGATAACTGGGTGCTGCAAAAGACTGACCCCACTCTCTGCTCTTAGAGTAGCTGGGTTTTGATGCTGGTTGGGGTCCCCAGACCTCTGCCGCAGGTTATTCCCTGGGAAATGGTACCCATTGCTCTGCTGCAGCATCATACTGCTGCTACCAGCAGCGGGAGAACAGAGCAGCTCCTTCCCGTGAGCCTGGGCTATTTTTCAGGCAGATCCCCTGGTATGCTGGTTAGGATCCCCAGGGCTGAAATTGGGGTGAATCTATAAAGGACAGAGAGCAAACCTGGCTCAAAGGAAAGCACTTATGGCCATGAACCTGGCAAACAGCATTTGGAGCTCTGCAGCAAAAACAGAACAGACCCAGACGGCACATATTTTCGTTCCTTTGAAAGGGAAAACACAAAGTTAAAGGATTTAAACCTTTTTTTTATTATTATTTTTTTTTTAGAGGAATTAAAACAAAAATTCACATCTGGAATGACAACTCCTAACCCTACCCCATACCCCCCAAATTAATCAGGCCCTGTAATGGAAATGCTGACAGACTCATAACTCCAACCTTTCAAACACAGATCTGGTATTAAACTGCCCCTGCAGCCCTCTGAGGAGCGGTGCTCGAGCGACAGCATTTTGCAAGCACTAAAGGAGATGCAGGCAGAGCAGCAGGGCAGCTGGTGAGGGGGGTCGTGTCCCCCCTGCCCATCCAGGGTCACTGCCTGCTCATTCAACACGGGGCTGCTGCTTTCCCTGCTCTTTTTTTTCCCTGGGATGCAGGCAGCAGGCACTGCCCGCTCCCTCCGTGCACTGCCTGGTTGTGCTGGCTGTCCCCAGTGTGGGGACTGGGCCACCAGCTCTCCCTGGGACCTCACCACACTGCACCACCACCCCACCACGAGCTTGTGTGCTGGGGCTTTCAGTAAATCCCCCCCGTGCGGGGCCCAGCACACACTGCCTGCACTAAACCTGACATGTTCTTTCCCTTCAAAGCTGCTGTTCCTTTGCAATTGTTTAAACTTTGGTAGCATTAACGTACAAGCTGTAAAAATAGAGCCTGATGCCAAGAGACCCATCTAACAGGGCTTTGAACTTTATGTCTGCCTGCTGGCAGCTGCAGGTCTCTCCCTCCGTTGCCTCCCTGGGGCAACTCAATCCTTGGGTGACCCAGCCGGCGGCGTGGGGAATGGGGGTGCTCCGTGCTCGGGTGGGAGGTGTCAGGATGGGGACAGGGATGCAGTGATTTGCAGCCTGTGACACATCTCAAGGGGGAGGCAGGATGGAGACGAGCACAGCCCAGGGCACCCTGCCCACCTCCAGGTGCAGGCTGAAGGGTGGATTTGGGGCAGGAGGGAAGGGAGGGTGTCTGGGAAAGGAGGATACTGGAAGAAGGAAGACTGAACAGAGTCTTGTTGAAGGGCAAGTTGCAGGGAGTTGTTTGCACGGATGCTTCATCAAACAGCTTATCTGTCACTGTGCTGAGAGAGCCCCTCACCCCTGGGACAGCTTTTCTGAGCTGCTGGCCCTGTCACAGATGGGAATTTATGCCAAGGGAGGGGAAAATGCCATAGGTTGGGGGTGAGGTTTTACCTCTCTCCCTAGAACAGCCTGTGCTGACAGCACCTCTTGCATTTCTGATGGTGACTCGAGCATGAGTGTCCAGATGGTGGCTTGGAGTGAATGGCTCGGTGGAAATATGGGTACCCGGCCTGGGGACAAGTGCAGAGACATGGGACATCGCAGTGTGGAAAGTGCCTTGACAGTGGGGGCTGTCATCAGCCATCCCACCCCATGCACCCCATACCCTTGAATAAACCAGCCCAACCTCCCAGCAGACTGCCATGGGGACTGGGATGTGGTGTGCAGTGCTCACATACTCCCTAATAATGAGGGGGCTGTGCCAAAATAGTCCTTGTCACTGGAGCCAGCAGGGTAACATCATCGCCTGGGGCTGCTCCGGGGATCCCTGTACGCGTGGAGCAGCCCGTAGCCCACTGGGCAAGTGGCCCGACCAGCGAGAGGGGCTGGAAATAGAAAGCTCTATTGTTTTCCCACCTGTCCGAGTTACAAAGGGCCAAATGGATTTTCATGAAATGTTATTAAAAAATGAAAAGGGTTTGGCTTCCGGGCCGAGGCCCCGTTTGCCAAGTCAGCCCCAGGCAACGTTTTATGACTAAGTATGTAATAAAACCCTTTGAAAGAGGGGCTTATAACCGAAGTCTCCGCAGACTCTCTCCACTCAAGGGCAGCACATGGTGGATTGCAACGCGTTCGTATCCTGCTTGGTCCTCTTCTGAAGGCATTTTTCCATGACAGGGACTAAATTGCCCTCTAGGCAGACGTGCTGCTCTCTGCAGCTTTACAGCTCTCTGCCTGCACTGAGTGTTGTGGTGGGCTCCCAGGCAGGGACCCTTCCTCTCTGGGGGGACACGGCTGGGGTAAGCAGTGATGGACCAGGGGAAAAGGGGACAAGAGCTCCAGACACATGCCAGGACATGTGAGAAAGCCTCTGGAGGGCTGAAGAAGCATCTCCCAAGGGTTTGTCTCAGAGCTGGAAGGGTGTAAGCAAAAAAGAGTTTGGGAAGGTCCCTGGGGAGTGGAGTTGAGCAGGGCCAGCTGGATAACACATCCATCTCGGTGTCACTTGTATTGTGCGTGGCACACACGTGCTCCCCACAAACCCGCACGGAATTTCTGTGCGCAAATCTTAGCTTTGAATAATTTCTCATTATTTAAATAACGTTCTCATTATTTTGCTAGCTCTAATTAGGAGAAAGGGGGAAGAAATTAAGCATTTAGGCTGCCTCCCGGGGAAACTTTCCTAGAGCAGAGCAACTCCATAGACTTCAGCACAGTATCCTGAGGGGAGCGATGGAAACCCTGAGCCATTTAATTTTAGACTGGAGGAAGCCCTGGAGGTTAATGCACAGGCCTGTATTGGCCCATGGAGGGTAGGTGAGAAGATAAAAAGGCCTTTTTCATTTCTCTCCGTGGCATCGCAGTGAAGGACTACGGGGCAGACTGTAGATTTCTCTTCCCTGCGATATATTGCTCCTCAGGCTGGAATCTTGGGCCCCACTCTTTTGTGATCAGGGTTTAAATTGGCGTTTAACAAGATCACTGCAGCAGAGTAATGAGACATCGCTTTAGTGCTGCAAATACCAATCTGCAGTTCAAAACTGTATGTGTCAATTGATGGCTTTGTTTCCACAGTTGTCTTGTTAGATGCCAATCACATGGCCAAGCAAGCCTTTCAGGCAGAGAGATATAAGTGTGAGGGATGCAAGTGTAAGTGAGTGGGTTATATATGTTATTTGAAGTTAATTACAATGGGAGAATGACAGGAGCTGGTGTTGGACAACATGCCTTGGAGCGAAGCCTGCAGGAGACATCGGCAGCCGAAGGGGCAGGGGTTGTGCAAACCTCCCAGGCTAAGGCTGGTGGGGATGGGGGCTGCAAAGTGGGGACTCTGCCCCGAGCCCCCCACGGGGCTCCTTGGGGGCCTGCCTGGGCTCAGCCAAGCCACAGTTTGCTCTTCTGTGCTGGCCAGATAAACCATGTGGGGTTTGGCTTTAGCGTGATGTCTAATGGACGATCCTCCGGCTTCTCTCGCCTTCTCCCTCACCTGCAGAAGTAATCGGATACTGCGTGGCAAAAGTAGCTGTGAAAGTAGGAAAACTCCATGCCTGGCAGAAAATCATAAAATCTTCTAGGTTGGAAGGGACCTTCAAGATCGTCATGTCCAACCATCAACCTAACTCTGACAAAAATAAACACCCACACAACAAACAAAATCCAACACCATCACTAAACCATGTCTCCCAGCACCATGTCAACCTGTCTTTTGAACACCTCCAGGGATGGTGCCTCAACCACCACCCCGGGCAGCCCATTCCAATGTCTGATAACCCTTTCAGTGAAAACTTTTTTCCTAATATCCAGCCTGAACCTACCCTGGTGTAACTTGAGGCCATTTCCTCTAGTCCTGTCACCTGTGACTTGGGAGGAGAGACTGACCCCCACCTCTCTATAACCTCCTTTCAGGGAGTTGTAGAGAGGTTTGTAGATGGGCTCTGAGAGGGGAAACAGCAAACCCCAGGGTGATACCATCAGAGGGAGAGGAGCAATGCTGCAATGCTGACACACTGGCTGTTGGCGAAGCTTTGCCCTTGCCAGGTGGGTGGAAAGGCTGATGATATGCTGATATATGGGTTTACCTTTCTGGTCCAAGCCACATTTCAACAGACATCCTTCTAGCACAGTGTCGTATCACAGCTGAGTGCTAGGGGTGCTGGAGGCACTGGGGATGAATGAAGAGGGATAGAGAGGACGGCAGGAATGCAATGTGGGGGGGCTGCAGCTCCTCATTCATCTTCTCTGCAGTGTAGAGTGTGGTCAGTGACTGGGGGTCCTGGGCTGGGACCCCCAGAGGGTGCTGTGGGCTGGTGGAAAGGCAACCTGCCATCAGCATATCAGAGTGGGCAAGGGTCTCTCCCCTCGAGGTTCACTGCAGTGCGAAGCCCCCCAGGGCAGAGCTGCGCCCCACAGGCGTGGGGTGTTGGGGGGTCTCCATACACCCCCTTAAAACCAAGCCTGTGTCTCTCTAAAGCAATAAAGCAACCCCAGCCCTGCAAGACAGGCAGCCCCTCTGCAGGGGAAACCAGATGGCGAGAGGGCAGCGCTGCCCACTGAGCACTTCCCCCCCCCCGTATCCGCCTGGAAACCCCCTAATCCCCTTATTATAAGGTCAGAGCTCTGCTGCCGGTCATAAATATGTTTCATTTTTACTTTTCTCACCCCCAGCCCCGGATGAGCCCCAGCTCCCCTCAGATGGGGTCCTGCATCCGTGGGTGAGGGAAGCTGGGCGGGGGGGGGGGGGAGGCGGCAGTGAGGGGAGGAGGGGGTGAGGAGGGATTTTTTAATTCAGCGAGAAAAACTGTGTGGGGGATGAAAGGCAGGGGAGCCTGCAATGGGGAACGGGTGGGGAGTGTAAGAAGAACCAAAAATGGCCCTGAATTGGGGGAGCACGGGGGACTTGGGGGTGCCCCCCACCAGCCTTCCCCCTGGAAAAGGGTGAAGCTAAGGCTGACCCCAAAACAGAAATGCTTTCCCGAGAAAAACGCTCTGCTTTTGTAATAACAGAACACATTCCTGAAACCGAGTGAAACGTCATGGTTTTCCTCGACGTTCCCCGTCGCTCAGTGACTTAGACGTACCGGATAATCTGTAACGAGCACACACGTCATGGCCGGGCTGTGGGGAGCTGCCGGCATGTGGCATTTATTTACTTATTGTAAGGGAAGACAGAGAATTTAAGGTTTGCTGCTAACAATTCACCACGCATGAATGCCTGGGGAAAAAAAAAAAAAAAAAGAAAAAAAATCCAGCCCGATTTCCCGTTCCGAAGTCTGGAAAATGTAGTCCCAGAGCCCTGGCCTGAGCTCGGCTGGGAGAGCGCCTCGGAGCAACGCGGGCAAGACCCCCAGCATGTCTCAAGGGTTTTGAGCTGCAGTTCTTCGGGCTGGTCAGCAAAACGTAAGCTCCTGAAGCCCTCCAGTATTTATAAAAAACGTAAAAAGTCTCCCATAAATGCCCCTACTTCTGCACTTTGTCTTCTGCAGCAGCTGTCACAACCTTGTTTGTGCTGCAGGTCTTGACTGGCTTCTGGGTAGATGCAACTGGGAAAAGAGGGGGTCAAAGAAGGTGGCGCTTCCTTTTCCTTTTCCTTTTCCTTTTCCTTTTCCTTTTCCTTTTCCTTTTCCTTTTCCTTTTCCTTTTCCTTTTCC
>JAOQGH010000062.1:3981978-4004579 GCA_025769975.1 Gallinago jamesoni | reverse complement strand
AGGCTAAAGAGTCCCAGCTCTCTCAGCCTTTCTTCATAAGGGAGATGCTCCAATCCTTGAATCATCTTCATTGCCCTAGAAGATGATTCTAGGTGCTGCCCAAGCCAGGGGACAGAGATGCCTTCAGTTGGATGCCACAGGAACAAGCACAAACCCCCACCCAGAACAGCATCTGAAAGCTTTCTTGGAAATTCAAACAAATTGCCTAACTTTGTACCATCAGCTGCAAGGTCTCCAAAGCCAGCTTCCCCCAAACAGGGGCCTGGGAAGGAGGAAACATTCCTGGGTTCTCCTCATTTTCGGCTAACTTCTCAGCTCTGACAGTAAGAAACGTGTATTTTTAGTTAATTGAAAGCTGAGATTTAATTCCTGACCCCGCGACTCTGGGAGATGGCGCTTTAATAAAGCTGATAAATAAAAGAAGCTTTCTGATAAAAATCACTTTTTTTTTTTTTTTTTAAATGCAGCACAATTGTTTTCCCTCCCTCGCCCCAGCCCCCCAGGCTGAGGTGTAGCCTGAGAGTGCCTAAGGGCAAAGATGGGTAATGAAACAAGGAGGGCTGTTGGTTTTTTTTTTCCCCAGCAGAAATTGCCTGTGGTTTGCTCTGAGGCTGGCAGGTGCTCTGCACTGAGGCTCCGGCTTTAAAAAAAAAAGTCTCCTTGGATTTGAAGAAAACACTGTTATACTTTATTCATGTAGATCTTGTTGATATCTCATGAAAATGATTTTTTGGCTGTACTCATGCTTAAGCCTGGAAGTACTGAGATATGAGGGTAAACGCTTTTCTCATGCCAAGGAAAGACTGGAAATCTTTGGACTGCCAAAACCCCCTCTCTTTGCTCTCCCTCCTCCCCAGCCTCCAGCAAAGGAAGGGCAGGGGTTTGCCGGGCTGGAATTGCATTTTCTGCATCAGCATCCCCAGCCAGAAGGTTTTGCTGGGTTGGAAGGGTGGACCCTCACATTCCTTCCCCCCCACTCCTGGTGATGGGGGTCCTGGCTGCGGTGTTCCAGGTTAAAACCAGCTCTGTGGGTGTGTTGCTTTGGGGATGGCAGGATGGTGAGAGCCGAGCAGCAGTGCCATGGCTCTCCCGTGGGAGCAGGGCACAGCTTCCTCCCGGCTGCAGATCAAGCCCAGTGCTCGGTCATATACAGCTCCCACCGCCTTCATCCCCTCCTCTTCCTCCTTCCAGCTGCCTGGCGCTTGCTTCCCAACCAACTGTCTTTTCTGCAGGCTCTCCCAAATGTCCCCTTTTCCAAATCCACACCCGTGTTACAGCTGAACTGCTGCTGGGATGCTCGCAGAAGGTTGACTTCACAAACCAGCCCGTGGCATAATCCTCCCCTCTGCTCCGGGTTCTGCTGATCCATCTTGTATAACCAGAGAGCTCTTCTGGGGAAAGGAGCTATGATATTTTTATTTCACTTCTTTTACTAACCTGAGAGCATTTCTGCTGGCACAAAACAAATTCCATGTGGAAGATAATTAACATGGCACAAGAGCTGTGCCAGGAATTATACAGACACACCAAAGGAATGAGGCCATTGCCCCGAAGATGCCTTGGAGTAGGAACGTGTTCATCGACAAGAAAAACCATCATCAGCAGTTTATAAAAGCATTTGTCCTGCCTTGTGGCAGGAGAACAGAGGAAAGAAGCAATACTTTGGGGGACTGCTTTAACCATCCCTCCAGATACGCAGGATCACAGCCGTGATTCAGCAGCCGAGCTCCGTGCAGATGAACCCAATACATAACTTAAGGTCTCCTAAGACCCTTGGCTTTGTGGCCCTCCATTGCTGCTGGAGGGACAGTGGGGATGAGCTGAACGGCTGCTCCCGGGGACTATGAAACCTGCAGTCCATGTCCCCTCTGATGCTTTGGCAGAAAGATAAGCAGCAGATAGAAGAAGTCATTTTCTAACAGATCAATATTTATTATACTGAAAAAGAGAGATTGATATCAGGAAGGGTGATAATAATAAAAAACCCCAAGTCTAAACTTATTATTTGTATGTATGGTCCAGGAGGAAAACAAAAAAGTCCCCAAACACAGCCTTTGTTGATTTCTTTTGCTTTGTAGAAACAGATTCCTCTGATATTCTCGCTTAGATTTTCCCAGGCACCCTGCTGAGGTTTTGATGTTCGACTTCCATCAAGAATATTGAGCATGAAATCTAAACATTGCTTCTGGTGGCAGCTGATGGAGAGATAGAGTGAGGGATAATGAGGGCATAGACAGGGACCATACTATACCCTGGGGAGAACAGGAGAACCTGGATGAAGAATAGCGGCATGGGGACCAGGGAGACAGGGAGCTGTGGGTCTCTCAGGTAGGGCAGAACATCAACCAGCTCCACATTTCAAACTATTTTTGAGGTTGTCTTTTTAACATTAGTGCTGCAAATACCAGAGGCCCAAGTCCTGGAGTTTGCTACTGACTTTGCTGTTGACCCACCAGATGGGACTGTGTCCTGCGGAGGCACAAACCCATCGATTAGAGGATAGTAGGAGTGAGGAATGGAGTAGCTTCTTTCCCCAGCCTGTACCTGCTGTCCCTTCTTTGGGGCAGGGTGGCTGGGAATAATATTTGGCTGTCAACGCAGCAATAATGGAAAGCCAGAATGTTTTCCTGTCAAGACTCACAAGAATCAGACCTGGAGTTCTTCTGCTGTAGGCTAGTCTGGTGATTTGTGCTCGGGTCATTAATATGTGAGCAGTGGACAACTTTACCCAGCCTTGATGTTGCGTGGTCACTTCCCAGACCCAGCTTGGGCAGAGTGCTTTCCTGAAACCTGACCTAGTGGAGGAAGGAGAGCTGCTGGTGGAGAACAGCTTTGGAGAGTGGTTCCCAGACTGTGGAAAGAACCTCCCCAAAATCTAAGAGACCATCACAAGTCTGAGGCTTCCTTCTTAGAGCTCAACTTCTCTAACTACGTCCTCAGAATACAAGTTTAAAGCACAATCATATGAAATCAAGTGCTTTGGTACATGTGAATCTACCTGTAAAGCGAAGATGAGGGAGCATGTGTAGAGCTTTGCTTAATGAATGGTTGGAAGGCTCCTAGATGTGAGGGTGAAGGCAAGACCCTATGTGAGACCGGGCAATGCTCTAAAGGAGACCACTATATAGGAGGCAGCACTTTTCTGGGTAATCCATTGGGGAGGACGGGCAAACTCAGAGGCAGAAGGAACAAGGCAGCCCTTGGGACAAGGAATGGGACTGAGAGAGTGCTTGGGCAAGTCACTGCCACTGAGCTGGTTCCCTCATCTCCTGCTCCCTAAATTCCTGCTCTTTGCACCAATTGACAGAGAGGGAGAGCAGGGACCAGTCAGGAAGGAGTTGCCTGCTTAATAAGGCAAGCATTAGGGAGAGTGGAAAGCTTTCTGGTTAATCAATAAGTTAGATTACTGTTCATTAAATCTCCACAATTCTTGTCTGTCTGTAATGGCAGCCATTAACTAATTGATTCTTCCGGGTACTGTACCTGGATCCCTTCTGCTGTTGATTACAGTGACACATTTGTTATCTCCTGTTTCCAGTCTTGTATGGACTCATTTAGCCTTGTCCAGCCTCTCCAGTAACACTTCTGAGAATAAACAGTATTTTGGTATCAGGAACCTCACAGTTAATCAAGGCTGGGATTTGGGTCTGGCTCCTGGAACATGCTGATAAATAGCACTTTTGGATGATTCAATTAGCCTCCCCCTGCCATCGAGTCATTACCGTGCCTTCCCATCACTGCGCTCCTTCGCTGGGTTCCTTCATTCCAGGGTATTGGAGGGGAAGGGGGGAAAGGGGGTTCCCCACCGTCTCCTCTCCAGGTTTCCCAAACCTACTGCCTGCAACTGCACTTCGTGGCAGCTTTTCTTTCTCTGCATATTTCATCCCCGCTCAATTTACTCTTCTGAAATGCTTTACAGC
Source organism: Gallinago jamesoni (assembly GCA_025769975.1). Classification (NCBI taxonomy): domain Eukaryota; kingdom Metazoa; phylum Chordata; class Aves; order Charadriiformes; family Scolopacidae; genus Gallinago; species Gallinago jamesoni. The sequence continues at coordinate 4,000,659 of JAOQGH010000062.1, read as the reverse complement.
TCCAAAGTTTGCTCCTCCGAAGAACTTGAAGCTTTCCTCCCTTTCTCAAAGATTAATTATAGCTTCAAACAAGAAAGCAGTAACTTTCTTCAATGACTGTATTCCTGCTCAATAACTTCTTGAGCATTCAAAGCTCCCCTGCTTTTTTTCCCTGACAATACCTTGCGCTGAGCCAGGCCCTCACTCCGCCAGCAGTTGCAGCTGAAAGCTTCATAAAGTCAGATTAACCTGATTAAAAACCTGCGGTGTGAAGAGAAGGGGTATTTTATTGTCTCACAAGGATCCTCTCCCAGGTAGAGTTTACAAGCGGAAAGGGTTATTTTCCTGCAGTCTCCAAGTGGATCTGAAAGTCAAATGCTTTATTCCTACTCACACATCATCATTTAAGTGCCAATTTTTGCTCTTCATAAGTCACAGCTTCCCTGGGCCAGGCAGGATTGCAGGAGGAGGGAAATGGTTCAAGACCGTGAGAGTCAAACCAGGGGTTTCTGCACCAGAAGCTGGTAGGGGAAGGTGTGCAGCACATCTACATCACAGCACCATCTCCTCCAGACGCTCTTCAGGGAAGGGTTGGTATTTATATTTATTACAAAAGATGATGCCACTGATCTATATGAGGCACAGTTCTACTGAGTTAGAAATTGTTACGTGGACCTTTTGTGGTATCATTGCATGTATCACTGAGTTGTCCCTCCAGGCTGACTGCAAGTCCCGTGGCATCCAGCTCTGCAGTGAGACTGAGCAAAGCTTTGAAAATCCAACATTTCCCAAACCAGCTGTTTGTTTCCCCAGTAACAGAAGTGGCTGCCAAGCCCTGCCTCGGGGAGGGAAGCTGGAGATGAAGTGAACCAGCAGAGCCAGACTCATGGCTGGCCATCCCCTTTTTGCAGGGAGACACCCTGCGTGGCACTGGGAGGCTTCTCTGGTGGCCAGAGGAAGGACTGGTTTTGCAGCAAGCTGGTCTGGTAAGAGGTGGAAAAAAAGAATGAAGAAGAGATGGAAAAGGTGATGAAGAAGACTGGTCATGGGAATGAAATCCAGAGGACTGAAGCAGATAGACTTGGAGCACCCGGAGCAAGACAGGACTGCTGCTTGTCCCCCTGTTTCATCAGGTGTGCACAAACCTGGAGGGTCACCCACGTGAGTCAAAGTCTTCTTCCCAATGATGTACTTTAAGAAGGTTGAATTAGACAACATCATGACAAGGCCAGGCCAGGATCTCGGCTCCTGCCCAGCAGGGTCCCCATGGTGGGACGAGTCCCTCTCTCCCTCAGCTCTGGCAGAGGCAGAGAGACAATAAGATTGACAGACAAAATGTTTGTTTCTCTCTCTCAGTCTCTCTTTTTTTTTTTTTTTAAATTTCCTCAAAGTTAATACAACATTCAGTGAACTTTCCCCAGAGGATGAACCATTGAGTCATCCAGGTTGGTTTGTTTGGGCTATGTGGCCCAGCACACAATTTCTGCTGCAAAGACAGACCCCCAAGCTGTTTCTGGAGAAGGGAGGATGAAATTTATATCATCCCAATGAACTGATTCTCTTATCTGCATTGTCTGCTCAGCATCTAATGAACTAATGAAATATGCAACAATCCAGCTATAGAACAGACCTCACTTTTAAATTAGCACTAATTAGAGATAATTATCTTGGCTGGTTTGATGTTTCTATGTAATGAGCCTGGGTTTTCTTTTGTTAAGAATTGGTGTGGTCAAATATATGAAACGGCACACTGAATTTCCACAAGTGCCTTTTATTCCTGACTTATTTTAATATCTCCAAGATGATCCGCTGTCTCTTTTGATGCCCCATCACTTGGCTGTCTTGTTGATGCCCATTTCTCGGTGGTGGGGCAGGACATAATATAGCGACCAAGTAAAAGCATTGCAATCCTTGCAGCTCCTGCCCTCCCATCCCCTGTTCCTGCTCCCCAAAACATGCAAAATTAAGGAAGGGGTAGGACCAACACACGGCTCCTGCTGGCAGTTGGTGCTTGAGCACCAACGAACCGTGGCACCGGTGGTCAAAGCCTTCCTGTTCCTTCCCCTTCCCAAGCAGAAGGACCGAGGACAACCTGAGCAGCTTGGCAGGGTGGGATGCAGCAACCAGCAGAGCTTGCTGCGTGATTCATGCTCCAAACACAAACGTGCTGAGGAACTCCCGGAGCTCCCTTAAACTCTATCAGCTCCCGTCTGTCGTCTCGTCTTGTCTCGTAGGTGATGAAGCCTCTCCATCCGGCCGTCTGCCATGGCTCAGATGCACCGTGCTCTGTCTCTCTGTCTGTCTGTCTCTCTTTCTGCTGTTTCTAACCCCATCACCACATGCCGGTGCTGCTGTCTGCCGTCTGTAAGGTTAATACAGCACGGGTGCTATCGCTACATCTCTCGCCGGGGTTTTCTAGAGCGCTGAGCGCTGCAGTATCAAAGCGATCAATCACACGTAGCCAGATTACCTTTCCTATCCTATAATCAGTAATTTGCCATGGATCCCTCATTTTTCAAGGGAGTTTTAACAGCCCGGCTGGTGACAAGCTGCCGGGGCAAAATGCTGTAACGTGTGATAAAATTATACATCCTTCTATCACAGAGCAAGGCGTCTTCTCTTCCTCCTCCTCCACTCCGTGCTCCCATAACTGGGGGGCTGTGGGACAAGGGGACAGCCCAGCATCGCAGGGCCACCTAGTCAGCCCCCAGGCTGCTGCCAAATAATTATGTCAGCGCCTGTTTTACGGGCCCAAAACAGGAAAAAGTGAAAGGCGCTCCTTGCGTCTCATTAGTGGGGAATAGGCACGAGTCCTTACACGAACGAAATGTCGTGTCACCCCCCCCAAAGGTCCCTCTCTCCCCGTGGCATGGCTGAGCCAGGGCTCGGCCGGGGCTGTGTTTCCCTCCCCATCTCAGCAGCACGCAGTGAACGCCGCACGCTTTCCCATCGCTTAATTGGAGCGATGCCGTGCGGTCCCCTGGCACCCGGCGGCGGTGGCAGGCAGCCAAGGTAATTATGGCTGAACGGTCCTCTCCGAGTCCCCAAAGAGTCCTTACGAATCATCGGGTAACGGCTATAGTTCAAGAGAGCGTGGTCTTCGGGGAGCTGGTGTAATTACGGAGATGCTTAAGCCCTCTCTGGCAGCGCTCGGTCATGCTTTCCCTCTCCGTGGCGTGGACAGGCAGCAAGGAGATCTCTGCTCCTGTGTGCTGCCCACACCGTGATGGGCACAACGCACCCACCACAGCTGCTCTGGCCCCCCTCTAGGGCAGGCACAATGGGAGGCAATGGTGGGGCAGGGGGTCAAATGTGGGCTGGGGGCTGCTCTCCCCCCAAGAGCCACAAAAGCAGCAGTGGGGCAGCCCCGATGGCTTTGGGGTGAGGAGGGAGTGGAGAGGAGGAGGATCAACCACTGGGCTCGGCTGCTCACCGACACACCACCACCTCCCTCCTTTATTACCAGCAATTATTTCCCTTTCCCATTTATTATGATTAACACTCGGAGGTTGTGCTGGATCAAATACTGGCTTCTGCTAAACATTTTTATAAACACACACCCACGTAGATATATAAAGATCATATATAGAGGCTTTTTTCCTGCCACACACACACACACACGCACACTTCCCAAACATTTTTTCTGGCCCATTGTGGGCCTGAAACAGCACCAGTGCTCAGGGCACCCACATGTTGCTCACTTTTGGCCAGCGGGAAGAGCATGAAGCTGAGGGGCTGTTTTTTCTGCTGGTAAAATGGAGCCAGTGGAGCTCATGGTAATTTATATCTGCTGGCCCTTCCTCTTGTGTTAGCTTGGCCCCGGGCTCCCCAAGGCATGAAAAGGTCTCATAAATTCCTAAAGCTGACAGAGGGCTGTTTGGCTTGGTTGGATCCTGCAGAAACTAAATGTGCCATCTAAGGTAGTACCACGTACCCTGTGGCTACAGAAAAATGATCTCGGCTGGGTTTTGCACTAAACCACTCAGCGAGTGAGAGTGAGTGATTTGGGGCCGGCCGGCGTCGATCGCAGGGCGCTGGGAGGCAGTCGGGGCTCTGCAGAGCAGGTCTGCAACGGCTTGTAAAGGGGAAAAGAGGATTTTGCAGCCTCTCGTGCTGCACAAAGCAAAGAGAGTGGGGGTTTGGGTTTTTTGGGGGGCTGCAGTAACCCCTGGGACAGACTCCTTTGCAGCAGCGAGAGCAAGATGGAGCTTATTGCCGCGTATCTTGAACCCGAACATCACTGCTCTCATTCAGGAGACCACAACAACACGAGCCGTAAGAACATCCAAGCCCTGAGGCCAGGAGGCACCTTATGAGAAGTACATGCTCTTACGAGAGGAACAAGACCCTGCAGGGTAAAGAGGAGTGGAGCAGAAAGTCTGAGGTTACTGGGAGGCTGCGCACAAACCCCCTCGTTCCCCTGCCCCTTTACTCTTCCTCAGCAAAAATGCAGAACTCAGAGCAGCCTGACCTGTTCTTCCTTGGGCACGGGTAGGAGGAAGGGCAACAGCCTAATAGAGAAACAAGTTTCAGGCAGCAAAAAAAGCAAAGACATCAGAAGCATCACCCAAAGCAGCAGAAAGCTCAGGCTGTGCAGCAGGTTCTTTCTGCTCCGCTTCCCAGATGGAGCCACCGCAGCCCCAGCAGCCACACTGGTCACCTCCACGTCCCCATCACACAGAGCAGGATTTGCAAGAGCAGGTTTCTGAAAGCACCCCCCCCCCAGGTATTCGCTTCATGGAAGGGCACCTTTCCCTCTGACCATCTCCTTCCTTTGAGAACTCTATTCCCTGAAGGACCCTTCCAGGGGAATTCATTCTTCATGAAAGAAATTGCAATAGCAGGCTGGATATTAGGAAGAATGCTGGTGGTATTTAAAAGATGGGTTGACATAGTGCTTAGAGACATGATTTAATGATGTCTTTTGTCAGTGTTAGGTTGATAGTTAGATTCAATGATCTGAAAGGTCCCTTCCAACCTGCACAATTCTGATTCTGTGTTCCAGGGCAGGCCCCAAGTGAGCATCTAAAGTGAAGGCCAAGGAGGTACAGACATTATGTCCAAGCTGGAGACTGTCACAGGCTGTTCTAGGTGCCATAGTCCCTCCGTCCCAGCATGTCAGGGACCTGGGCTGCAGCTCCCTCCTCACCAAGCATTCTGCCTCCCACCCAGGCAGGGCAGGCAGCAAAGCCACACTCCTTCCCTTTCTTGCTTGTGAGATGTGTTTGCTGCTGTCACCAGATGCGTAAGGATAAGTGAGAAGCCACACTGATCTCCTGGGAACAGTCAAGATTGTTTGTCATCATTGGTTTTGAAGCTATTCAGAGAATAGCTTGTTCCCATCGGGAGCAAAGTCAACACTGCCACTATCTTTGGGATCTCTGGCTCTAGAGAAAGGAATTTTACTTTTCAAAGTGCAAAACAAAGCAGCATTCACGGGCACCGTAACTGCTTCTGATGCCATCTGAGCTGTAGGTAACACAAGAAGAGATTTAAGGCACCTTTTGGAGTCCCCCACCTTCACACAAGATTCCCTTTTGTCCCCTCTCCACCATCCAGCCCCACTTGTAGCATCTCCCCACCACAGCCCCCTCCCAGTGAAAGCTCATGGGTGTCAGACACCAGTGGTCAATCCTCTCCTTGCCATACTTACTGCTGTCCCTGGCACCATGGACATCTCTGGGGTGTTCTCCTTCTCCAGCCCTTGGCATCTCCAGGTGAAGAGGGGAGACACCTTCACTCAGCTTAGAGGTGGGGATGAGACACCCCCAGCAAAGGGTTGGACACCATTGGCACAAACATGTCCCAGTCACCCACCTTCAGAGAAGGCTTCTCTCTTCAGTTGGTTTTTCAGGAAGGACACATCTCAAAGGCAAAAGTAAAAACACTTTGCTCAAAAGAAGGTAGCTAAAACCTTGTGCAGTTGTAAAACAACTCTGGTAATGAGACCAGCTGGGGACAGGACACCAATCCTCCATTTCTTCCAGACCATGAGTTTTACATTTCAGTGAGGTCCCAAAGAGTACCTGTTTTACATAGACACGTTCTCTCCAATTTTTCATGGTCTCTGCCAGCTCTTCCCTGCCACCCAAGCCGTCCCTCGCCACCCTGGCGGGGTGGTTGCCTGCACAGAGCAGGGCTCCAGCAGCCACCTGCCTGCTTTTCCCTCCTCAGATCAAAGATACAAGCGTCACCTGCAGCCGTAACTGGTAGCAAATCTGTGCTGGTTTGTGTACAGAGTGGCTGTCGTGTACCGGCAGACGCTGCTGCTGTCAGTGCCGGCGGGTCCCGTGTAGGGATTTGCATTTCAGAAGGAGCCCGCAGCCGGCTGCGATGTCACACATCTCCTCCGCTCCTCACATTTACATACAGCTCACAGCCAGGAGCATCGTCCCCATCGCGGTTGTGTTGGGCTTGTTTGTCCCTTAGCACACCACGTCAGTGCCTTGCCGATCCCTCGCCCCGCTCCCTGGCTCTGCCCGTGCCAGCAAGCAGCGAGGGGAGTAAAGGGACCCTTCCATGGCTTTACAGAAAATTGCAGGAATTTAACCCACGGGGTCTGCCCTTGACAGTAGGTGACAGGAACCGAACGTGACACAGTGACTCCATCACAGCACCAGTAGGCCTCATTTCAAGGCTGGCAAAGCAATAACTGATGCTGAGCAATGAAAATCCATCCCAGAGTTTTAGTGATAGAAAGCAATCAAAGAGCAAACTTCGGGATGTGGCTTTTCTTGTCCTGTGGCTTCTTCCACAAGGGAATATTTCTAGAGGCTTCAGTGCCCCCAGAAAAGGTCCCTCCTGCCCACCCACCCCAACAGCTCCTTCTCCAGGCAGGAGCATCCCACCGTGCACTGGGTACCCCGCATGGCCTCGGTGGTGCCGGGGCAGCAGCTGCAGAGCACGGGTTCTAGGATCCCTCTCCCAGCATTAGGGCTCTGTAAACAAGCCTGCACTCGGAGAAGAAAAATTGGCAGGTCTCCTGCTTTGAGTAAACAAGCTGTCAGCTCACCACATCCCCCCACCACACACGCTTCTGGCTGCATCCGTCTTCCTTGATCGCTTGGCGCATTTTCTCCTAACCAAGGGGCAATCTGATTTGGTGGAAGGAGAGGGAGCAGTTTTCTCAGGTGATTGTACCTTGAATAGAAGCCTTCCCTTTGAGCCGGGCCATCCAGGAGAATAAACGTACCCCCCCCCCAGCCCTGCCTTGAGCAGCACAGCAATGTTATCCAGCAATTTCCTTCGGCATCAAAGCTGAAAGCGGGCACGTCACCCGGAGTTAACAACATCACAGCAGCATGGATATTCACCTCTCGCAGAGCAATAGGAAGTGGAATTGATTGCAAGAGATCAGGCACCGAGACTCTCATTAACTTCTGCTAACACCTGAGCAGCTGACAGACACTTGCCTTTTTGGATTATCTTCTGCACATTTCCAGCCGGTGACCCTGGGTCCTCTCCAGCCCCTTTTTTACTTAATAACACACGGCGTCACCAGAGCGGAGGCTCAGACCCACCTGCACCAGGCTCCCACCGGAGCATCCAACCTCTGGAGCGTATCTGAGCAGCGCTGCAGGTCCCCTCTGTGTCTCCCTCCAGACCCCGCTGCCGTAACACGGTGGGGAAGAGGATGCTCTCTACCTCCCTCAGGAAACGTTTCCCTCTGAGCAGCTGGAAAAACCAAGGCAGAGGCAGCCTGAGCCCAGCTGTCCCAATGATGTCAGGTTGAATTTGCACACAGCTGGCAGAGGATCTCCAAGGCATGACCTTTCTGGACACGTCGGAGCATCTGATCTAATGAATTAATGGGCAAAAAACACCCACGGACACTGGCACACGTGGGCAGCCGTGTCTTCTGCACAGACTATAGAGCAAGCCTACCAAGCGGAGCAATACACAATCAAGCGGTGGTGAGGAGCAGCTCCCAGCTGCCACACCAGCTTCCCACATCTGGAGAGAGGCCCCATGGCAACTTATAGCATCCAAACCCACTGATTTCTCCGTACAGGACCCCCCAGGCTGGCTGTGAGCTGGTGCATCCTTTCAAGCCCACCCCACGGGCTGCAAGGCCGGAGCTCAGGGCTGCAAAAGCCAAATGAGAAGGAATTTAAAGCACGGAGGAGGGACGAGCAGAGCAGGACATGGAGAACACAGGCCTGGCTTGCACAGAGGCATCACGGGGTTGGAGGGAAGGGCAGAGGCAGAGCATCACTGCTTCAGCCTCAGCATGTGGCTGGCAAGGGAGGCTATTTCCAGCTCCATCCTACCTTGCCTCCCAGAGCAGTAATGCAACCTTTGGGGAACATGGCAGGTGCTCTTTAATCTCATCCACTGACAGCTTTGATGACAGGAAGCTTTTTTTTTTTTTCCCCTCAAAACCTTTTGTCTTGTCTTTTGTTCCAGCAGGGTTTGATGTGCCTCTCCCCGCTGTCACAGCCGCTCCGGGCTCCTCTCCACCTGCCCCGTCACAACCTCCTTTAAGAGGAACAGCAGCAGTTTAACCTCGTTAAGAGCCTCCCTCCTCCCTCCTCTCTCCAGCTCTGTCCTCTTCTGAAGCCAGGTTATGATTACAGGGCACCCTTGAAAGGCAAACTCATACAGCCTGTGGAGGGAAGATGCTCTGTCCAGCCCCTGGACATGAATCTCCCAAAGCTGCTGCTGCAAAAGACAGAGCATCCTCGCCCCTGATGAGGATCCTTTCCCACATCCTCCCTCTGACTGCACCAGAGAGATGAGCTTGGAAATAGGGGAATTGCCCCACTTTTCATTGTTTTTTTTCCCCCCCTTCCCTTTCATTCCCTACACAGGCTGCTGTTACTAACTCAGCAAAGGAACAAACCCCCCCCTGGGAGCTGCACCCTCCTGCCCATAAGCAAAAGCAAAGCCAAAGTGCAAAAGCTTTGCTGGCAATAGAGCTGGTGACAAATGCTCTGTGTCACCCGGAGCGTCCAGGGAGGACAGCAAGCAAGAAGGGAGGCGAAGCCAGGCACAGCAGAGGAGCTGAGGCTGTGGGAGCCGACACCGTGCCCACCCGTGCCGGTGGCCCCGTGGGTCAAGAGCAGGCCCCACTGGAAGAGGAAGAAAGCAAGAAAAGGAGGTGCTGGAATACCATAAGAGGGAAATGGGTTTTCATTATCCTAACCTAGAGGTGACCGCTTTTAAGAAGAAAAAAAAAGCATCAAATTAGTATCTTTTAAACAACTGCAGAGAGGAGACACAGCAAGTAAGTTCCTCTTCCCTCGTTCAGAACATCTGTCTCAGATCGTCCTGCTAATTTCAAGTTATTATGAGCTTCTTTAATATCCTGCCAGAGGTTTAAAAAAAATTTTTTTTTAAAACCACAGGCTAGCCAGCTCTACAGCCTTCAATTAAACATGCAAGTGAGTAATGAAAACAGAAAGAAAAAAAAAGCCAGGCTGCATTTCACAATGCACACAAGTTACTGCCCAGCAGGAAGGAAGATGGGGAGACAGTCCCCCCCATGGAAGCGTTCCCCTGCACCTGCCCAAACCTCTGGGGCATGAGAAATAAATGGTGAAAATCCCACCTTCTCCCCAGCAGAGCACCTTCTGGACATGAGCTGGAGCTTGGGTGGTGGTGAGGGAATGGTCCTAGTGCTCTGCAGCACGTGTCACACACAGCAGCTCAGGGTCAAAGATGTGCTGGTCCTGCCCACGCTGGCTTAGTCAAACCTTCCCAGCATCTGCCTGGGTCTTCCCTTTCCCAGGGACCCAGTCTGCACCCACTCACTCATAAGTAGTCCCAGCTGGCCCCAGGCATGTCTCAGCAGGAGGTTTTAATCTCCTAATTGGCACATCCCAGTGGAAAAGCATTTAGAAAGATACTGGTGCTCTCAGGAGGTTCTTCTCCCATGAAATAGCTCATGGTGGTGGATGGTGGGCTGTGTCTGTGCTACCCTGTGTAGTGCAGATCAGGCTGTCTTCATCCATCCCAGTGAGGCTGGTCCAGGGGAGAAGCAGGTCCTGTATCCCTGGGGAGTGGGGAATGCGAGAGGCATGAGGGCTTTGAGGGGCAGAGTAATGGTAAGCAGGGAGAAAAGATTCTGATTTTATCTGCAGGTAACACAAAGCTGCAGCAATGTTAAGGACAGCGCTCAGCGGGACAGGAACTGAGGTGGGGTAGCATCTGGTGGAGTTTGGGTTCCAGAAGTTCTCCAGGTCTCATGGTCCACCAGGGTGCCTGAGAAGCAGGATGCAAACCAGGGAAATGGCCGAGCTTTGGCAGCAAACACACCTGCAGAAACATTCCCGTTCCCCCAGCCCCTACACTTGCTCATCCATCAGGGAGTAGAAGTAAAGGGGGTTCAAAGCTCCTGTAAATCAGCATTGTTGACTAAATTTACAGTGATTTACTCCTGTGAAAGACCTGCTTGGAGAGGGAAAGCTGTGCTTTCTGTTTCTGGATGGGAACAAATTGAAGAAAACCACAACCAGAAAAGCTAGTGTGGAACAATCAATTCTGCAAAGAACCTCCCTGCGTTCTCCCCGTCCTGCTCTGGACATGGAGCCCCTCAGAAAAGCCTCCCCACAGCAGCAGCAGCCTGGGGTCCTGCAAGCAAAGTGTCCCCTCTTCTTTGTAGACCCTATTTCTCTTCCTATATCTAGGATCTGGGGGCTTAAATAAATATGTGACTATGTAAATAAATACTAAGTGTGTAGCTTGAGAGGCAGGTTAATGGCTGGGGAAGCCAGGCTTGACCTCAGTGACATTTCAAATTAGTTCTGCTGCACTGGGCTGGTGCTTTGAAGGGATTTGTGCTAGGGTTGGATGTGGAAAGAAATGTTAAAATTTATCATGTGAAGAGGCTGTCTGGAGCTTCCTTCCTCCTTGGGAGAGACCTCTGCCTCCTCTGGCTTCCTGGGGTGAACAGCCAAGCTGAGGAGGTGGTGGGGAAGGTGGGCAGGTTGGAGGTGGGCATGAAGAAGCAGATGCTGGGAAAGATGGGCAGATGCTGGGGAAGGTGGGTAGCTTGAAGGTGGGCACACACATCACTCCTACCCTAACCTAGCTGCCAGGGATGTGAGGACAGGTAAGCTAGGAGCTGGCATGGAGCATCACTCCTGGCACATCAGCCACGTGGGGGCCACCAAGATGGGCCAGCTGGATCCTCTCCTGCTTCAGGTCACTCAGAAGCTGGGGCAAGTGTGTAATACATCCACACACCTATGTTATATTGAGATGCACTCACTTGTGTATAATCTACATACATACATACGCATGCACAGAGATAAAATTCATTAGAAGTGGGCAGAGAATATATTACTAGTGCTTAATGCATGCACTGAAAGGCAAGGAGATGGCAGAAAAGAATACATGACAAGAACAAAAGCAGTCATTTGTACAGGTCTAACTCGGCCCTCTTGTGAGCGGGTGTCATGATACAGGTTTTAATTACCCGAACCCATGCTGCCCTTCCCGCAGGATCGCATCTCCGACACCGGAGCAGCCTTCTGTCACGGCAGTCTTCAGCTCTCAAAGCGTGAGGCATGTTAATTCCTTGGTGAACCGATACCACAAATCCTAACGTGGAAGAAAAAAAAAAAGTTTCCTGCTCACCCAGGGGTACGGCTGGAGTATTTTGGCTGAAATTTTCTTACGGAAGCTCAGCCTTGGGCAAGCAGCGTACAGAGGGGGTTTCAGCCCAGGCAGGAGAGGTTGGTACCTTTGTGAGCCTCTGGCATGGAACTGCTGGCTGGTCTGGCTGTCTTGCTTCCCAGCTGGATGCTCGCAGTGACAAGGACACCCCGTGGAGATGGTGGGACCCCTGCAAAGGGATGCTCTGCACGCCTGGCCGTGGCTGTTAGCTTTGCCTGGGAGAGCAGGGCACAGCTGTCCCCTCCAGAGCCTGGCCCTGACAGGTACCCGCTGTGCTAACGAGGATGCTGTAATGAGCATGAAGCCAGATGGCATCACTGAGATAACCCAGTGAGTGCTGGCCCCAGGCAAACGAACCTATTTTTAGCAGCCACAGACTGGCCACTGCCGGCTGGCCCCGCACCCCTTCAAAACCTTCCCTTCCTTGAGCCTTGAAGTATTTGTTTTCCTTCCTCATTAAGAGGGTCTCACCAGGGCCTGGTGAATGGAGAAACACTGGCAGGGTTTGTTTCTCTGGCACTGTCCTCATGCTTTGCCCCTCCAGCCGGCAGCAGTGACCGTGCTGGCAGAATTGTCTAGGAACCAAGTCCCCAACCTGCCACCACCTGCCCTGGGGCTGCTGGGGACGGGGACGTATGGCAGCAGTTTCCTAGCCCTGTCCATCTGCCTCTGTGGCTCCAGAGAGGAGGGGACCTGCAGACCTGGAGATAGCTCTTCCCTTCTGGTTGGCTTTTGGGGCGAGCAAGGATGCAGGAGACAGTGCTGGTTGTGAGGAGGGGTTGGACTCATCCCACCTGCAGGGATTTCTTTGGGCATCACTGCTCCTGCCTGCCCTGTGCCGCTGATTGTCACCATGCTGGGAGGTGGCAGCGGTGGCACGCAGTGAAGGAAGGTGGGAAAGAGGAAAGATGAAGCTCTTCACCCCCTTTCACGGGAGGAAAACTTTCTGCCTGTCTTGAACAGTCGTGCAGGAAGATGCCCCAGGACCTCAGCATGTGCAGGGGATTGGGCTCCCAAATTTTTCAGCCTCCACAGAAGACTGGGAAAACATATTGGGGTAATTTTGGCAGTTGGAGTGACTCAGCCTCCTGACAGCCCTCCAAGACCTTTGCCACTCCACCCTAAACAGGGATTATTTCGTCCTCTCAGAAAGGCTTAAGCACTAATAAAAGGCATTAAAAATTAATTTTCCACGCTGTCTGTTGGCGTTTCTTCCATCCCTGGAACGCGCTCAACAAGCAGAACTGATAAGCAAAACCCAGCCAGCGTCCTCCATCCTCATGCCCCCCGCGCAGGCGCGCTCCCCCCAGCCCAGCATTCATCATTAGGGGGGGGGGCTGTGCAATTATTAACATCCCATCTTTCTCCCTTTCTTTAGGAAAAAAAAAAAAAAAAGAAAAGGAAAGATTTTGTTGTCAGCGTGGTGATTTGCTACGGGTGTCAGGCCTGCTTCTCTCTCTCCTCGTGTCAAATAATGTATGCAAAGGAAATTGCATACAGGCATCGCTGTATGCAACGGTCCCCTGCCATCCGACAAGACTCTCTTCCATCTCCCGGAAGCCAGGAGGGAGGTTTTTGGGCTGGGAGCTGTGGAAGAGTGGGGAAGCCAAAGGAATGGGAGTAGAAGCAGCAGAGGACCAGACCAGGGCTGCAACCCAACCGGGCTCAGCAGGTCAGCGTGGCCTGTGTGGGCTTTTATTAGGGCTGATGGCAACTCCTCCTTTGGGTCAGAAACTGTCCATAAGGGATATTTAAATCCCTTCTGCTAGCCTGTAGGGTTTTGCCTGCTGCCTTTATCAGTGTGTGGGCAGCCATCCTCAGCCAGGATGAGGAGCTGGAGTGTGGGGATGCCTGGAGCGGGGGGCAGCGGGACCCCCCAGACTCTCCAGCAGCTGCAAAGACGTGGAGGCAGCTGCACAAATACCTTCTGCTGCCAGGGCATGGGGGTGGAGGGAGGCTTTAGGCTCTGTGCCCAAGATCCTGCAGAGGAAACAGGGCAAACGCTGAAATCCTCCCTTGCAGCCAGAACCCCCCCCTGCCAAAACCTTGCCGAGTCCTGATGCGAAGCACCCTTGCCAGGCTCGGGTCTGTCTTCGGCAAGTGGCAACGGGGCGAGCTGGCCACGGTCTCCTTCTCCTGCTCTGAGGGCAGAAGGGGCTCTCCAGGGCTACTCCGCCAAGGCTGTGGAGGTGTGGGACATGCAGGTTGGATGTTGAGCAGGATTTCTCCCCAGCTGGGGATGAACCAGCCCTGGCTGAGACTAGGAGTCTCCTCCGGCATTTGGGATGCCCATGTTCAGCCCAGGATGAGGTACGATGGAGGGCTATCTGGCAGAGGGACCATAAAAGACAATGCGTAGACCCCAAAGTGACCTTGCAAACCAGTGCATGGTCCTGTCTTGCTGCACGGGTACCTGGCCCAGTGAAACACTGGGGCCGGTGGGACTGCTGTCCCCGCAGAGACTGGGACACCAGTCCGGGAAAGGCACTGGTGTCCCATTCCCAGCCAGCACTGCGGCTGTGCCTGCCTCATTCGCCTTGGATCCACCCAATTACAGCTAATTAGCTCTTCTGCCATAAAACCCTAAGGAGACAATGGAGAAAAGCCTCCTGCCTTTGACAGTAATGAAGTTAAATAGATATTTATTTATCCTTTTATTAGACAAACCAATTATAATTTTACGCTTGAAATAGCTAATTTTTAAATGTGATGTCAAAGCATATGTATATAGCAACGTAATATATAGCCAGACCTGGCCTATAACAGTCCTGCCTCATTAACAGCATGGCTAAGTTAGTATTTAAATATACTCTAATGCACCCATTCATAAAATGATAATTAAAAATACGCTGAAATGCAGCTATTAAGACAGAGATCCCGATTATTTATAGGCTCTGTTTTTAGTTTCGAATGATAAAATCCTGAGTAATTGCTTGGACTGGGGAAGTTTTGCTTCCCCCAGTGCTCTGACCTGCTGTGGCTGGGAAAGGAGAGCCTGGCATTTCCCAGGGAGGCTGCCATCCGTCCGGGCAACCACAGGAAGGCTGCGGATGGACCCATGCTGGGGACAGGCCAGCGAAGTCCCCTGTGTCCCCGTGGCAGAGGAGACAGCCTGGGCACGTCACCAGTGTAGACACACGCTTTCCCTCCCCCTGCAAGACGAGCAATGTCCATCTGGCATCTCCAGAAAGTTTACAACAAGTAGGAGGAAGAGGAGAAAAGCTGCTGCCGATTGCAAAGCCATCACCCGGGGAGGGAGGCTCTTGAAGAAAACCCCGGAGAGGAGCCTGTGGATGCACGACGTGCCCACTGGGTGCCTGTGCCTTGGAAATAAGAGAAATTATAATTAAGCCACTCTGGTCCCAAGTATTTGCAAATGCCTAATTGCAGGCTGGAGGCGATTGGTAATGAGGGGTTTGGATTTCTTTTAAGAGCACAGTCCTAGTGTTTCCCGGCCACGGGAGCTCGCCCACGGCTGCTCTCGCTGGCCCCGTGGGGTCCCTGTGTGCTGCAGCATCCCTCATCCAGCAGCATCTGCCTCCCTGCCGGGTCAGCGGGCAGTACCTTGGCTTGGGCAACACCTTGGCACGGGCAGAAAAATGCCAAATCCCAAATTCCCTGCTCCAGCCAGGTTTTTGCTGTCCGTTCTTGCCATGGAGGGTGATGTGATGGGGATGGGAGCTCATGGGGAGGCTCAGCAGGTTCTCGGAAGGGCTGTGCAGGAGCCAGGTTAAATACACAGGGCGCTGCAGGCAGGCTGGGGTATCCAGCCCCTGGGCAGGGGATGGAGGAGCCCAGGCTGATACCTTTTCTCGATGGACCTTTTCCATGATGCCCTGCCTGCTCTCACACCCCTGGGATAAGGAACACCGGGGTGTCAACCAGCCCCTTCCTAACGAGTACCTTCACCTGCACCCAACTCTCCCACAGTGCTTTGTATGAGATGAGTTTTCTGAGGCTCAGCCTGGTCTGCAGCTCCCTGGGCTCCCTGCTTTTATTTGCCCTTGATTGTGGGAAATCACAGGTAATGGGGACTGTAGCTGATGCACCAGGTTTTACTGCCCTGTCCTGTCCAGCTGCCCACCCAGGCTCCTATTAAGCCCATCCCACGTGCTCTACCCCTGCTTCAGTGCTCCTGCTCCTCACTTCTCTCCTGCCCACCCCAGCATGGTGCTGCTCTCCTGTGCAAAAGCCACTTCTGATGCTCTCAGCAGCTCTCTGCTGCCAGGCTGGAGCAAGGAGGAGATTTATTAGTTTCCAGAGAGCTAGAAAGCAAAGGAGCCAAGCAGCAGGTCAGGCTCTGGGCTGTCCAAGCTGTTTGCCCTCAAAGCAGTTCAGGTCCATCCCCACTTGTCCTGCTCCTCTCGTGGGTTCCCAGCAGACACCGATAATCATGGTGGTCTCATCACTCCTGTCCTCCCCGGCTGGAGCAGGCTCTGGTTTCCCCCTGCCTTTCCCTGCCATCTGGACGTGGGGTCAGATGGCTGGAGACCATCTGACTTCTCAATCAAACGCTAGATACTGGAGATCATAGAGAGACTTTTAAAAAATTAATTTCGCTGGCTATAAAACTCCGGAGAGTGCGATTGAGTGCTCAGCTCAGCTGGCCGTTTCGGCTCTGGGCAGGATCTACCACAGCGTGGTGTGACCCCGCGGCGTTTGGAGCCATCTGGCCCAGCAGCCCAAGCCCCCCCAGCCCAGCACTGGGGGTCCCAGTGCTGCTGATCCCTCCCGGTCCTCTGGCTCTTCAACAACTCCCCTCTTCCCAGAAGACGGGGGGCCTCCTGCACACATTGCTAGAGGCAGGCAAGAGTGATTTGGGAAATGAGAAATTTGCTTTTAAATGTGATTTCAGCTGTCTCACACCTAGTCCGGATTTTCAGCTAATTTTGCTGAATACTTCTAGTTGGAGATATTTTTGCTTCAGGGCTAAAGGCAAAGAACAACCCAGGAGAAGTCAGCAGCTTTACTTTCTGTGACGCAAGGCTTGGGGTATAGGGGATTGTTCCCAAGGATATAGGAGATGCTTTTCCAGCCTGTCTTCTATGTATTAAGGGAGTGGAGCTTTCTCAGGTGATGGCTGAGTTTTGGTGGGACACGGCCAACTTTTTGCAAGCCCTTGTAGTTAAATGCTTTATACCAAGGTGGTATAAATGAGGCATTGGGTCTTACCCCCTCCCTCTGCCAGGCTTCTTGTTCATATTTTTCCTACCACCATCTCCGTGCAGGCAGACTCTCACAGAGCAAGGCTCTTTTCCCAGTCCCTTGGCTCACCCCTCTGATCCGGGCATCGATCTGCGTGTTTGGCACACGTGGGACACGTGGGACCAGGGGAAGCTGGAGGCAGCGGCGGCTGCAATGTCCCCTGCAGCCCTTTCTCAGTGGACACTGCCACTTTGCCAGCCCTAGGACGGGTTCCTCGCAGGTCCCGTGGCCCTGGCAGCTCTGTGGCCCCCGGCCCTCGGGGCTGCAGGGTGTCCCTCCACGCAGCCAGAGGACCAGGGGGCTCGGCGCTCTCAGATGTACAGGATGTTTTACATCTCCCATCTGCTTCCCCGCCACTGCTGCCATCTGGCTCTTTCCCAGCCTGGATACTTTCTTCCTAACCCCTTGCTTCTCCACCAGGTTCAGCAGCTTCACCTCGCGCAGAGCCCTGGTTTCTGCTGCCATTGCCAAATTTCCAGTTGCCAAAGGCTCGTCTCTGCACCTCTGCTCAGGCAGCATTTGTGGCTGCCCTTTGCAAGAGGTGAGTGATGTTTTCTACCCCCTCGCTGCTTTCTGCCCATAATGTTTTCACAGCATCCTCCCACTCCTGGGAAACCCATGGACCTCCTGCTTTCACCTCTACTCCTTGTCACTTCACCTTTGTTATTCTGAGCTGTTCTGGGTCATTCCCCATGGAGCAGAAGTGAAGATGGCCTTTAGGACCTCAAAAAAGAGCAAGACCTCCAAAGGAGCTGACGGGGTTGGGAGGTGATGGCTGTCACAGCATG
Organism: Gallinago jamesoni; assembly: GCA_025769975.1. Classification (NCBI taxonomy): domain Eukaryota; kingdom Metazoa; phylum Chordata; class Aves; order Charadriiformes; family Scolopacidae; genus Gallinago; species Gallinago jamesoni. Next base: position 3,983,068 of record JAOQGH010000062.1, on the reverse strand, counting down.
ACCACACTGTGTCACCGCTCATCTCCTTCAGCCCAGTCTGGTCTGGCGAGGCTGCGGTGCTGAGGATGGGCAGGTTTGTCCATGACAGATGTGAGTCCGAGGGAGGGAAAGGGCTTCCAGGGCTCCCAGGGCTGGGTGTGGACAAGAGCATCTCTGAAGCTCATTCTCAGTCACTTGCTGGAAGCCTGTGCCACAACGAACTGATGAGGTACAGGCCAGAACCCATTAAATCCTCCGCTAAATGCATTCAGCTAAGGCTGAGCCCTGCCTGCATCTTGCCAGCAGCAAAGCCTCCGGGTCCAGAAAACCCCAACCTCATGTCCTCCCTGGAGAGCAGGGTCTCTCCCCAGTGCCCCCACCCAGCTGCGTCCCTCCTGTCCCTGCTGTGCCCCCTGCCCGGCTGTGTCCCCACCGTCCCTGCTGGCAGTGGGCTCGGCTGCATGGCAGAAGGAGGGGGACACCTTCCCCGTGTCACACAGGGTGTGGGTCTCTTTCATCCTTCAATGAAGGGGGTGGTGGTCTTCCCACACCCTTCTGGAGCACCCTTGCTGCTGGCTCCCTGCCGGGGCAGCCCTGACACCCTGGTGATGGCTCCCAGAACCTTTTAGAGGACACCCCAGGCTGGTGGGGGTTAGCTTTATGGCCTCTTGGTTTAGCTGGACTCTGCGGGGACACTCTGGGACCGCATCCTCCGGGGGCTGGGGGGTCACCCTAGAGACAGGGTGCTCACCGCGACCCCCCCCCCCCCCCCGGCCCTGTCCCACCGCCCAGGGCTCGGCGCGCATGTCCCACGCAAAGGAAGTCCAGGGCTGGGTTCCTGCCTTTTCCCCACCCCCAAACGAGCGACAGACGAGGTGACAGACCTCCTCCATCCCCCCCAGCCCCCACCTCCCCACTCCCCCCCCTCGGGCCGCCCCCCCGGGGCCGCTGCCCGCCGGCAGACACTGGATGGCACTCGCACTCCTTGGCACGGAGGGCTGACACCGGTTATAACAACCTATAGCAAACTATAGCAGCCGGGGGGGGGGGGGGGGGGGGGGGGGGGGGGGGGGGGGGGGGGGGGGGGGGGGGGGGGGGGGGGGGGGGGGGG
>JAOQGH010000062.1:3958007-3978226 GCA_025769975.1 Gallinago jamesoni | reverse complement strand
AGGTGCAGCACCCTACACTTGCCCTTGTTAAATTTCATTAGGTTTCTCTTGGCCCATCTCTCCAGCCTGTCCAGGTCAACGCCGAGCACAGCAAAACACATACACCCTCTTTGCATTTATTTGCTGCTTCCAATGATAATAATAACAGTAACAAAAACAACAACAACAACAACTGTTGTTATTCATATTTACCCCAGCGCTGCTGCAGCCTCCCAGAAAGCGACACCTTGTTCTGCCAGACAAGAGAAGGATGTCGAGGACTTTTTTACGATCAAAGAGGTGTTCTGTGCTCTCAGCCACTTTAAGCGAGCACAAGAGGTGAACAAAAATACAGAATTCTTTCCTTTGATTAAGACGGGACCAGGTGGAGACATCCTTGATGCTGGGAACCCGGGCTTTTTTTCTGGCAGAACAGCTCCCGCGCTGCTTTCCTCTGTGCCTACCGCTGTACAAACCAAACCATCTCTGGTTTAATTCCAGTCAAAGGGAATTGACTGGGAGCATTTTTTATATGAGGCTGTGTACAGTTATTACTCTTAGAGTATTTTTTCTTTTAATAATAAAAAATAGTCAACCAAAAAAACAGGAAACCGGTAGTCCTAGTTCTTCCTGGAAATTTGGTTATATTAGAATTGAAACAAAGGATTTCGCTACACATCTCCCCGTACAACAATTAAAATGCCTCAAAGGAATAGTTTCAGATGGTCAAACAAATGTTTGCTAAAAACCTGCCTTGCCTCGATGCTGGGAGTCCTGTGCCAGTCTCTGGAGAGGCTGTGGCCACGGTGCCCAGTGTGCCTTTGCAAACAGGACCTGCTGAAAAATTTCCTTCTGTGTATGTTTTTTTTTTTTCATTGGAAATATTTGCCTTTTGTGTAGAAACAATGCAGAGCTTGCTGCTCGCTACGCGTGTCAAGGCACACTGCTGCTTCAGCATTTTCCCCCTGATGGGCTGGGGGTGCTCAGGCACCACCCGCTCTGCCCTGGAAATGGAAAGGTTCACTCTTGCTCTCTCACATTGAAAAATCTGGGATATTTTTTTGTTGTTTGTTTATAATTATTTACTCCTCCCCACAAGAGCGACTGTCCTTTGCGGTTCATTTTGCACTGAGAGTGTTAAAACAAACAAACAAAAAATTAAATAAAACCAGGAAAGTGAATAACTGAGGGTTTTCAAACAATTTGTCTGTCTCCTGTTTCCCTGGGAGAGCATTTGGAAAATGAAAGCATTTAGACTTTCTGAGACGCGATTGCCATGAAACGGATAGGAGAAATAAGAAACAGCGGCGCAAAAGCACTACCAAAAATACCCGAGATTAAAAATGAGCTTTAATCTTAGTGTTTGTTTTGTTCCGAGCCCGAAAGGCTGCTGGGGGAATGCACACAGCAACAAGATCGAAAAGTTCAAATTATCCAGAAAGCGGCTGGTGTTAAAGGTGACTAAAATATGGAGAGAGGCATGGAAGAAAATTATTGTGTCAATTATCCCCAAAAACCAGGGAAAAGTGAGAGGCCCTGGCAATAGCTCACAGACACAGAATTGCAGAATGATATGGGGCTGGAAGATCTCTCTCTGGAGATCATCGAGTCCAACCCAGCGTTTCAACGTCTCCAGAGGAGACTCCACCACCTCTCTGAGCAGCCTGTTCCAGGGCTCTGCCACTCTCACAGAAGTTCCTCCTCATGTTTAGATGGAACTTCTTATGTTCAAGTTTGTGCCCATTTCTTCTTGTCCTGTCACTGGGCACCGCTGAGAAAAGACCAGCCCCATCCTCCTGACACCCTCCCTTTAAGTATTTATAAGCATTGATTAGATCTCCCCTCAGCCTTCTCTTCTGCAGTCTAAAAAGACCCAAGTCCCTCAGCCTCTCCTCATAAGGGAGATGCTCCAGGCCCCTCATCATCTTTGTAGCCCTCTGCTGTACCCTCTCCAGCAGTTCCCTGTCCTTCTTGAACAGGGGAGCCCAGAACTGGACCAGTGCTCTGGATGGGGCCTCGCTAGGGCAAAGTAGATGTGGAGGATAACCTCCCTTGACCTGCTAGACACATTTTGTGCCACTCTCCATGGCCTTTCCAGCAACACCCTGGGAGGATTTAGCTCCTCACTCCTCCCAGGGTGGTGGAGATGATTATTCCTAGTGGATAAGAATAGTAAATATTTCAGATCTGCCCTCCCCTGCTGTGAAAAGGTGATCACTGTCAATGGCTCGTGGCTTCTTCCATGTTTCTTCCAGCAGTAGCAAAACGTTTTGGTTCCCTGGGCCAAAATTTGACTGACTTGTTTAAATATTTGTAGATGTTGTTAGTAAATATTGGTGGCAACATACGAGCATCCTCCAACCACATGAAGTATGTTCCTGTGTACTTTAATACTCAGTTGGTATTTGTAAATACGTGGAATTTTAAATGAGGGCAACAAATAATATGCTCACAGCAAGTATCACAGCGATTTGTCATAAAATATGATGCCTTGACAGTATGAAAATGGACAGTATTAGCTAAGTGATACTGGTGACTACTACCCAGGTGCTACCAGTGTTGTCTAAATGTCCTGTTGCAAGGACTCCAGATGCAGAGATGGGACCATCTGTCCCAGCAGAGGCATAGGAGGGATGCTGGAACTGTGGTGCTCCCACCCAGGTGGATCCCATCCCTGCCCTGGCCAGGGCTCTCCGTTTGCAGCCAGCCATGCCCTCTCTGCTGCCCTGCCCTCCTTTCTTCCCCACTTCCATGCATGCCTGCACAAGCCCCTCTCCGGGGAATGCCATCCTGGCCCTTTTCAGCATCAGGGCTTGTGCTCTGCCAGCCAACAGCGACCCTGGGACAGCCCCGCACCAGTCATGTAAATCCTGACCTTTACATGAGGCGTTCTCCTTCTCATTCCTTCTCTTTACAGAAATGCCTTACCTCTGGAGATGAAGTGATATGATTATTTAGCTCAGCTAAAAAGAAAGAGGCAGCAAAGTCAGCTAGCGATTAATTTAACCAGGCTCCCGTGTGCTGCCAAGTCCGTTTTGGCTTTCCTTAAAATCACGCTAACTTGGGTAGAAATTGTTCTTCCAGCATTAATCTTGTTGCTGTTATTACTACTAATGTGTTCATCCCTCCCCGTGTTCACGTTCGTATTCCACCCACGCAATTAGCCTGCCCGTGCCCGTGCAGATTAAACAGCTTTCCCGGACGGTGCCCATCACCCTGGCTTCTGACTGTCAACTGCATGGAGCGGTGCATGGGAAAATTTCCAAATGCCAGGGCGGAAGGGTGGGATGCTGGATGCGTGCTGGATACGTGCTGGATGCGTTCTGGATGTGTGCTGGATGCATGCTAGATGTGTGATGGATGCATGCTAGATGCGTGATGGATGTGTGATGGCATCTCACCCGTGCACAGAAATACCGATGAGGGAGAAGCAGGAGCATCCAGACATCTCCCAGTGCTTTGGTGGAGCAACACACACCTGTGCTGCACAGCTAAGGCGGGGGTTCTTCTATTTTTTTGGGTGATGCTAAGCCCCCACCCCAGTTCGGGGCTGGGAAGGCGAGCACCAGTGAAGCCAGGAAAGGCTTTGCCGGCTGCGTGCTGGGGAGCAGCTGACCGCCCCGCTCCTTTTGTCTCCCTTTCCCTTGACTCAGGGCATTTCACATCCCTATTGACAACGTGTTTGGGACATTCAGACATTGAAGTGACAGTGGCATTTCCATGACCTGAAACCAGAGACTCTGTCGGTGTGGGCTTTGAAGACATTAGCTGTCCATAATCATGAGTTAGACTTTATCGGGCTTTTAAAGAGCACATGATGAGAACAGCTAGTGACAAAGTGTTTCTGCAGAGCGCGATCCGGCCTGGCAGGATTCATCTCCTCAAGCCCTTGGAATTTGCAATATTCATTAGGAGTTGGGAAAAAAAACTGCTTCCTTTGGAACAATGCAAGTTGTGAAAGGAAACCTTTCTCACGCGTGTGCCCCCGAGCACCGGCTCTGGCAGCGGGGGGTGATGGGGAAGCAATTAAAACCCTTCCAGCCCATTAGTGGGTGCGTTCATTAGAGCTGCTGCTGCTGCTGGGGAAGGGCAGGAGGCTGTGCAAAACTCTTCTTTGGGAAACAAAACGTCAGGGCCCATCGTCGTGTGCTCTTGGCACGCAAGAGAAAGGTCCTTGGCCACCGAGGTGGGCATGGAGACATCTGTCAGTTTTTGTGGCTTTTTGCAGAGGGCTTGTCACAGGGACGGGCACTAGATGTGTGTGACAGTAGTTTGTGCAATGGCAGTCAGCCCTGCTGAGCCTCTGCTGCGTCGGGGGGGCTTGGGGCTGGCATCGAGCAGGGACCCCACCGCCCCAGAGATGCTCCTGCTGCACCATGGCTTGGTTACGGCACCGTGACACACCATGCCATGCCACTCCATGGGGCACCACACCACGCCACGGCCCACCGTGCCACGTGGCACCTGCTCAAAGCACGGGGCATGTTGCTTCTGCTGGGATTTATTGCGCCTTGTGCCAAGTGTCCCAGATGCAGGCACCTCCCCGTAGCCATCACCTGTGCTCCCTCTCCAGGCCATGGGCAGGGCTGCTGGCCATGAGGACCGATGTCCTCCTGCTCCAGCCTGTGGTGACACTAGGGCCTGGCCAACTCTGTGGGGACAGCCCTTCGGAGGAGCTGGTGATACGGTTGTTCCCCCTCCAAGGTTTTCTTCCCTTCTCCATCCCCAAGGGTTTGGAGGTACATCAGGTGATGGTTACTGGGGACTTTGCAGGCAGGGGTGACATCCAAAAGTCCCCCAGCGATGCTGCCAGCAGTGTTGGATGGGGAGGGATGAGCTGGGGAGGCATTTGGAGGACACCACCACCCCTATCATTGTGCTGTCCTGCTTGTGGAGCTCTTAGCCCAGCAGCCTGGCTGGGAGCAGAGAGGCAGGCACTCACTGGGAGCTCATGGGGGCCTTTTGGTTGCCTCTCGGAGATGCTGTATAAACAGTCACAGCCCAGGCCCATCTGTCAGGTTTAAGTGTAAACACCCCCGCCGTGGTAGCAGCGAGACCCTTTCCCAGGAGCAGGGCTCCAGGTGATTGTGGTGCTGCCTGGGACATCTGGGTTCTTTCCCCCTACACCCATAGGAGCTGCCTGCAAACACACGGACCATCCTAAGGAATTCCACTGCTGCAGCACACCCCGGGTGGGAGTCAGAGGATGCAGCCTTTGGAGATGAGCATCGCCTTTCCATGGCCTGGGGGGATGCTGAGGCAGGGGTACCTTTCTCCCAGTGGATGCTATTGCTCCACACAGCTCTCCTGGGGCAGGTAGTTGGTACAATCTGCTGCGGAGAAGTCGCTTGGAACCTTTCAGCCTCCTCCCAGACATAGTTTTGTCTGCTCCATTAATTCAGGATTCCTCCGCAATTAAATAGAATTTGGTTTTAATTGAAACATGCTCCACTGCTGCCCGCTGCCACCATTTGGAGATGCACTAAGCACCCAGCCACACACAGGGCAAGGCTCAGCATCTTCTCACTGCTCCTCTCCCACCAGCTCTTGGAGGAACGAGGACAGAAAAGAACGAAGGGACCATATTGAGTGGCTGCAGAGATGCGGGTCAGATGGGTGCACGCAGTGGTGTGTGGTGCTGGGTGCCCTGCATCTACACACTACAAGCTCAGGGAATTAATGCCATAAGGACAAGGCAGAGCTGTTTTGATGGTGGACTGAAATTTGTCTACTTGACTTATTGCAAGAGTTTGAAGTTTTTGTCCTGATGTGAAAAATAATAAGCTGGGGGGAAGAGGGTTTGTGCTGAGCACAAGCACAAAGGCACATGTATCCAGAGCTGGGTGCAGGCAGCTCCCCTGCCTCTGCCTGGAGCCCCTTGAGGGGTGGGCACCTGGGAAAGGGTTAATTTAACCAGTTCTCATGGGGTTTTGGAAAGTTCCTTTTTTCCAGGAGGCTGCCTGACACACACTGACAGGGGCCTTTCAGCTGAGCACAATGGCAGTGCTCTCCCCTTGCCCTCTCCATCTCTCCCATCCGAGCCAGCAAGCAGCTATAATCTCACTAGCAGAGGCTTTTACTGCTGTCACTTCGAGCCTCCTTCGCCATGTGAGTCGCTCAGATCTCCAGCAATGTAAAAAAGCTAATGAACGAGTAATAAACAAGTGTAACCAAGCAGAAAGCCTGCACGCAATAACATCTGAGCCAGCGCGGCTTTTAGGCAAAGCTTGGAGACACCACCAACAAACAGATATGTAATTAAAGAAAGTCTAATCTTCTTTGGTATCCAGAGATAAAAAAAAAAAAAAAGGGTGGGGGGAAGGAGGAGGGAAGGGGGCATGCGTAGAGGTGAGAGGGAGGGGGTGTCATGGTGGAAAAAGAAACAGAAGGAAAGAAAGAGGAAAGAGCGGAGAGGAGAAGGGAGGGCGGCTGGAGATTGCACGGCAGGAGCTGGAGGGAAGGAGTCCTGGAGCATCTTGCTGAATGATGACTGCTGGGGACCAGCTGCAAGGTGCCACGGCAATCATTCATAGTGTCCCCTGGCTCGTTAAAAGAAAGAAGGGAAGAAATGTTGCTTTTTTTGGTGAAAATAAATAAGGAAAAACAAAAGCCAAAGTCCCTTAAAGTCATCTTCCCCCTGGCTGTTAATCACAATTACTCATCAGAGCCTTCAGGGGTCAAGGACCATCACAGAAATGAGGGCTGTCGGTGTTAACTTGCCTTCATTGTCTGAGCTGGGCTGCCATCCATCAGCTGTCCCCAAAATGCCCATTTCTATGACAGAGGAGGGATGGGCAGGCAGCAGGCAGTGTCAGCATGAGCAGGGCAGCTTGGAGCATCCCGCTGGACCCTTCAGCCCTGCAGCACACTCTGCATCAGGCTGCACCCTAAACCAGTGTGAGGAAGCCTCAAATCCACCTGGAATACTCTAGTAATGCTGGATTAATGTTACTTAAAATAGCAGTTCCAACCACTGGTAGTTATCCCGTCATTTTCCTTAGCGCTGATATTAAAATGCCTGGCCAGAACAGCGTGACAGACAAAGTGAAACTCCAGGACACATTATGAGAAATGACAACCTAATACCTTTTGGTGAAGTCACAGGTCACTTTTTTTTTCCCTCCTAATTTCCACAGTTCAAAAATAAATAAAAAAAAAAAAAATCACACTCCTCTTGTTCCCTCTGGTTAAAAGTCATAAGAAAAGTAAATTAACAGCATCAAAGTTTAAAAAAAAAAAACAAAACCCTACATAAAAGCGATTGGTCAATTTGAAGACCAGCTGAAAAGACTTGGGAAGAGAGCCAAGGTCCTGATTCAGCAGGGCTTGCCACTTTAAATATCTGGGTTGCTCCTTTGAAGAAAATCATTGAAGTCAATGGACTTACTTAAGTGTTTGAAATTAGACCGATGATTAAGCCCCTTGCTGAACAGAGGCCTCAAAAGTTAAATTACCTTTATAACCATGGCAGTAAAACAGTCACCGAGACAGGCAGAGTTTTCCCTTCCTCGCTGCAGAGGGAATCGATCTGTAATTTGGGGGGGGTGTGGGGGGGGAGTTTGCCCCCCAGCCCCTTCTGCCTGCCCCAGCCCAGACAGCCTTCAGCCTCCCTCGCTTTTCACCTCTTTTGCCATTTGCTCCCTAATTGCCTATCTTTGGAACCAATTTTATTATCAGCTTCCTTAAGGCCCGCATTACCTTCATCAGGAGCAATTTGGAGATGAATTATCTTACCTAGAAGCGCAGCCACTCCTGTTCCGTGGCGGTGGACATCTGTATAACAGCTGCCAGAGCCATGTCAGGGGGAAATTGGAAAGATGCATTGCAATGATTGTTTACTGAGTGGTTTAATAAAATCAGCTTAATGCGTAAGTAGGAGAGTAGGAGCAGAAGTATGTTCCTGAGAGCTCTGTTATTTGAACCTGGAAACATCTATCAGAGTCTCAAACAGAAGCAGACAAAGAATATATTGCGTTTGGTATTTCTTCCCCGGATTGATTTATCATTGTCACGTCTGTTCCTTCCTTCCCTCTGCATTCCTGTCTCTTGGTAATACCGTAATATCTTTTATTATAGTACATTATATAATGCGGTCTATTGCTGTGAATATTGTTATTCCAAGACCAGACTTCTTTATTCAGACCCAATTCTGGCAACACTCTTTTTGCAATCAAGGAAGCCTCCTGCTTGAGTTTGCTTTGAGTCGGAACCGTGCAGAGACACCTGCATTTTGTCCACTGCAGTGATCTTAAGGAAAAGAAAAAAAAAAACAAAACAAAACTTGTAGTTTTAAAAGGTCCTAATGTGTGGATTAACACCCTGCCAAGGGGCCACATGTGTTCTGCAGGTATCTTCAAAAAACAACAGGAAATTTCTACTGAAAATGGATTTTCAGGGGCTACGTGGGGCTGATTCCTCGACACTGAGAGGGAGTTTTGGTGGCTTATTTCCTGCTTTGTGTCGTTGCTGTTAGACACAAAGGAGTCCGCGGTGGCCGGAGGAGCTGCTGATCCTCAGGGATGCTGTGGTCCCGTGGGATCAGAGCCCAGTGCTCCGGCATCGCCGGCTGCACAAATCCTGCCCCATCATTCCTGGGCTCTGCTCCGGGGTGTATTTAGCACAAAATTAGACGCTCCAGCCTTTCAATTTAATGCTTAAAAATAGACTGGCCAACATTTCCTTGAAGTACTCACATGGTGAGTGATGCGTCTGTCTGCAGCCATCACGCAGCCGGGCCTGGAGAGCGAGGAAAGCTTTCTGTGCCACGTTCAAATAAAAACACTGACATCCATTTAACGCCGCGTGATTCAGAGCCGAAGCCCTGAGAATTCAGGAAGTGAATCCGTTTGGATTCTCAGCGAATGTCTCACGCTAGCATCAGGGAGTCACAATGCACAGCCCCGACGTCTCACGGCCCGTCGCCGCACCGACGAGAGCACAACTGTTAAAATCACCCTCCTAAGGAGGAAAACAAGGGAAAGAAGGTATTTAAAAATCACAGTCTGAGCAGCAGGCTTCCAAGCTTGCGTTGCAGGTTTGGAACATCTATTGTTTTGAAATATCTGCTTTTACATCTTTTTACACGACAAGCCCGAGATGATGTTTGTGAGTACATTGTAGGACAGCTTCCTGGGAAAGTGATGCTTCCCCTGTGTACTAGGACAATAACAATTACAAATTGTTTCTATGCTGGAGTTTGCATACAGAGACCTCCTTCGCTGCTGCTTTGTTCCCAAGTATTTTCTATAGCTTCCCCAGTGCCACAGCTGCTAAATACAGTTACAATAGCTGGTGACTGGAGCGGTGGATGCACAAGGAAAAGAGTTTTGGGATTCTATTTAAAGTCTGCATACCCTTCTTCAGTCATCATGGATGGTAAAGAGCCAGAAAACCTGACGCTGAGAAAGGACTGGACAGTCACATAGTAATTCATTGCCACAAAGTAGTGTAGTAGCCAAAGGTATTAAAAGGTTTCCAGAAGGGATTAGATGCCTTCTTTGAAGGCAGGTCCAACAGGGATTATTAAGCAACTGCAGAAGTATAAACCATAGCCTGGCAGAATGTGGGAGGATACACAAGGGATAACATCACTCTATATATGACTTATTTCTTGTGCTCTTCCTTGAGAAACCACATCTGGCCACGGCTGGCAACACCACGCTGCTGGAGATGCACTTTGGTTGGGCCCCGTATTTTTGTCTAACAGCCCTAATATCAACACAGGGCCTTGTCGCAGGGAGAGCAGGCGGGTGGGGGGAGGAGGAGGGGGTGGGTGAGCACCGGGCAACCCGGGCAGTGACTTGGAGGAGGGAGGCAGCAGGGCCAGGGCACCGCTGCGGAGAGGAGGGGATGCTGCAGATGGGAGAGGGTGGCTGAGATTTGTGCAGGCTGGGGACATGGCAGCAGCAGGTCTCCCCCCTCGCCGTGCCCAGACCCAAAAGGCAGCGTGGCCACATCCACAGTGCCTCCTGGATGCTGCCTGCCCAGCATCTCATCAGCTTTGCTGGTTTGACACTTGGAGGGCTCTGGTGTGCTGCTGTGAGACTGGGGAAGGAGGGAGGTTTATAGCAACATCAGGGAAGGGGGAATAGAGGAAAAAGGTTCTCGAGTGTCAACAAAAAAATTATCTTGTGCAAATAAACAGAATAGATGGATTATCCCGTGTTGTTTGTGCAGGGAATTGCTGGAATGCCTGCCCACTGCCAGTGCCCCCTGAAGCTGTCGGGGGCCTGGGCTTATTTTCCATGGGGGGCTGACTCCAGCCCCCCCCCCCCCAAAGCTGTTTGCCTGGGGCTTGCAGAGCAATCTGTCGCTTAGATTGTTTTTGAGGCTATGGCCTATTTGCATGCACAATGGTTACATTCTGAAGCAATTGGGGATGTTTCAGGTCTTCTTGTCATGCATGCACCCACAAGTATCTTCTACCTGCTCTGTGGGTGAACAGCACAACACCCGACCTCCAGTCTACCCACTTCCCTACCTCCTGTCTTTAGTCTTCTCTGAATCCCTTCACTATGAATAAAGGTTTAGATCAGAGCAAGATCTAGCCAGGATGAACAAAGACACTCAAAAGATAAAGAGCTAAATACAAATGTAATCCATATATTCTCCCACCAGAGGATCTCCAAGTGCTTTCCAGACAGCCATTTATCGCTGCAGTCATCAAGCAAGGTTTGGTGGTCATGCTCATGGCTTTGCCAGGGGGCTCATCAGACCCACAGAATTCAGGGAGGCCCAGACTTTGCATTTGAGGAGTGATGGTGGGATTCCCAAGGTGCTGTTGGGAGAGCAGGAGCTTTGCATGCTGTGCCGGGGAGATACCACGCTGTGACTCCACCGCCTGCTCTCAGTCATCCCTTTCCTGGCTGGACCTTCCATGTCTTCTCTTTGCAGGAGGCACTTCACACCATATAGCCAGCTCCCCAGCAATAGAAACTTGCCTCTGAGCACATTGTCCTTCCATCCCTTCATGGCCACTTTGTACTGAGCGGGACGGAAAGTCTGTCCTTGAGCTTAAGGTTGGGTTTCAGCCTGGGTTAGGCTCCAGGTTGGAGCCTGCAGTCAGACCTGAACTTTGGCTGGCAGAGGAGGAACATGTTTGCTCAGGTTCATCTCTGGCTGCAGCTGATGAGTGGTTTATGGGAAGGAGAAAGCACAGCCGGTCCCTGTTTCTGATGTGGGCCACCCAAAACCAGCCCCGTATGTATACCCAGAGACACCTGTACATCCACACAAGCTAACAATTACCCAGCACACGTGTGCTGTAGAGGAGTCTGCAAGCAGGAGGGAAGAGCAGATCTCCTGGGGCCCTCCGCTTTAATATCCTCTGGATTTAATATCTTGAAACTACACATTTATGGGAACCCAAACACACACACGCCTGCACACGTGGCAAATGAAGGGCAAGCAAACGGAGGTCCACGCTCCATCGGCATGGCCAGCGAAGCACAGAGCAGAGCTGTGGTACCATCCAACTGGAGAGGACCAGGAAAGCGGCCCCAGTTCATTTGTTTTTCGTGACATCACGGCCTCCTCTGGCTTTTTTCACAGTTTCTCTCTGTTGTATTTAATAGACTTAATGGATCACACAGCACTATAACAACAACAGACCTTCAATGTTTTTATTAAAGCCATCTACAAAAATCCCTCTGTGCTATAGCTTTCCTGCAGGGTGACTTCTGCTGAGATGCTGTTTCCATTAAGGACAATTGCAGAGAATAAAGAAGGAATGAACAAACAAATGGAAAAAGAAAAGGGTGGGGGGAGCGGAGAGGGGGAGAAGGAGAGCAACGGAGCAGAATGTTTGAGCTGCTGGTGGAAAAGTGGTGAAGTGGACCTGGCCCACACCTTCAGCCGTGTCCCACCGCCCACGTTTGACGGGGACTCCTGTTACACAGCCCAGCACGTGGGGCAGCGCCAGGTCCTCCTCGCGGAGCAAAATTGATTTCATTAGCTGTGATGTCAGAACCACCGGCTCCGGCCTCCCAGTGAGATCACAGAGGGGAGATGCCATTTTTATCCTTGTCGGGTGTGACTTATTTGCTATATCCATTAAAGCTGTAAGCGGCGCGGAGGGAAGAAGCTTTTCCCCACGCGGGAACAGGCTGGTGTATGCCTCGCGGTTTGATGTATGTCACCAGCCAGCCAGTGCTGTGTTATTGGTTATTAAACATTTATATCTGCAGCGCTGCAAAGCAGGTTGGTGAGCCGTTGTGCTGGGTACCACGCAAAAATAGCGGGAGCAACAGTCTTTGTTCCGCAGGTAGCTGGTACCTCCCTCCGTTCACCTGCTGGGCTGGAGTGTGAGTGCCAGGAAAAGCTTTGTCCAGCCCCGAGAGATGCAGCATCAGCGTGGGACCTGCTACTTCTTCAGCATCGGTGGAAGACAGCAGCAGGGGAATGTCTCAGCCGCTGAGACGCCATTGAAGATCCCTCTTCTCTGCACCGTGACATGGAGCACCACCAGGGAGATCTACTGGGACAGGACAAGGGGAGCCACATCCAGCCCTAGATGCGGATCCCCTGACGTGTGCCTGGAAGAGACTTTGAGCCCACATGTGCTTGGTGCTTTCATACCAGATCCTTTGTCACTCAGGTAGGAGACAGCTGGGGTTTGTCCAGCACATCACAGCTCAGATCCCCAGCTGATACCCTCGAGCTGGTCCTTCTGCTGAGCTCAGAGGATGCTCTGAGGCTGAGCTGTGCAGGAATTGTGGTCCACAGCGAAGAGATGTGCAAGCAGGTTTCTGTGCTTACACTTGCCCTCTGCCTGGCAGTGCAAGCATCCGTTCTCCATTTGCTGAAAGGCTCTCAGCTTTCCTTCTGCTTCTTTCATCCTTTTTATTTCCCAAAACTGATACCTGGACATTTCATTTTGTGGGTGCTCAGAGTTGAAAAAGGTCTGGAAAAGCACTTTTGATTCTGCAGGACCTTGGGACTTCTAGTCTAGGTACAGCTGTCATCGCTCCCGCGTACTGTCCCAGCATTGACAAAACGGTCTCCTGCAGGCTTGAGACAGAGAAAGTAAGGGACAGATAGGAATTTCTTTGAAGGGGAGATTTCAGTTTTTAACTGTAGCTTTGAACTTTCCTCCCAAATCCCAGGGACCCTGACCCAACTGATCCCATCAGTCAGCACCCACAACTCCAGCTCTGAAGTTTACTCTTCCGTCCGTACCACCATCCCAAGTAGCACGATGATAGATTAAGTCTTTCAGTCTTGCAGGTATTTTGGTTTTGAGAGTAGCCTGGTCAACCAAGGTCCGCCACGGGACATGTCATGACCTCTGCTGTGGCAGGAGGGGAGCTACACGAACACTATGGGTAAATTAATGCCTAACAAGCTGGCTTTTCACTTACTCTATTGGAGGCACCTACTACACTTGCATGTGAGATCACAAAGGACATAAAACAGTGCTGAGCAGGAGAAGCTAGCTCATATTTGTGCCATCCTGAGTGGCTGAGGGACTCTTTTCAGAGCCCAGGCTTGAAGCACGTGTTGCAGGTTGGTGTCTGGATTTGTATTTTCCCAAGGACTCTCTTTCTGTCTCGTTACCTTGTGTCTGTGCTCCTCTTTGTGTGCGAGCTCTCAGATACCAAGGAGTTCTTCTCAAAGGCTTGACAGACTTGGGTAAAACTCTTTGATTTATGCCACTCTGACACTTGCTTGGCTAAAATACCTAGGGAAGACCATCCTACCTGCCCTGCCAGAGCTGTTCACTAAACTCTAAATCAAAAGAGACTGCTCCTTGCCTCCCCTTTTCCTATAACAAATCACAAACCATTTCCATTTGTCCATAGCCAGCACGCTGTTCCCCTTAATGCGCTAAGCTTCCCAACATGATGTTTAGCACATGTTCTTTCGCACTGCCCCCCTCTGCTCAAAGGCAGCCTTATAGTTTGCAAATGGGATGAAACCACTGTGCGGCCCCGCGTCTTGGCTCCGCTCCCGCCGTACCCTGCAGATGCCAGAACCTTTGCTGCACCTTCCAAGTCATTATGTATGTTCAAAAGCCTGCCAGAAAGGCTAGGAGGATAAAAGCAAGCAAAAAAAAAAAAAAAAAGAAAAAAAGAAGAAAAAGAAAACCCAACCCCAAACCCCCCTAATGCACGTGAAGGAGAAGCAGAGTAACTGAGGCATATCCTCCATGGAGCGCTGCCCGCAGGGCTCTCGCCTGCGGCTCACCGTTGCACAGCCTGCACGAGGTGGGTCTCCTCCTACATTTGCCTTCTGGGGAACAAAAGGCGTGCTTGCCTGGGGAGGAGAGATCCATCCCCCCCCCCCCCCGTGGGTTTGTCTGGGCCGGCTGCCACCATCAACATACCCAAATCGCTGGTGAGATGCTCAGAAGGAGCTGTTGGGGCAGGATGGGAAACGTGGAGATGTGGGCTCGGCCCCTGCTCAGACATGGGGAGCCTTATCTTGGTGATCAGAAAATGCTTTAGAAGAGTTAATGAGTGCAGATACAAAGAGCTGTGGTTGTCTGTGTACACAGGCAACCACAGGCACGAGAAAGGATCAAAGATGGGATATTCACCCAAAGCCACAGACCTTTACCACTTGGGCTGAAGAAAAACTCCTGTGCTTGCATTGGGCTGTTAGTGAGCACCCTGAACAGTGCCCGGGGGGAAGGAATCAACGTGTCCCATCACCTTCCCATCTCACGTCCCATCACCCTCCCATCTCCTCTCCATGGTTATTGAGGTGGCAGCAGCCTGCCGCTGCCTCCGGGCATCGGAGCGGAGCTGCTTGGGTGGCAGAGCACAGCAGAAGGCAGAGAGGACAGCGAGGAGCCTGCACGTCTTTGCAGCGTGGTTCAGCCTCTCGGGGTACGAAAGAGGGAGAGGAGGGGGGAAGTGAGGGAGGAGGAAGGTGAGACAGGCTGCAAGGAAGAGGACAAGTGGAGAGAGGAGATCATCAGCAGACGAAGAGTGTCCGCGCTTCTGCTGAGGTAACCAGCCCTCTGAAAATAACTGTTTGGTGTTTTCCCGACTCCCACCATCAGGAGAGGCTATGTGCTCATCAGGGAGCTCCTCTTCAGCTCTCACAGCCAAGGGAATGGAAGATATTTCTACCCACACTGCTACTTCCCTCTCCTATTGTTTCTCCATCCTTTCCACTACTTTCTGCAATGGACTCAGTCCTTAGCATTGCATAGGGGAACCAGTTTCCAGCCTGGGCTCTTCTGCTAAAATCAGGAGCCGTGGCTGCATGGCGTTGCCTGTGGCCGTGGGGTCATCTGCTCTGGAGGAGCTGGACTGATGTTCCTGCTGCAGCTGTCGCATGCCAGCGGTCCCCAGCCACCCCTTGCCTGAGGTGTTGGACTTACCCCAGTGACCTGGAGCTGTTTGCCATGTTCCTGCAGAAGACCTAGATTTTAATGCCAACTGAGCAGCTGTATAAATGTTTCGTGACATTTCAGAGACAGAATAGATCACGCTGTTCAAACCTCTTCTTTCAGAAAGCATTCAAATAATACCTTTTCAGTTTAAGGGAACTTTATTTGCTTTAAAGATTTTATGATAATTTCCAACAGAGGCCATCAGACAGCCAATCTGCTTCAGTCTTCCCCATCCCAGGATATCCTGCAGGCCAGTGCTCCCTTTTTCTCTGCAGGGTGTCCTCCATCATACCTATACTCCTCTGCATTCAGAGCTTCCCTGGGTCTTCAAAATCTTTCCAATATCGAAGCAGCTATTCTAGTTATGAACCAGCCTTTTCTAAATGCATACAAGCCTCCTGTTCCACTGTCTCTGGGCCACAAAAAAAAAAAAAAAGAAAGAAAAGCTAAAAGCATCATCAAATTTGTTAATTGGCATGAACTGCAAAACTTCTCAGCTGAGATTACGCCATTTTATTTAACAAGACTCTTCCCTTGGCCTCAAAGTTTAAGAGAGAGACCCAGACATCTAATGAGCTTCACAAAAGGCCTCCAAGTTAATAGAACTGGGCTCAGCTATGTCAACTGGAAAAATTAACTTTTGAATCAAGTTTTCTGCAGTAAAAAAATGGTTTGTGGCCTAGACATGGTCACACAGTCCCAGCACCCCAGGGAGAACCCGCTGAGATTATAACCTGTGTGAAAGGGGCTGTACTTCAACTACCAGAAGACTCCTGATGGAAATGGCCTCCTGGCTCCCACTATTCCCCAGGACAGCAGGAGCTATCAGGCTTCTAAAGAAGTCTGTAAAAATGTGACACTGAGAAGAGGAATGGGGTTGAGCATTTCTGCCTTCAGATTGGGTAAAGTTCCTGCTACTGGAGTATTTCAAAGGCAATTAGGGCACCTCACCCAGCTTAAGCCCTTCCAGGGTCCCTCCCATTCCAGACACTGAGATGGCAGATTCTCCTTGTGTGTTGCAAAGCTTTTAATTCCTGTGACTTGTCTTCGCATTAAGGACTTTGCAGTCCATGCCCTGGAAACGTCACCATCTTGCTGATTTTTAACTTGATAATCTTCCCATTTACTATGGAGACCAATACCTGAAGTCGCCCGCAGACACCTAGGACCTTCCTCACCACCATTTATTAGCATCACCTCCTGCACATTCATTCTTCATGCATCATATCAAAGCTTTCCCTGAGGAGGGGACACAACATCCCTCCCTCTTGTGTCCTGGCAAGGAATAATTCTTCAAATGACCCTCTGAAGGTGCATTGATCCATCCCCCTTTCCTAGTAGTTTAGGATTTTGTACAGTGACATTCCCAAGGCAGAGAGCTGAGGGAGGGTCTGGATTCATGCTCTGCCTCAGGCTGTGACCATATCACCTGTTGGGAACTAGATACTTGTGTTGGCAAGAGATGACTGCATCCCCTTTGACCATGACTTGTCACCCAGGCTGAGCATTTATCTATAAATAAAAGCCCATGGACGATCCTGTCCCCAGGAGCCAGCTGGTGGGACCCCATGTACCTGCGTCCCATGGTGATGCTGGTGTGGGGACAAGGACCAAGCATGGTGCTGCTGAAGCTGGGGTTGTGGAGAGCTGAGACCACCTTGAACCCCCAGCATCGCGGGGCCATGCAACCAGCGCTGGGATGGATCTGTCTCACATGGCAGCAGCGTCTGCAGGGATGAGTGTTGAACATCCTCATTCCTGCTCTGCACTCCAGCTACCCATCCATCTCCGGAGGCAGCAGAGCTGCCTGAAGGCCCATGTGGTCCCAGGAATGAGAAGAAGGAGAGGAGTGACACTGAGGAGCCACAGCCCAGGAGGATACCAGCACAGGAGTGGTTCAGCCCCCGGCACATTCCCTCAGCCCCTACACGATTACGGGGGCACATCAGCCCAGTGCCTCTCCCAAAGCCTACTTTTCTGCTTTTTCCCCCCAAATATATTCAAATGCATTGTTATGAAGTACAATTATGAAAATGCATTCTCGCCCCAAAGCTCTGAAGCATGGAAAAGAGGCTGTTAAATGCTGAAATATTTACTTTGCTTTTTTTCAGATTAGGAGCCGGCAGTGAGTAGCATTTAAGTTTATTAAAATGAGAGCACTCTTACGTATGGTCTCAGCTAAAAGGCAAACTCTTTCTGCTCTGTCCCACACAGTAAGTCCCAATTAGGGAGAAATATCACTCAAACACTAGCCTTTCTTTGTGTAAAAACAAACAATATATCACTGCCGATGAGTATTTAAAAACAAATAAACAGTGGTTGCTCTTTGCATAAGACCTACAAATTAAGTGCACTATGTGCAGTCGTAAAAGAGGAACAAATTGATCAAAATTTCCTTTCAGAGTGGTGCAGACATTAAGACTAATGTTGGTAAAGCAAAGGGCTGAATGAAGAGGGCTTTCTTAAAACCAGTGTGGGTTTTGCCTGTCTTTTAGCAGACTCCGGCTTGTTCTTTACCCTGAATCCTCACAGCTCATTTTTTAAACCTCCTGAGCAACTTATCTTTCAGTATCTCCCTTTGGAGACTCCCATACATCATGGCTAATTCTAGGTTGCCACCACCCAGAGAGGATTTCGCAGCTGAAGCCTGGTGTTACGGTCTGGTGAATGGCATGAAGAGAATGGCCAAGTCTTGGGTGGCATTTATCATATATAAGAAGAGAATTTGCCTTTTTTTTTTTTTCCTAAAAAAAAAAAAAAGCCAAGAAAGAAGCAGGATTTGCATGGATGAAGCCCAGTCAAGGGCCCACAAGACAAGTCTACAAAATCCTATGAAGGGAAACCCAACATTTTCTTTCTCACCCACAGACTAGGAAGCAGTGGGATTCCCCAGTGAGGAACATCATAGGAGACACATGCTGTGCTGCAAACCCGCTCAGAGACAGGAGACTTCTACAGTCATGGAAAAAATTATGCAGAAGATGCACTAGAAAGACGAAGGCATCTTTTTCTGATGGTACAGGCATCACACAGGTCTGAATCCTGGCATTAAACCCGGGAACGAGACCATGCTGGGATAGAGGGAATGGGGAAGAGCAAGAGGGATCTGGAGTCAGAACGATAGTGGCTGAAGCCCTGCACGATCCCCAGGCTGCCTCGTGGACTCCAGTGATTCTCTGACAAAAGCATGTGAGACCCTGGCATTTTGGGAGATTTTTCCCCTCCTCAGACTTGATGAGCAAGGTTTTACATCATCTTCCCAACACCATTTCACTGGAAACAGGGCTTTCTCCAAGAAGACATTATCTCCATTTAAGTTTTCTTTGGAAGAAAGAAAGAAACATTTTGATAACCTGGCTAAAATGGAGTATGTTGTTTTCTGTTTTTTTATATTCGATGATGACTTTTAGCTCCAAAATATTTTCCAAACTGAATTTAGAATGGAGTAGGAAGCAGACTGCATTGGATTCCCACCTGCCCATCAAAGTCACGAGGAAAAGCCCACAGGATCCCTCCCACAGCTGGGACAAAGAAGATTTACCATCGCAGAGGAAGTGCTTTAACCTTGCTCTTAAGGATTGCTCTGTTCAGCTTGCTTTTCCATCACTGACTTGCTACGTGGCCTTTCAGCATCCTTTCAGCCCTGTGTGCCATCCAACCTTGTCTCCGCATCCACGGTTCCCGGTGCTCGGCCACCCAGGCCAGGTTGTCTGCTCCATGCCCTAGTGCAGGCGGTGGGATTCATGGCACATCCATTGAAATGAAGAGATTTCTCCCGTCAGGTCTTGGAACACATGTTGTCACTCGTAGGCAGAGGCATCTCCTTTTTTTCAGGTGAGCAGGATGGAGCACCACAACCAGCTGATGCCTCTGAAATACCTAATGGCAATCCCGGCACGTCAGAGAGCACGAGGAGCAGCTGCGGAGGGGTGGGCAGGGGAGAGACCAAAACCATTGAGATAAATTGACCTGGAGGGGGGAGAAAAAAAAAAAGGAAAAAAAAAACAAAACCCAAACTCACAAAGCTGAAAGGCAGACAGAGTACAGAAAAAGCGAGTTACTAGGAGATTTTTAAATACAAAGCAAGAGCCAGCCCAGAAGGAATGTACACAGAATGCATGAAAATCTCTTCTCCTCCTCTGACAAAGAGCATTTTCCACAACCTCAGTTCCAGCGCCTCATGCCTGCGCCTTCCCTCTCTTGTGGCCGGGGGGAGGGAGGCAGAGGGCAGGGCTGCAGGCATGCCAGCTATTGATGTCTTTTCCAAAGGCGCCACAAGCTTTCTTCCCTGCTTAAAACCCCAAATCAAATTTCAGAGGTTCGCCCATCGCATCCTCACTCAAAGGGAAAACAAAATCAGACCCCCCAGGAGGACCCAAGCCTCAGCGCTGACCCCCCCCCCAGTCCGGCACCTCCCCGGGACTCCCTCCCGCTGGGGACATTCCTGGGTTGCCTACAGCAAGGTTTGGTCCTAGAGACAGCTGAGGTTCTGCCCCATCGGGGACTGTTCCCCCTCTCGCAGGCTGGCAGGGATGGGCAAAATTCCCACCACTGCAGCCCGGAAACAGCCAGAGGCATAATTTGCGTCCAAAAGGTAAAAACTTGCCCTCTAAACTCACAGTGAACAGCAGTTGTTCCCAGTAAGAAGACCAAAACTCTTAATTTCCATCTATTATTTTCTACGTTTGAGGGGCGACCAGTGGAATGTTTGGTGAGTTGTTGGGAGCAGGTGTAAGGCCAAACCATGCTTGGTAGAAGGTTCCTAAACAGCCTGTTGTTCCCTGAGCCTTCCATATATCCAACATGGTAAATAATTTCACTGCATTTCACTGAATTTTTTTTTTTAGAGTTGGAAGGGACCATAGAGATCATCTAGTCCAACTCCCCTGCTGAAGCAGGA
>JAOQGH010000062.1:3933527-3956887 GCA_025769975.1 Gallinago jamesoni | reverse complement strand
CCTTCAACCCACCCTTTAGATACTTTTAAGTATTGATAAGGTCTCCCCTCAGCCTTCTCTTCTCCAGGCTAAAGAGTGTTTTTAATATCAAGGTGATAAGGCTTGAAGGTTTCAAAGTCAGAACACATAAATGATTTCTTCGGATTGTATATTTATCCACATTTAATATGTATGTAATCATTGCCTTGAAATCACCACAAACAATCCCATCAACACATACTGAAACATAGTACAGTCGGAAAAAGATTATTTTTTCCAGTTAACTGTAAATAATTTTAATTTAATTTTTTTAAATTTAATTCTAAACAATTAAACCCAATGAAAATGCAATATTTCCTCCAGAAGCAAGAGCTCCCTCTTAGCCAAAAAGGAGGACAGAGAATGACATGTGGTCCAAATTAACCACAAGTGATCAGACCTGCCAAAAGGCGGGACATTAACTTGTGCTTCTGAAAGAGGGTTCTCACTTAATCCCATTGTATTTACGACAGCTCTGGAGGTTCTCCCACTGGAAGTGTGGGGAAATGGGCAATGTGGAGGGAGCACGGTGCGTTTTTGTTTACCAGAATGCCACGACTATAAAAGGAAAATACCAATTAGAAGTTAGGAATTTCTAAAAGTCAACCTTGTGGCACAGGTGGGCAGGGGGAGCAGTGCTAATTATTAATGACTATTTTGAATTACTGCCTCCTCCCCGTGCTTCCATCAGAGGTGCTTGCAGGGAGGAGCTGCCCGGCAGGAATGTGGGAGCAGGGACTTTTCTCCCCAGGGCACCCTCAGGGCTGGCAGGGTTGCCCTGCATGGTCCGGCTGGTTCCCACCTCCCAGCCTTTGGTTGCCTTCCTCTGTGGGATGCTTGCTCAGAGAACTGACTGGCTGTGGGCACGCCGAGCCCACTGTGGGCAACCCCAACCTGTGATGGGGCACCACAGGGAAAGGGTGTGAGTTTGTCTTCTCCTTTCTTGGAGCAACGGCGGTTCCCCCAGCGTGTGTGCCCAAGGCTTTGATTTTCTACATGTGGGTGAGCGGTGCCGAGCAGAAAGATGGGAAGACCCAAGTTAGTACTCACCACAGCTGAGCCAGAAGCAGCAGAGATCTCATCTCCCCATCTCAGGAGCTGCTCCTTATGGAGATGCTCTCCAAGTGACTGTAAGGGAGACCAAACTCAGGTGCAGATGCCCAGTTTGGATGAACTGGGCAGAAACACGTTTCCATGTCTGTTTGCAGACTGACATCAAGTGTTGTGCTAGCTGGTTGCCTGGTCTCAGCAATTCCTACTGGAATACAGCAAAAGTATGGTCCCGTCTGGAACACTGTGTCCAGTTCTGGGCTCCCCTGTTCAAGAAGGACAGGGAACTGCTGGAGAGGGTACAGCAGAGGGCTACGAAGATGATGAGGGGCCTGGAGCATCTCTCTTATGAGGAAAGGCTGAGGGAATTAGGTCTTTTTAGTCTGGAGAAGAAAACACTGATCAATGCTTATAAATACTTAAAGGGGATGTGGCCAGTCTTTTCTCAGTGGTGTCCGGTGACAGGACAAGAGGAAATGGGCACAAATGTGACAATAAGAAGTTCCATCTAAACACGTGGAGGAACTTCTTTATTTTGAGAGTGGCAGAGCCCTGGAAGAGGCTGCCCAGAGAGGTGGTGGGGTCTCCTTCTCTGGAGACATTCAAAACCTGCCTGGACAAGTTCCTGCTCTGGGTGGACCTGCTTTGGCAGGGTGGTAGGACTAGATGATCTCCAGAGGTCCCTTCCAAGCCCATATCATTCTGTGATTCTGTAAAAGGCTGTTTCTGGGCAGGAACATCAGCACTGAGCATCCTCCAGAGAAGGGATGAGAAAGCAGGAGGTGTCTGACTGTGGGACCCGGCTGCCCCAAGGTGGGTGCTCAGAGACACAAACACAACCTAATGACCTAGATGGGATAGAAGGCAACATAAACTCTGTGACAGCATTCAGCACTTCAGTTTGCACATCAAATAGGCAGTGACCACGAAGGGGAAGGTGCCTCAGTCCCCTCCCAGCAGCCGCAGCTTCAAGCTGCACTTTCTGTCCACTTTGCTGAGCGAAGCCCCTGGAGAAGACCCCACCAGACCGGACGGGTGATGCTGCAGAGCTCGGGTGGCTGGACAAGGCAGGGACCACCGCGCGGGGCTGCTCCACGTGCTGATGAGCCCACACAGCACAGGCTGAACTGATAAGGACAAAACCTGTTGCCTGCGAGCCAGAGTTACATCTGCAGGCTGTGATGGATGTAAAACGTTTAAGTCAGAACACAGCAGCCGCAGAGTACCAAGCCAGCCGAGCACTCTTCAATCCACTTTATTGATTTATTCCCTTCACTCCCGTCCCTAATGCTCCTCTCAGCTCTGCGTGGCTCAATGCAGCACAAATTAACAGAGCCCACAAAAGCCCTCTGAAGCCATTCCCCTGATTAACAGGTCTGTAGTGCTGAAAGATATCTTCATTTTAATAACCTGGCACTAAATGGATTACAGCCATGGAACTGAATTCACGTCACTCTCCGAAGGGAGAAATGGCACATATTTTTATATGCTGTAGGAATTGCCGAAGATGGGGACAAAAGACTCAAATAAGGATCAGAAAGGGGAAAGAGGAAAGTTGGGGAAGGAAGGACAAGTCTGCAGGGGCTCGCTGGAGACTCAGCTGGATGGTGCTGGCGGTGATCAGCAATGGACCTGCTGTGGATGCTGGACATGCCCTGCCCGAGGCGCTACCTGTCCTTCTGGGTCTGGGCTCTGCTGTGGGGCTTCCTCGGGGACAGCAGCTGCTGCATCCTTGGATGCTTGGTCCTTATGTCCCTCTTCCTGGAACAAACGCGTTCATGGGCAAACAGCAGGGCAGTGACACACACACACACGTCTCTTGGCACAGCCCCAGGACTTACACAGCTTCTTTTTTGCAATGTCATTGGAGCTTTTCCTTTCCGGCCACAGCAAAGCTGCCACCGCTGGAGGGAACCTCCAGGCATTTGCATTTAACCTGAAGCACCTCCAAGTGCTGAGCACGAGTCCTGCCTGCAGGTGCCCCAGATCCCACCCACAGATCTGTTCATCAGCCTAACACCTTCAATACAAGCCAGCTGTAAGCAGAGAAAAAGAGGAGGGGAGTAGTAATGGGGCAGTGAGACAGTGTCTGGTCTGCAGGTCATCACAAAGCTCCATTTTCATTCTTTCACCGGGACTAAAATCCCCAGGAACGCCAGGATTCGTTCAGGATGACAACTATCCCTGCACAGAAGATCTGGGCATTATTCAGGGACCTAAAAGCTGGGCTAAGACCACTTACTGGCCTGCCAAGCACTTGATCCTTGGATTTAATGGCTTATTGGGCCTGGCTGAGCCTCCCACATCTCTCTAGGAATATTCACAGGCTGTTTTGTGCTTTGGAGGAACGAGGACAGTGAGTGACTCTTCCTCCCAGCTGGCCCGTGCAGCTGAGACTGGGGTAGCCCCACTGGCCATGTTTTCTGCTGCTGTTCCCTCCTCCATGGCCGCATGGTCACCCCAGATAACCTATGGCCAACGGAAGGGGAGGGAAAGCTCCAGAGCCTTCTAGCGAGATAAAGACAGACAGATTATAAGGTGTTTATGCTTTTGCAAAAATTAAAGTCTTGAAGGCGAGACGGGTTTACATTGGCAAAGAATTAATGGTTTGATGTAGCACAAGGGGACAGCAAGAGCAGCGAGAGGGGCCATCTATCAGCATGCACTGATGGCATAAAGGAAAGAGATGCAGGTATAAATCAGGTCCTGTGCAGGAAATAAGCAGGATGGATGACAGGCAGTAGCTGGTGATCTGTTATTCCCACAGCGTGCCAGAAGATGCAGAAAATGTGGCTGGGTGCTTTGAGACCTCATTTCAACAAGTGCAAAGTGGGTATCTCTGGGATGGGTGAAACTTTCCCTGCGCTTGGAGACTGCCAGGTCCCAAGGACAGGGGCAGAGGAGCATCTCTGTGAGTATCCATATGCCCTGCAAGGATGCTGAGCGGGCTGGGAGACCCATCCAAGGCAGAGGGACCTGGGTGCTTCGCTCCTGGAGGTGTCAGTACCCACTCCTGGAGGTGGTATCTCTACCTCCTTGAAGGCAATGAGGCCAAACTGAAGCATCCCCAAGCAGAATAGGTTTATCTTCCCTTGGACAGAGACTGAAGTGAATTCGGGGATGCTCAGGCTAAGGCTGCCAGAGATGGACCCTTCTGCAAAGGACCTTCACAGCGTGGCCATGCCCTGGCTCCCGCTCGTGCCAACACATGAGTCTTTCTGGTGTTTTTGCATCGCTTCTCCTGTGTTGTTGGTGGGTATAACCCTCGCTCAGGTGCTGCTTTGGAAATGTGGACACTCTCCTAAGGGAGGTGAAGCGCAAACAAGGCACCTCCATGGACTTAGACTCTAGTTTGCTACTCACCATTTTTAAGACTTTGGGCCCAGTTTTATCTGGTTATTCTCCAGACCTCCCCAGAGCAGTCTCCTGTGCTGCTCTACACTTCAAAGGGAAATGAGACCTTACATGTTTAATTGAAGCCAATTTCCTCCCTGTTGTCGGGTTAGTGAGGGGGGGATTAATGGGGGCCAAGGCTCAGTCCTCTGGAGACACCCAAACATTTCAACACACGGGGCAACCCTGGAAGGGTGGAAAACACGCAATGGGGAGCTGAAGGTGACCAGAGCTGATCAGGAGCAGCTGAGATACATAAATCTCTCAAACTATCAAGACCTGCTACCTCCCTCCCCACTGCCCTTTATTTAAGCTATGTTTTTGAATGAAACCTGAAGCAATTAAACTCTTTTTCATCAGATGTCCTGCCTTCAATTTACCTCCTGCTTAGCGATATCACAGGGAAAGGAAGGACGTGGGAGGCTCCTGCAGCTTGCATGGGGTTGAATGGGATGTGGCACAGCACAATCTGGCTGAGTCCCACCACCCTGGTCCATCTCTGCACCCTCCATCACCCGTGGCAGCAGTCCTCACCCCTGGGGCACCTCATGGCTCTGGAGAAGAAAGCTGGAGAGGTATCCTGCAAATGGGGATGGTCTTCATGCAGTGCAAGCCCAACGCAGCCAGGAAGGAAGCAGGGCTGCTTGGAAAGCAGAGGGCATTTACAGGTTTGGGGGGATAGCTGGGGATACTGGTGATGCTCAGAGGTACAGACAAGGGTCCAGCTCCTGTGCAGCTTCTCAATCCATTTTAAGACTCTGCTCATGTGGGTCAGAGCAGGACGTTTTCTTCCCCACTTGGGTGCATCAGATGCTCTCCCACCATCTACCATCTGGATGCTTGTCCGTGCCATTCCCAGAGGATGAACAAGGTCTTTTGCAGGGAGGGCTGAGGGTGTCGGTGTGATGCTGTGACATGAGAGGAGCTCGAGTCTTCTCCCCATCAGCCGTGCTAAGGCCCCTGCCGCTCCTGGGAGGAAGGGGAATGCCACAGCTGTGTGAAGCTCCTGCAATGCTCAACCCTTCCCTGCCTGCAATAAAGCAGACCCAGTGATAGATTATACATTGGCCAGAAAATCTCTGAGATGGGGGATTGTTTGGACAGTTTTAGGGTTGCTTTCAGGCTCCCTGAGAACCAGCTGCTGTCAACAACCAGCAAGCGCAGCCCCCACAGGAACCCAGCTTCTTCTCCCAGAGGTCCTACCCCTGGGGGCCGTGGTGTTGAAGCCTCCCTCCTGGCTGGGGAGGAATTTCTGCTAGTTTTTCCCACCCACCGACCCACCCTGGCCCTGATGCTCTCCTGCTGACAAGCATCAGGATGCAGCTGGTCCCTACTGCCATCCCTGGCCCTCACTGCTGCCTTGCCAAAATGAGAGAGGACAAATGAGCCCAAGCATGGCAGGGGTGCAGGGAGTTGAGCTCCACAAGCAGAGCACACCTCCCTGTGCAGCCTAAACCTAAACCCATCCCCTGCTGCGAGACTGAAGCCCACAAACATTAACCCTCCAGCTATAAAATATGACTTGGTGTTTAACAACCACACAGCGAACCACAGCAATCCTAAAAACGGCACTGAAATTCCCAAGCCAAAAACTGCAACTGCTATTAATTAATCCCTCCTCTGACAACTTTTTTTGGTGCCACCAGGTGGTAACAACGTGTATCTCAGCGATGTCACCAGGAGCGGGCTGTCTCCTCACGCCACCCAGTCTTGGCTGGCTGCTCTTAAGCCACTGTTGGGTGGAAAAGAAATCACAGAATCACAGGATGGGTGGGAAGGGACCTCTGGAGATCAATCACCATGTCTTGGGGCATCCATCTCCAGGGAGCGACAGCAGCACATAAATACTCCCTAGAGTACTGTGTTGGTGACCAGGGGGGACTTGTTTTGAAGGACAGAAGGATCTTATTCTCGCACCAAATGTCAATTTTCTCCAACGGCCCTTGGAGAAAAAGTGTTTTACATGAGCACTGTGCGACAGTGGTGCAGAGCGGAGAGCCTCGGGGGTGTCTGCCTCGACTGACTGCTGCACTGATGGAGCTGTGTCCCAAGTGTGACTGTCCTCAAAACAGTGACCCACAGGACATCTGGGCCGTGGGGACACCGGCACTACCTGGGAGACTGCGGGGTCTCTCCTCGGGAAACCCTGAGCCTGGTCCCTAAGCAGGGGAGGGAGGAGGAGGCTGGAAGAGGGGAAGGGCAGAAATTACCTCAGCGATAAACACTCCATGATAAAGCTTCTTTCTGAGCTTTTCAACGGCCCTTATTGCCCACAGGAGAGTTGAGCTGCATAGAGAGCTTTTCATACGCTACATCCTGCCCGTCCTCCTGCCCGCCCCGGCTCCGCCACTGCCCCTCCATCTCTCATCAGGCAGACGGTCCTGGCTTTATTTTTTCAATGTGGAAGAAAGTGAAAAACCTTTGATGCCAGGAAGCGATGGAGAATATTTTCTGCCCCCGAAACAAAAGATAAAATGTTCCAAGCGTCTCTTCTTTTCCTGCAGCCTCCCCACCTCCCCCTTCCTTCGCCTCCCCGGTCTCCTCAGCTCCCCGTTTCCCCAACCAGGTGAACTCCTCGGCAGAGCCAGTTGTCATCTTTTCAACACCTCGTTTTTCCCTCGCTCCCGGTGCACGGGAGGGGGGGCGACTCTTCCTGTTTACACACCTCCGGCTCTGGGGCAGGAGGTGAAACAAAACCAGCTTTCATTCGGCGGGAGGGGACCGCGGGAGATGGCTGCGGTACCCACCACATCGCCTCTCCCATCCACTTGCCCATCGCCCACTGCCCTGGGACAGCTGAGCTGCTTCTCCCTGGGAATCCCTCCGTTCCCCCTGTGCCAGGATCCAGGTCCTTCCCCCAGGCTGGCTCCCTCATCCGCGGGGAAAATGCCCAGCCTGGCTGATAGAGTGAGGCATCTCCTGGACATCACCCACCGTGGCTGCCCATGGTTGATGGCACCTTCCTGGGCAGCTGGAGAGGGTCCCACCCCTGTTATCATATTATGGTGAAGGTTGTAAAGCTGAGTTTTACTTACAACACATGAGAACCCCTTTTGAGGAGCACAGGCTGCTGGCAGCCACCGGTCTGACCTCTGTGCGCTGTTTTTACTGCAATTTATTAAAGGCTGGGCCCATCCCATCCCTGCCTGTGCACACCAGGGAAGGGGGAAACAACCCTGCTCCTCTGCAGCTGCAGCCTATCAGGGCTTTTAATTGGAAAGAAAAACTCTCCCACCCCTCTCCTCGTGTAACGGGACTGTCTCCGTCCAAAGGTTTGGTCTCAGGGCTGTGCTCTGGGGAGTTTCACAACTGCTTTGTGTTTGTGAAGATGCCTGGATGGAGCTTTCCCAGCGCCAGCAGACATGGCCCATCCCTATTTACACATGGAGATGTGGCCCACGCTGGAGCGCATGTCCTCATTTGGTCCCAGGAATGAGTCCTTCTCCAGGTCCTTGGTGTCTCCAGTGCCCCAGCACTGCACAGCCTCACCCAAAGGTGAAGCACGGGTGGTTGAGCAGACCGATTTGCTCCACCACACAAAAATCCAGGGCCTTGATCCTGCCAGGTGCCTCACTGCAGGGTTGGGGACCTGGAGAACAACAGTCCCCCTATATACCTTCCTGTGCAAGAAATGTCACCAGGTATGGCAGATAGACATGGGAGCATGGAGCCACCTGGAGCAATGGGCACTGTCAGGGCATTCTGTGGAGGAAGAGGTGATGGGGCAGACCCAAGAAACCAGCTCTCGATGCCAGACCACTGTCAGGACTGACTACAGGCATGAATGACCTTACACCATGCCTGGCTCCACCGCCAGGTGATGAGCATCACTCCTCCACCCTGCTCCCCGCGGCCAGGCAGAGGAGAGTGGGCTGGTTTTGTTACAGCTTCTGGCTGATGTTCCTTTATTCATATATCATGAAAGTCACATCTCCTCAGATGTGACAGAAAACATACAGATGAGGGAAAGAAGTAAAGTTTGCTGAGCAGGGCGGGATTTTTGTGCTACTTGGGGGACTGTGTCCTACTTTCTGGTGTATCTTTTTCCTCCCTGACAATACTCCAAGGGCAAAGCCTCTGAGGATGCCCAGACCTTGACCTTCTTAGGCAGGCAGAGCTTGCTCAGACGCAGCCTCCCTGACGGACCCCGGGCTGGCATCTGAATTAAGGATGTTGATTGCACTCAGATTCTAATTTACTCGACTTGCTACTAGGAAGTCATCAGAAAAGATGTTTTAAAATCATTCAGGGAAAACTCAAAGCATAAAATTTTAATTGCCACCTTGTGAAATAAGGTTCTCCCAGGCTGGCCAAGTCTGACTGCTTTGCCAGGGGTGGATGGGGATGCTCTCCTCACCAGCTCTGCTGCTGTGGGCAGCAATGGGTGGACAGGAGGATGGAGATGCAGATGATCGACTGCTGTAGGTGCTGTAGGACTTTGATCTCTAGAAGCAGTTTAGGGAAAACATTTTGCCTCTGACACCAGCAGTGGCCCTGGGTCGGGCGCTCTGGACACTCATCTCTCATCATAGCTCAAACTCACACCCCTTTAGCAAAACCCTTCTGATATTCATCATAGATGCCACCTTCACCTCTGGAGCATGATTAAATTATTCATAGTAACCTGTTTAATAGAATAATTCTTCTTGGTTTCAGACTGAAAATTGCCTGTGAGCAGCTTTCAATTTTGGTGATGTAATTCAAAACATAGAATAAAAAATATCTGGCCCCTGAGCAGCGTAAACACTGAACGCTAGCCACAGCAGCCAGGCTGCAGGACATGGCTCTGCCTGGGCACACACACCAGCCACGGGGCACTGCTTCTGCCCCTTGGTTGGGGAGCTCATCCCAGGGTCTGCTTATCCCCACATGCATCAGCATCACCCTCTGGGAGTTTTCATGGTGACCTGCATGTGCTATGGTGCTTTCCTGCAAGGGCAGTCCGTGCTTTTAAAGCCTTTTTTTCCCCACTTTTCCCCCCTTTTTAATAATGAAATCATATTATGATTTTTCCAAGCATGCCCTCGTATTTGTGGATGAAGCCTGACATTCGTTTCAGATTATCTAAGGTAGGGATTTTGGGCAGGCACCCAGCAAGGTTTCAGAAAGGGGAATTAGCTCAGCCCCTGCCCAACATCAGTTCAGGCCCTGCTAATAGATGCTTCTGATCTGGGGCGCTGCCAGCTCCATCCCATGCCAGGACACCCTCTCTGCTCCTTTGGTGGGGCGATAACATTGTGGTTTGGGTGAGCAAAATCTCTATCCTTTGCCTGTACAGCTTCCCGCATTTGGAACTAATTCCTCCAGCAGCTGTTACAAGCTACTGACTTCAGAAGCCAGGCTGAAGAGGGGATAATTATTTCTACTGCAGCCAAAAATACGTTAGACCTTTGGTTTGACATTGAATATTCTTATTAAGCATCTCAAAGCTGAGGGTATTGGAAAGAACAACCCAAAGCCAACTTGATTGTCACGGCAGCCTGTGCCTGTGCATGGCAGCATCCCCTGCCCGCCCAAGGGTGGCACAGCCCAGTGTCCCAGCCCTGGGAGCCTCTGGAGTCACCTCTGCTGGGCTACCAGCACTAGGGAGTTTTTTGAACATATATATATATATACATTCAAATCTAAAATATATGTATGATGTGTGCGAGTGGAAGAGAGAAAAAGAAATTCATTTGGCATACTTGTCATGTGGAGCCCCCTGTGCCGTGAGCTCCTAGTGCTGATGGAGATATACCTGGGAGCTTCCCAAGCTCCCTTTTCCCTTGTCTATCTGATTGCTAATGAGTGTGCTAATATTGCTGCTTGCCTGTAGCAGCAATGACGTACCTACCAAGCCCATCTGCAATGAAGATGGGTCTGTCCTTTTCTCTCTCTCCCTCTAAACCCATTGAGATCTCAAATGATTTCTGTAGAAGGGATGACAGAGATGTCCCCACCTTGACCCCCCCTCCCCTTTCCTCCAGGCAGAGAGCCTGAATATGATGCCACCACTTGGCATATATCCTCTCGAAAACATAATTCCATAAACTCTTCAACTTTTCCTGCCGGCTCCCTGAACACACACAATAGGACGATGAATATCCTTATAAATGTGCATTCTCTCCAGAGCCACTTGTCTTTTTCTGCAAACAAAAGGATACCGCTGGTTAGAAAGGCTGGGAGCAGAACTGAGGGGGACCCCATTAGAAATCTCCAACAGTGAATAGAGTATTGCCAGTCCACAGGCAAAAAACACATTAGCTCCTCTGTGCCAGCAAGGAGCTACCAAGGTCTTGGTAAGTTATTCCAGCTCTCTGCCTTCGTATTTATACCACACTCCTCCGAGCACTGGCACGGTGCTGCAGATGAAAGACCATTTATGTTTCAAATGCTCCCAGCTTCCTAAATCCTGGGGCAGGGGGAGTTACCTGCCTTTCTGAGCTCTTAATATCTCTTCCAGACAAAGCAATCCTTTTCTCCCTGCCCTTCCCAAGGTGCCAGTCAGCTCTCCCAGATACCAAAAGAATAACAAAGCCATAGATTTATCTCCGTTTGACCCACCAGTGACAATGTCTTCTTCCAGGGCAGCAGCAGGAAAGGGAATTAAAGTTCAACGTTGTCTTCATGTAACCGAGCCTTCAATCAACTGTGCAAATAATCCCAGTGTGTGGCTTGCTTGGCCTCATCTGCTTGGAATTAATACTAATTCCAAAATGAAAGTAGATTGCTGTCCACTTTCCCACTTAGATGGACTCAGATTGGGCTATCAATCTCCATCTGAAACAAATCACCTTTATTTCTTGTGTCCCAATGCAGAGAGACCAAATGAAAACCTGAGATGTAATTTTTAGGTAAGCCTTGCTTTGTTTGTTCCAAAGTTTTGGCCGAGAGCATGTGCCAGCTGATGGCAGGAAGGGACAATGCATGAGTCATTTCTGTTTTCAACTTAAAATAGAGAGGTGTTCATGGGAAATGTCTGTAGAAACATCAGGGAGTCCTGAACACCTGAAGACAGGCAGGGAAGAGAAGAGCTGCTCATCTGTGCAAGAGAGGTCCAGGACTTGGAGAGGAGCCACATGCTGTCTCTTGACAAATTATTCCACATGAACAAAATAATTTCAGTGTGAAGACAACGACCTAACCCTGACCAGGTGAAGACACAGCTCTACACTGTGAGAGCTCTGGGTGGCACGGATTTGGCCTTGTTATGGGGCCAGGAGGTGTTCCTGGGTGGGGAGAGCATGTGCTTGGAGTGGGAGATGGCCAGACTTCCAGGGATTGAGACACCAATCCTACTGGAGTTATTCTGATGTGTGGGACTAGGTGCAACCTCAGTCCTACCCCAGGCCCCACACACTAATTGGAAGGCAAAGGTGGCTTGAAGCCACCTTTCCCTCCTTCCTGAGAATCTGCCCTAATTGCAGCTTGTTCAGACCCAAAAGCACAGCCCAGAATTAGCTAAAACACCCTGGGATTTGTGTTTAAAACAAGCTCAGGTACATCCATAACAAATAACTTGTGAAAAATCTTCTAAATCCCCTCTCTCCCCCCATACCTTAGCAGCACATCTTAGTTACTTGGTACTGGGTGCTAAGAAGCAAGATGAGGCTGGCAGGAGGAAGGCAGAGCATCCCCAGCAGAGACACGGCCCCGCTCCTCTCCCAGAAGAGCATCCCAACTTTGCGACTGGAAATCAGAAAATGACTCTGCCTCTCCCCTCATCCTTCCTCCGAGCAAGCTCCTGGCCTTATACAATTATTTATCTGCTGGTAAGAGGCAAATCAAATATCATTAAGGCGAGTGGAGCAGCTGAGAGCCGGATGCTGGCTGACAGAACTGCACTTTGCAAAGCGATTCAAAGCAGCGGACACGTGCTCTCCTTTCTCTCCGATGCGCCGGTCGCCCTGTGAGTATCCCTGAGTATCTTCTAACCAACACATCAATTAAGTTACACTCGGGCTAGCCTAGGACTGTATTGATCCTCAACCACTGCAGTGTGCAGAGTCTATAATGGCCTCAGATGAGACATCCCAGCCGGGGAAGCTGGATCTTCAAGCATCTGATGGATCAATAGCTTTCATAAACCAGACTGAAAAATAGGGGAGAGTAATAATGGTAACAGAAATGCTGGGCTACACTTACAGAAGAAAAACAATTTGAGGAGGACCAAATAGCAACATTGATCATGCCACTATTTTCCCATTTTTGTCTTTCTTTGCAAAAGTATTCGGCTAACTCCGGACAAAACCCCAGTGCAATTGGAGGCTGTACAGTATATTGTTGCTCTTTACATTTTAAGTGTGTTCATGCGATTTAGAGATAACCCTTGTTTTAATTAGGCAACTTGCTTGAGCAGCCCCTCTCAACACACACAGTGAGTGCATGGGAAGAGGGAAGAGGGGCAGAGATGCATCAGCAGTAGGACTCAGTTCAGAGCGGTTTTAACACCATGCAAACTCTGTCCTGGAAAAGGAAATGTGGAGACACCTCATGCTGTGATGCCCCAAGGACACATGGCACTGCTGATGCTCCAGAAGAGACCCTGGGCTGCAAAACCCCCTAAAAAAAGTGGAGGCCAGGAGCCCCAGAGGGAAGGTGGGACCTGCAGGGGATGCATTGCTGCTCATCACAGGACTTAAGACCAGCCTCAAACTTGGCTACGAGAACTGGTCGGCAGAGCCGATTTTTCCGGCTTAACAACATAACTACCCGTACAGAGGCCTGCTCAAGCACGTCGAGATGTTCTCAGCCACCGGGCTGGGAGACCGGAGGGCAGCCAGAACTGCCTGGATGGTATCTCTGCATCGCAACGGTGACACAGCCCCACCGCAGCTCGCTGCTCGGGCGAGAGTCTGCCACAGCAGGCTGTAAGAATTACGTGTGGTGTTTGGGATTAAATGCATGCTATTCTTGGCGGTACCTGAACCGATGATATCTCTTGGAATATACCTAACTCTTTTTTTTTTATTATAATTTTTTTTATTTTTTTTTAAGAGATCTGATCTGCAGTTGTTGACAAGTTTTGCCAAACAACGTCAGGACTGGGGTTTTCTGCAGGACGCACCAAGCAACTCCTGAATCCTGGGGCTATAACGGAGCCTTGCAAGGAGTGTGTTAGGTCTGTCAAGGAGTTAATAAAGTTTATTGAGTCTTTGAGCCATCAGTGATCCTTCATCAAGAGAACTGCCAGGGAAAACACATTTGCTCGTCAGAAGCAGGTGGTGAAATAACACGGGATGCCAAATGCCAGGGCAAAGCTGGCAGTAGGGATGGGTGATGAGGAGGTGACCTCTTCAAGAGCTGGACTAGATCCAGGAAATTTTAGATTTAAGAGGAACAATTTTCAGAAACTGTCATGAAAGTTGCTCTAAGGGTAAAAGCAATCAAACCAGAACACAGCTCTGCGGTTTAGGAGAGATTTATCTGCCATCTAAAGAAGAATCCCGTCTTGTCACGGTAACTGGTGGATTTGCTCAGTGGAAGTACCAGAGATGTCCTGAGACTGCAAAGCCCAGGGAGACTCCATCAAAAGGAGGTCTCCCGTGGGCACCAGACCCAGTTGCCTTCATGTTGTGTACAGGAATGGGCTGTCTCTACTTATTTATGTTTCAATTAATTTCTCCCCCTGTTCCTGTCGTGGCTGAGAACAACAAAGGGAGGTAAAATTGATGACAGACAAAACCAATCTCCCATCCTACCTGAAGCTTCACATGGTGTTTACTTGGACTTGGGGCTCTGCTCTGTTTTTTTCCCACTGGACCAGCGTGGGTAGCACTGCCCGAGGACACTGCTCCAAGCCTCCTTATGGCAGGATCTCCTGAGCAAACCTCCGCATCAGCCTCCTCAGGATGAGTCTGTCAAGCTGGGACAATCCCAGCAGAAGTTCTTGGAGCTCTACCCAGGCAAACAAACTTGTGAGATGTCTCCCCTTCCCACTGTCACTTCAATCCCATCCACTCTATAGAGCTGTAGGGAAAGAAGTGCCCATCTGTTTGGAGTTTGCCTTGAAAGGAAAAAGAAACCAATCTTCTCAGACAGCATCTCCCAGAGCCTGTTACTCATCCACTGATCCCTCTGCAGCCTTGGCACAGGGAGCAACTCAGTAACGATTTTTCAGAAAACCGGAGTCCAGGAGAGAGCCTGGTTTACAATTATTCTTCAGTTACATAGGTAATTTTAACTGGGATTAGCTGATCCTGTAAAGTAATTGAAGCCAGGAGGTCTGGGGCTGCTGCACTGTTATTATCACCATATGCCATTGGAAAAACAATGGGTGATGGCTGTCTTTTAAAGTGGTTTTCAAAACCCTCTAATTCAGTCTTTCCAGGTATGAAGGGAGAGCAAAATTTGACAGGCGGGGGTGGGGGGAAGAGGGGGAGGGAGGGAGAAGAATGTAGAGATGAATGAACAGAAAAACAAAATAGATTGAGACAGACAAAAGGGATGGTTGGAGGCGCAATGAGAAGAGGGTCTGTTTCCTAGGCTGAACTCCCGCACAGAAAGGAGAGGGACCTCTTTCCTCAGCCCAGTTCCCGTGAACAGTTAACGGCTGTTTCATCCGAAAGGACGGCACTCAATATTTCTACCTGCAGACATCCATCTTGCAACTAGCATGATGGAAACCCCTTACCCTCATCATCTTGTGACACTTCGGTACCTACGCAACTGTCACAGCTGCATTAGGGATTACCAGCCCAGCTGGCACCCTTAGCCTTCGCTGTGGGCTCTCTCTGCCAGCTGGCCAAATAACAAAAGAGCCTTCACCGGGTCGCTCAGCACCGGTGCCCACCACCCCGCAGAGCAGCAGACGGCTGAGCCCACCCCGCACGGAGCCACTTGACTGGTGCCCACCCCCAGGGTGATCTTTGCAGCGAGCACCAGCTTGGCCGGGAGTTGCCTTAATTGCTCGGAGGCTTTCTAGCTCCTGTGAGAAATCACCCGATTCCCCCGAGTGGTGGTTAGTGTTCCCTCGGAGGAGCTGGGGACAGGAGCACACGCAGATGCGCGGAAGGGAGGGCAGAGGAGATGCCAGATGCACAAGGCAGAGGGGCTGGGAACTGGCCGCAGCCTCTTCTTGCAGCATCCCTGCTCAGCGGCGCGACCCAGGCTCGAGCTAGCTGCCACCATGCAGAGCCATCCTGGGGCACAGCTCACCCCACAAGCTCTCACACTTGACCGGAGTGCCCATGTTTTCTGCTCAAATGTGACCTTGCTGGGTTTATTGCCCAAATCCTGCATCCCCACGCAGCACCTGGGAGGATGGATTCTGACCATACCCAAGGATGGATCATCTAAAGACACTCCTGGTGCAATAAGTCCAATCTCAATAATAACAACCTGAGACATATTAGACTGAAAGATTTATGTTCATTTAATAAAAATAAATGAATAAAGTTTTAGGACAGGTCAAGTCCAATTAAAGCTATTACTCGCTTCAGATCCAAGGAACATTCCCGTGTAATCATATTATGGTGGTTCCCTCCCAGGTCCAGATTTGATCCTAAACTACATGTCAAGGTCCCTTTAAATCCACAACAGAGGGGGTAAAAACCCAAAACACAATCAAGAAGAAAATACAAGAAAAAAAGAATTGCTTCTGCTGGAATTATAAACAGCAGCGATTGCTGTGATTTTGCAGTAATCAAGGCCAGGCTGGGCCCCGTCTGTTGTTATTATCTCTCCCACTAATCCCCAATGTGTTTCCTATTTGTGTTGTTCGGGATTTCCACACCGAGCAGCCTGGGTGAGCCCGCAGCAGGACCCGCAGCACTGGAGCCCTCCTTCCCACCCCAGGCCACCCCCCTGGCTTTGGGGCTCAGGGGAGGGATGATGGAGGGGGATGAAGGATGATGTCACCTCTGTGGGCATGAGGATGTACCCGCTTGGGGCATCCCATGCCCCTGCATCCCAAGTGAAAGAGCTGGGTGCCCAGCAGCAGCATCACATGCCCAAAACCCCAGCTGGGGAAATAACAGGTGAAGAGGAAAGGCTCCCCAATTTTTTTGTGTGGTTCAGTCCCACTGTGGCTCCCAGGGCTTCTTATCTCTTTTTTTAGGGGGGTAACTGTGTCCCTCCCAGGCCATTGCTATAGGGCAGGGGGATGACTGAGGAGAAATTACACAACCTTCCCCATCAGCACAGATGAAATGAGCAGAACCATCCTGAGGTGTCCTCTTCTCATCCTCGTATTTAAATAGGGTCAGAGGGAATGAGAGACTCTACAGGACAACCCTTATGGTGATTTGTTCCTTCATAAAAACTAACTCGTTTCCAGCCTAAAACCATTTGTCATGAAAAACCAAAAAGTGTTCCTGAATGATAAAAGCTTTTGATCTAATGGCAGCTCTGGTTTGTCCTCTTGCACCCCTGGCACAGCTCTGCCGTGCCCCATACCACTGAGGAAACACCTCTGCGTTCCCATTGCCATGGTCGGAGCAGCATCAAGTTGGGAACACGGGTGTCCCCACAGTGGTACAGGTGGCAAATGTCCTTCCCTGCATCCCCCAGGCAGAGGCAGGTCTCCCATGGAGCAGAGCCATGGCCATGGGGCCAGGTCCCACACTGCCAGTGCATCTAGGCAGGCACACCGTGCTTGTCCCTGAGAAGATCTACCATTCCCACCCATTCCGTTCATCGTTACACCAATGTTTATCTGGCCAAAACACGGGCTGGCAGTTTTAATTTTCATTATTCTCTGTTTGTTATTCTTTTCCCCTGAAAACTTTCAGCTCACCCACTCAGGGAGCCAGCACAACGCGGTGGACCTCAGGGGACCTTGCACACATTGTGCAGCTGCAGCTGCTTGGGGTGACCTTCACCTGGGAGAGGCACGGGGGGAGGTCCGTGCTCGGTGACATCCCCACGCAGCACCGGCGTGACACGTGGCAAAGAGCCGAGCATCTGTGGCCGAGGTGTGTTTATACAGAAAAATGTGCAGATCATCACGGATGCCTGGAAGTCGGGAGGGTGTTAGGGGCAGGCTGGGACCATCTCCAGGATGTGTGGGAGCAGGATTGGTGATGCCCGTGACAACAGTTCGTGGAGCTCCTGAGCCGTGCTGCCAGCATGGAGCTGCAGTCTTCAGTCTGGCTCCTGGCTTAGGGAAGAAAAACGAGTGAGAAAGTAGAGATAGAGTCAGTTTGGAAGAAGAAGCAACTCTCCTTTTTCTTCTTTCAGATAGGACAGAGAAGCATTGGTAGGGTCACCCGTGCAGGCAAGGAAAGAGCCAACCGATGCTCAAGCTCAAACTTGTCCACCGTGGATGGCAAGGATAAAGGTGATGGGAGAAAGGAAAGGGAAAGGATGGGTCAGGAGTGTGAAATGGGGCAAAGAAGCTCTTTTGCAAAACCCATGGAGAGGATTACAACATCCCAGCGGGAGCAGACAGCTGGGCTTGGAGGAGAGGCAAGCCAGGGACCTGCCTGGGTTATTGTCTGGAGTAACTAGTCCAGAAGGTCTCTGTACACCTTAGTGGGACTCCAGATGGATCCTGGCTGGTGTTTATTTGACAAAGGGTTTTTGGCTGTCTGCTGACCAGCAGTGCCAGGTAACCAGCCCATTTCCAAATTCTTAAATAATCCGAAGAGCTGTCACTTTGCCAATGGACTGAACATCCCATCCCCACTCAGACCTGAAATCCGGGACCTCCTGACACAACGTGAGCTGGGGCCAGGACGTGCCTTCTCTCAAAAGATAAACCTCCCCACTGCATCCCTGGGTCCCAGAGGAGGCATTGTAGCAGCAGAGGACAGGGGACTTTTTCTAAGGACACCGGTGCTTTTACGGCTGGCAGTTTTGCTGAAAATCCTCCAGTTTTGCCCAGAGAGAATTGACCTTGTGGGTTTAGTTCAGCGAGCGCCGGGGCAGCGTCCTGTTCACTGTCACGCTGCGGTAAATCCCAATGAACTACATTGGCTTCAGACGTGGTGCTCCAGATTTACAGCTGCGTTCGGGAGAGTAGATCATGACCTGTCCTCTCCAAAGCAGCGCCTTTCCACAGCTCAGCAACTTACGGTTTCCTTTGAAATGGTCTAGTGAAAAGCCCGAGACAAGCGTTTCTCCTGGATGTTTTAGTGCCTAGCTCAAAGCTATTCCTGCTGGTTTGTGTTTAAAGCTCTGCCTCCCCCTCCACCCTCACCCCCTGCCTTTCTCTTGCTGAGAAGAAGAGAAGGAGCAGAAGAACAAAGCAGGATGAAGAGAAAGGTGTGGGGAGGAGGGAGCTGGGGTCAGCCATGGGCACCAGTTTGGAGAGACGTGGGGTTTCCTGCCCACCAGCTTGCCCAGCTCAGCTCCAGGGCCACTGGGGTCAGTGCTCAGAGGGACATGAGCACTGGAGGGGTGTAGCTGATGACACTGGGTGACTGTCTATCCCCTGATTCATTACCAAGCCAGTGCCCAGCAGGGAAGCAGAGGCCACTGAGCAGCCGTAGCACCATTTTTCAGACAGAAAGCTGAGTATGTAGTCATACAAAAGTCCACGGCAATATGTTGCATCCTACCTCCTAGCTCCATCCTGCTGTAGGACAACATGTTCTTCTTCACTTCCGATCCCAAATTGTTTCGTGGTGTTGCTGAGATGTTTCCGACAGCGTCAGACTTACCCCAAAGAGGGTTGCAGAGGGAGCCCTGCTTCTTGGCTGCGCTTGGAAAGCATGCATTAATTGTTCAGCAGCTCATGCGCCTGCAGTTTAATTAGCTATACTAACCAAAGCCTGAGAGGAAAAATCTGTGGGTCTGTAGCCGAATTTAAACTTTAATCGGCTCCGTCCAGATTTGTTTCCTGTTGCAGCTGGCGTGATCTGCACCAGGAAAAGCACATTCAGAAAGAAGAAAACCTGCTGGAGACAGCGGCTGGGCAATGCCTTGGGCCCTGACACAACTATGAGCCAGCCACATTTCTCCACCTCAGTTATTTTTATCCACCTTACATGTTTTACTAGGCAATCAAAGCAGCCAGTACTTTTATGGGACACTGATTAATTGAGCTTAGATACAGTATTTCTCCAAGACTCGCTTCCAGACTCCTTGCAGAGAAATGAGGAAGCAAGCCAGAGAAGGACCCAAGAGCCCGTTACAGAGCTAGGGATGAAAACTGTGCTGACATCCAATTATTCGCTTCCAATGACTTGGAAAATGAGGGCCCATCACATGCAGACCGTGTAGGTGGGGTGTGACTTCCTAACAAAGGAGGGCAGAGCACCAGGCTCCTCACCAGGGCTCATTTGCAGAGCAAAAAGAGTCAGGGCAGGATATCGCCGTACCCACAAAGCAAGAGCCATGTATCTCGCTGTAAATGCTAAGAGCAATGAAGCAAGTCACCCTGTTTAACCAGTACCTTTGGTTGGCTTGGGTTTTTTTTCCCTTTGTTCGGTAAGGTTGGCATCGCCCAGAGAGAAAAGGTCTTTCATTTTATAAGATATTCTGCTCATTTACTCTCCCTCCCTAAACGATTCTCTTCCCGACAGAGTCAAACCTCCAGTGGCCTCCTTCCAGTCCCTCTGATCAGAAGAGTTGTGTTCTTCTACATTCAGAGCAGGGGGATGATTTACACGACCCACCGCAGCTGTCCAGCACAGCTCCTGGGGCTGCCCACCGAGCACTCACAGCTCTTTCCAGGCAGTCGGTCCTTTCAGTAAAACCACTCCCCCCCTCAAAAAAAAAAAAAGACTGAATCAGATAACCCAAAGCATTCGATGAATTGAAGGAAAGTGTGATCCATTCACCAGCAAACTGTGAGCAATGTCAGCAGCAAAATTGTTTGAGTAAGCTATCCATCATGGATTATTCATTCATCTCGGCTAGTTACGAGGAAAGATAGCATAAAGCTGAAAATGTTCCACTGCCAATTATTTATTTAAGGGATGTTCTCCTCTGCAGGCTCAAAGCACTTGAGCAACAGTGTTTATCCCTCTTTCCTTGGGAAAGTCTGTGGCTCTGCATATTGGTAGAAATAGAGCAAATCTATGCCGGTGTTAAGGCTGAATTTCCCTTCGTTGAGTTTCATCACCTTTATTATTAGCTCCACTGATTTTGGCCCATTCCAAACAATATTTCTTTCCCTTCAGTGCTTACACCCTTTGGATATTCCTAGACAGCTATTATGTTCCCCATTAGTCTTCTCTTAGCCTAGACATAAGTATTTACTTCTTTTAATCTTTCCCCATCAGCCAGTCCCTTCTGCCTCTTAATCATCTATGCTGTTCTTCTCTGAATTCCCTCCGATTTGTCTACATCACTCTTGTTTATGATTCCGAGATCTCATTTAGCATTTGATTTCTGCCAAAAATAAAATTGAGCTTGATTGTTTTCACTGATGACTGAAGGAGACATGAATTGTTGCTTGGAAAACAGTCCTTGAGACAGCAATATATGAAAGAGAAAAAATAAAGGCAGCTCCATCAGGCAGACAAATACACAGATAATATCACGTAGGCCAGCTTTGGCTAGATTGAATCTCAGAAGAGCGGCTGGTACGTGATGACAGTAATAGCCACCACTATTAGAGTGTTTAGCTTTTAAACAGAAATGTGAGTTATAACTCAGGCCCCGGCATAAATCACAGGGCCATGAAAATCTCACAAATGCATGCCTGCACAATAAACCAATATGAAATTCCTTGTCCTTGGTGAAAGTAGCAAAATTGCAACTTCTTTTGTATGGGAAAATGTGTGTGCTCGCGTTGGATACAGCAATTTGGTTTCAGGCATGTCATTGAGACTTTCAGCTTGGAAAGTTGTAATCTTTTTTGGAAAGGAACATTTGAATTGCCACATGGTCAGAAAAGAAAGTGGCAAGGGCGAAGTCAGACTCCAGAACGATCTCAATCTAATGAAAGATCATCCAGCTGGCCATCTGTGAGACGAGCACTGGGACCTGTAGACACTGTCTACTCTTTTCAGAGCTGCATATGTATCTGCCTGAATCTGCATTCAGATTTGGGAGAGGTGAGGTGATGCTACAGGCTTCTCATTGTTCCTGAGCATCAGGCATCTCTTTGTGTCTCCAAATCTGAGAATTTGATGAGAAGCTCAACACAAGCCAACTTTACCCTGGGCTGCATCAAAAGCAGCGTGCCTAGCAGGTCAAGGGAAGTGATGCTGTCCACTCTGGTGAGACCCCACCTGGAGTACTGCGTCCAGCTCTGGAGCCCTCAGCACAGGAAAGACATGGACCTGTTGGAACGGGTCCTTCACTCTGAGTGCATGGGCCAAAAAGCATTTTGCTCCCCTGGAAAGTCACTGCTTGTGTCCATTCCCCGAGTGGGGAAACAGTGGGGTGACAGTGGGTGGACATGGGCAGATGGAAGTGTGCAGCACTGACCCATCCTGCATCCCCGTGGGAGGAGGACCTGGGGCTGCAGAGCAGCAGCTGCAGGAGATGGGAACGCCGGCCCCAGGCTGGAGCACACGATAATCCCCCAGATCCGAGATCCAAATAAACCCACAAATTAAACAAGGAGGTAGGGGCTGGTTTCCCCTGGGAAGAATCTACCTTCCAGTGAGACCCTGCAAAGAATATACTGTATCTCAGGGGGATTTCCATTTAAATGCTCTTTGGCAAAGCGCCCTTAAAAAGCTGCTGATGCCTCGTGGAAAGCTTTGAAAAACATGCTAATTAATTAGAAACAATGCAGCATCTCTATCGGCTATAGGAGCCCCTATGTTTCCCTCCCTCACATTCCCCAGTCACCACCAGAGACATTTGCATTAGAAGGGCAGCTTTGTTTCTCCGGACTCTCATCTGCTGTTCCTGCTGCTTATTCCTCCACCTGAAGTCGGGCTTCAATGTGTGGGACCCCCCAAGGCATCTCCACAGCAACATCCCACCTCCCCCCAACCAAGGCCGTGGGGCAGAGGCAACCATGGTTCACAGGGAAAAGCCAGTTTGACAGCACTGAGAGGGGCTTGGGACAGGGAGTACATGTAACCCCCCGGGACTGGGACCAATTAGGGAAGGGGGAATTCATTAGCATTTATTACTATGCACCGCGTGTGCTGCAGTAGCATCCCAAAGCTCCTGTCAAGATCAGGTAGCCTGTATGTTGGGAATGTATAAAACTGCTGTAAAACACGGTCTTTGCTTCTGTAAATTCAAATTTACAGCAGGATTCCCTAAAAGGTTATTTCAGCAAGTGGCGAGAACCCCAATATTTCTCTTTGCTGCTCTGACCCCCACCAAGGGCTGCATTAAAATGGGAGCGTCAGCTCTGAAAATGACCACCTGCGCTGTGAAAAAAACCCAACATAGCACTTCTTGTGGCTTCACTCCTATTTTGTTTGGTTTGCTGCTGTAAAATGGGGCGGGGAGGTGGGTGGGAGGGGGTCAAGGGTGGGATTTCATCACTTATCACATGCACCGACGACCTTTTGGTCGGTGATGAAATATCACTGAACTTCCCCAGCAGGCAGTAAAAGTAATGTTGAAAGTGTCAAAGAGCAACTTGGACGATTTTGCAAGGACTAATTATCCCTCCTAGTGAGAGGGGGCAAGGAGGGGAAGGGGGAGATGACATTTGTATGAAACGTCACTGTAATACCTGTAAAGCAAACCTTGATTCAGGGTGGTTGTGCCCCAGCAATCCCTCTGCTCCCTGCGTGCTGGTGTCAGAGCCCTTCTTCACTCAGGGTTTTGGAGAGCCCAAAATTGGGCCCCCTACCACAAGAAAGACATTGAGGTGCTGGAGTGGGTCCAGAGAAGGGCAACGAAGCTGGTGAGGGTTCTGGAGCACAAATCTTATGAGGAGAGGCTGAGGGAGCTGGGGGTGTTCAGTCTGGGGAAGAGGAGTCTGAGGGGAGACCTTCTCGCTTTCTCCAACTCCCTGAAAGGAGGCTGTAGAGAGGCCGGGGGTCGGTCTCTTCTCCCAGGTCACAGATGATAGGACAAGGGGTAATGGCTTCAAGTTGTGCCAGGGGAGGTTC
>JAOQGH010000062.1:3902192-3933427 GCA_025769975.1 Gallinago jamesoni | reverse complement strand
TTTTTTTTTTTATTGGTTGGACTAGATGATCTTAAAAGGTCCCTTCCAACCTAGGTGATTCTGTGATTCT
Organism: Gallinago jamesoni; assembly: GCA_025769975.1. Classification (NCBI taxonomy): domain Eukaryota; kingdom Metazoa; phylum Chordata; class Aves; order Charadriiformes; family Scolopacidae; genus Gallinago; species Gallinago jamesoni. The sequence continues at coordinate 3,933,357 of JAOQGH010000062.1, read as the reverse complement.
GTGATTCGCTGTCCCATGAGCCACCATTTGTCCCCTTAAATAATTCATGGGGGTAGGGATGTACGGTGAGATTCTGAGCCTGCTCAGGAGCGGTTGGATGTTTTCCTATGGCTCAGGGGCACAGCGACAAAGTGATGAAAGAGGAGGAAAGCTATAAAGGGAGAGAGTGGCACGGCTGAGCCACGCTGCTGGGACGTGGAGCGCTCCCACCCGGCTGGGGAAAGCCAGCAAGCAAACAAACACGACAACTACAGGTTGGCAACAAAGCAGAGGGATGGCAGCAGCTACAGTCCCCTGGTTGGCATCAGTCAACCAACCTTGGCAGAAAACATCCCTGCCACAGGTGCGGTGACGTGCATCTCTGAGTATGGGGACCGAGGATGTGCCCGAGAGATTTGGTACCCAGGCCAGGAGAGGTTACTTTCCCCAAGCCTAACTTCCTCCTTTTTCCTAGAGAGGCAAGACCAACATGGCTCTTTGCATTGCTTTGCATCTGAACAAGGGATTAAATGTCCACGCTGACTCAATGCAGGCTGGAACACTTCCAGAAAGTCAGCAAATTCGCGCTCCCTCTCCCTTTAAATGCTTTGGCTTCCTGCAGGAAAATGAAATCCATTAACAAGTTCCACCCCTGCTCCGAATTCAAGGCTAGAACTGTCAATGCTTTAGGAACGAGCTAAATGGGGGGATTTCCATAACAATCAACAGCTACAGCATTAATCTATAGTCATATTAACCTGGGATGACAAGGACACGTCTGTCTGTTCTCTCTAATGTAATCTACCATTATACTCGGACTCCATTGAAGTCTGCTTTGTACCATGCAGTTGGCTGTGATCAGCTAATCTCTCTGGCTTTAAGAACGGTTTAGAAAAGGGAGAGGGGGAGACAGACAGAGAGAAGTGATTAATATGCATCTGTGTGTGTGCTTAGCATGTGTCTGCTGCTAATGTATGTGTGAGCATGTGCATGTTCCCCCATCCCCCTCGGGGGCTGTGTTCCTTCATGCCAAGCGTGCTGCGTGGACCTGCTGGTGCTCGGGGTGGGACTTTGCGAGGTGTCAAAATGCACCCAAGCAAACAAACAGAGAAGAGCAGGCGGAGATTTCAGTGTGAGGATCAGGGCTGTGTGAGCGGACGCGTGGCTGCCAACACGACGTGTGTCCATCGGCACGTTGAGTATACATGAGTGGGGTTTGCACGCATCTTCAGCCTGCCCGTCTCCTGGTGGGGAAGGCAGGTGGCTTCCTGTACCCGGGTCCCTGCAGGCAGCACCAGTGATAATCCCTGTGGAGCCAGGACAGCGAAGGTGGCCAGCCCCTCTGGCACTTTACAATGTCCTCTGCAGGGATGTGTAACCCTGACTGTTTATCACAGAATCATAGAATCATTTCGGTTGGAAAAGACCCTTGGGATCATCGAGTCCAACCATCTACCATACTCTACAAAGTTCTCCCCTACACCATATCCTCCAACACCACATCTAAATGACTCTTAAAACACGTCTAGGGATGGTGATTCAACCACCTCCCTGGGCAGCCTCTTCCAGTGTCTGACCACTCTTTCTGTGAAAAATTCTTTCCTAAGAATTTTAGGTTTAGTCTAAACCTGTTGGAGCTTGAAGCCATTCCCTCTCGTTCTGTCACTAATTACCTGTGAGAAGAGACCAGCACCAACCTCTCTACAGTGTCCTTTCAAGTAGTTGTAGAGAGTGATGAGGTCTCCCCTCAGCCTCCTCTTCTTCAAACTAAACAGCCCCAGCTCCTTCAACCGCTCTTCATAAGATTTATGCTCCAGGTCCTTCACCAGTTTCGTTGCTGGACCTTCCAGCCAGCCAATGCTTGATCCAGCAGATTGTATGCTCCTCCAGGCTGTGTGCAGCCAGTTTTTCCACAAGAATTCTATGGGGGATAGATGGTTTCTTCTCTTTCCCTCATTTTGTTTTATTAATCTTCCTTGAAGAGGCATCTTCTCTGAGCATGCAAGGTGCCCTGAGCCTGCTTTTGGATTAGGAGACGATTACTGAGCTGCAGTGGCACACACCGGGATGCCCCACACCAAATGAGTTTATGGGGTCAATCACATTCCCAGCACTGACTCCAGCTGCTTCAGAAGATGCCATGATATCAGCTCCCACCTTCTGCGAGGAACCTGTCCCCAGGCAGCGATTAGAGCCCCCGTGGCTGCTGCGTGGCTGTCCACAGGCTTTGCCTGCTTTGCCTGCTTTGCCACCTTCTCAGGAACGAAATTGCTCCATGGCAAACTCATCCCACATGCTCACCAGAGGGCTGGCTGCAGCTTCCCTGCTCCTGCTGCTGCTGGGCCCCATCCCACCACTGGGAGGTAAATCCCACAGGACTAATTGTTTTAAATTGGAAGAGGGTAGATTTCTATTAGATATTAGGAAGAAATTCTTTGCTGTGAGGGTGGTGAAGCACTGGAACAGGTTGCCCAGAGAAGCTGTGGCTGCCCCATCTCTAGAGGGGTTCAAGGCCAGGCTGGATGGAGCTTTGAGCAACCTGGTCTGGTGGGAGGTGTCCCTGCCCAGGGCAGGNNNGCTTTGGTCTGTCCCCAGGGAGAGCGGTGTAAGGCTGGACCACAGTGCCAGCCCAGCAGGGTGGGAGCTGGGGATGCGCCTCCTGTAGCCCCTTTGCCATGCAGCCCTTTCCCTTAACACCTCTGCTGTACCTACTTGGGCCAAACGGCCATTACACCTCTGCTGTACCTACTTGGGCCAAACGGCCATTAACCTCCTTCTCCCAAGCAATTGGCCACTGAGACACTGACAGGAGCTCTCTGAAGACTATAAATGCTGCATGGCCTGGCATTACACCCAACCTGTCCCAAGGTGCTGATAAATTCTCTGTTGCCACCATCCTGCACTTCACAACCCAGATTTCAGAGCTGAAAAGCTGCCTCTTCGGCCGTTCTGGGTATTACTGCAAATAGGAGGCTGGGGGTGGGAGTGTGAGCTAACAGGGTGTAAGGGTTCAGAGGAGACAGGCATTGGAAAATGTTCTTCCACTCCTGACAGAGGTAAAATTCCCCCCAGACCTGTTCTGCTGCTGCCACTGTCCCCAGTTCCCTTGTACTCCAAACAAACAAAAAAAAAAACCCCAAAAAAACCCCAAATTCCAATCCAGTCCATGATTTCTGTGTTACTGTTTAGTCATATTGCAAAGGGGGTGGAAATCGGAAACTCTGATTCACCAGGATCTTTGCACAGAAACTTTACACGCTGGAACAATTAATTATCCATTAAAACCTTTGTCTGTGTGCATCTTATTGTTCCAGACTCTTATTGAAGCCACTCAGCGAAACAATCGCTCTGCCAGCATTCGAGTGTGGTTAATCAACTAACAAGCTTATAAATACAATAGATACAGCAACACGTTGCTCCCCGAGAGCGCCGTTGCCGACGGGTCTCGAGCCACTTCAGAAAACGTGAAATTAGCCACGGCTCTCGTTGGTGAAGCGGGTGGCTCTCCTTCCTACAGCTGGGAAGCTGGGCGAGACCATGATGTTTGGAGATGTGCCATTAAAACCCTTCCTCCTCCAAGCTCCGAGCATCCCGACTGCAAAGGGTGATGGAGGACACCAGGGTGCCCAGGTCCCTCCGGGCAGATGGGGACAGCAGCCTGACCCGACACGGAGGATGCTTCGGGGCAATACAGCCGTAAAAGGTGGATTTAATGGGGTGAAGTTCTGCTGAGGAACTGGAAAAATTTCAAATTTGTTGAGGTTAGAGGTGACTCTTGTGTCTTGGAAAGTATTTTCTGCGTCTGCTGGGTGGGCAAAGTCTGGGAAAGTGGTGTTTTGAGGGAAGCAGGTGGAGGCATGTAATCTTTGAGGACATGTTTAATGGTAGAAATTTTCTCTCAGTTGTATTTAGGCCATAATTACAGAAGCCATAAAGGTTTTTATTTCCTGACAATTAATGACAGGTCAAGCAGAAAACTCTCTCACCAACGCTGTTATAAGTTACAATTACTTTTTTTTTCAATTATGTTTATGTTTTCCTTGCAGCTTTCGGGAACTGCACATGGACACACACACACTCAGGTTCTCGAGCAGCCTTTGCTGCTCACATGAGGATGGAGAAAGTCAGGAGACAAAGCCACAGAAGCTGGAGAGCTTAGAGCATATGAAGAACAAAATATTTAGTTGCAAAAGTGGATGAAAGGGCATTTAAGTGACCTCAGCTAAACTTTGAGCTTTCATTACAGTTTTTTTGGTCATATCTCTGATTGGCCTTAATGTGCTGATTGCCTCATGGCCTTTATGGGCCCATGGACCACTTTTTTACCCTGCCTGGGATGTGGGGGTGTGATGGACAAAGGCTGCTGGAAAAAAAGGATTGCCAAGGAAAGTCTGATCCACTGCAAATGAGAGATAAAGACCCCCAAAGCCACCTCAGGCTTAGGCTCCCCAAACCAAAACTTTTTGCTTGCATTTTTGCCACAAACTCCCCAGCCTCTGCAGCGCTGGGAGAGCAGCAGAGATAAGAGCACCTGTCAGCTTGAAGAGGCTCAGAGAGATAAGCATCTCGCTTTGAACTAGCAGATAAACGTACAAGCTTGGAAGAATCTATCACCAGAGCATCAGAGCAAGCCTGGCCCTGAGCCTGGGAGTTCAGACGTCTCTTTGGAGAAGCATCCATGGTCTGTCCCACATCTACCATCCTGCTCTACCATCCTTCCCACCTCTTCCCTTCCACGGGGTCTGGGGTACAGCCCTGAGCACCACCAGGGTGTCACAGCTCTCCCCACTTGTCTGGTCCTGTCCCTCCTTTGGCTGTCACCTCCCTCCTCTCCCCCATCACGTGCTGTGTATGTAAAAGTCAAAGCTCATATTTAGGAGAAAAAGAAAAGTACAAGATTGACATCATTTGGGTCTGTTTGGAGCTGCTCTGGGATTTCATCAGCCAGAAGAAGCCCTAATCTTGCAACAGGAAGGTCTGCCACTCTCCCTCCATCTCCCTTTGAAAGCTGCTAGGCAAAAAAAATCTCCAAAAATCCTTCTTTTTACCCCGCATGGTGGTAAAGAGGGAACTTTGGTGTGCCGAGGGGTGGGCTACCGAGATGCCAGCCAAGCCACAGAATTGTCACACGGACAGAGAGGGAAAAATTGGCATTCCTCTGTGCTCCTCTGCCCTCCAGCCCCCGCAGAGCCCCAGTCCATCACCTCCGCACCAGCCCCTTCAGCTAACGGGGATTTCTGTGCAGGGGGCAGGTTGCAGGTCTCGCTAGCTGTATAAATGAGCAAATAAAACGAACATTAACAACTTCTGCGCAGTTATCGCAGTTTCCTGTCCTAGATAATTACCTCATTTTGAGCGTAGCAATGGTGATTTGCTGTGTTTATACAGCAGAAAAGGTGAGTGGCACTGCGCCGTCAAAAATTATTGCCGGGACATAAAAATGTCTTCAGCTATTAAATCGGTGACATTTCTATTTAAGTTTGCCGTTCTGCCCAGGTGGGAGGGAAGGCTCTGGGGTTTAGCACCACAAGTCCCCCCCCCTTCTTGTCCGGCAGTTTAAGCCCCAAGCCCTGGGGATGGTGGCTTCTGTCCCCCAGGTCCCCATGGAGCACACAGACCCGCGAAGGCTCGTTGGCAGAGGCTGGAACAGATTTGCTGACTCTGGGAGCATTTTGTGTCGATGTTTCAGCTCTGTTCGTTAATGAGGGAAGAAACACTTCTCCCTGAACCACCCTTTCCCCCCCACCCCCCTCCAACCCCCCATTTCCAGGCCAGGTGTAGACATGATTTATTGCATTGTTTAGTCATTATTCTCAGTTACCCAATTATGTTTTTGAAAGTTAAAAAATGCAAGAACTTTGTTGTGGCTGCATCTGGGGATTCTGCAGCATCTGGAAGATGGTAAGGAAAAAAAAGAAACCCAACAACCAGAGGAAACCAAGAACAACAACACCAGCAGCTTCTTGTGTGCTACCTTTCAACATATCTCACCACTGGATGGCAGTCGGGGGGGGGGTGGGGGGTGATAGTGCTCTCCTTGCCTTGACCCCACGCATTTCCCTGGCGGGTGCCAGAAGCCCAGGCTGACGGCAGCGGGGCTGCAAGAATCTGGTGCATTTGGTACTACTTAGCAAAAAGCTTCTGTGATTGCATAAAGCCAGAATAATCACCAGGGAGATTTCACCACACGGCAGATAATGCTTGGCTCTGCTGACTCTAACACTTCCCAACGGTAACTTTTCTAGCTCTGCCATACCAAGCCATGGAGACTGAGTTTTACCTGCAAGGATGGTTTACGTTGGGATGGCTGAAGACAGCAGAGCCTCCAGCTTCCCACCGTGTCCCTCCAGTTACAGAGCACAGCCTTAGAGCAGCCAGTTCCCAAAGGAGGATGACCCTGGAAAGGTATGCTATAAGCTCAGCCCTTGAGCAGTTGGCTGTGGGGAGGCTCAGATGTCCATAACCTCAGGGCACCATTCTTCCCCAAGTTATTCCACTCCTGGTTGAAATCAGGTGTCTAAATTTTCACGGGGTTGGGGCTGGAAGGGATTAGCAGTGTCCCTACATGTAGCATGGGTGGCAGCATGACATCTGGGGGCTTCACAAGCCTGTTCCCTTGTGTATTTGGTTGACAGGGTTCCTTCACAGATCCTGCCACACTCTTAACTCCTCCTGGACTGAAATATTCCTCTAACGTCCTGGCTGAGGGCCTTAAAGGTTTTTTTTCAAAGATTTCCAAATCCCAAAGCTAAAGCAACTGCTAAATCCATATTTAATGAAAGAGGGAATTGCAGCTGGATCCCAACTCTTGCACATCCTTATCCCAACTCCAAAGAAGCAGGTATGCCTCTGCTGGGCTGCGATCCATGGATCCTCACCGGGATGCGAGTGCCTCATCCCACCGTGCAGGGGATGCCTGGAGAACCAGCTCAATGAGCTCATTGCAAAAGATTTTCTTTTCTTCCATGGTAAAAGCATAGGGAGGTGGAATTACAGGACAGATGAAAACAGATCCCTAAAGTCTGTCTGACTGGGAGAGAGACCCTGTTGCTCTAAGCAGAGCAATGGTAACGATGTTGGCCCTTAGTTCTATGCTTCATATTTAAAATCCAGCAGAGAAAGGAACAAATAAAACTACTGCAAATGTGCACTGGGGGTCAGAGGCTGACACCAGTGTTTCAGAGGTACCTCAAGACCCTGGATCCTTGTCTCAGCCCCAGCAGCACCAGCTGAGCATCACCCCCGCTCTCCCACAGACATTTGGGACGTAGAGCCAGGGTCAGAGGGACCACCCTGGCCAAGAAAAGGCACGGCAGGAGAGCTGCCCAGAGCTGCTGGCACCACGGCTCACCTGCCAGGCTGCCCATCTTCAGCCTGCGGTGCTGCTCACACAGACTGACCGATGAGGGGATCTCTCTATCCTGCTTTTAAAAGCAGCTGAATTAATTAAAGCTGCACGGGCAATGGTAAGATAGTCTGGAAGGGAGAATAATGGAACTGATTTGCTCGTGGTGGTATTTTTGCCTCTAATCTTCCCAAGTGCAGCATGTGGCATTCTTGCTGCTCAGGCTTTCCTTGGGTGCCTGGCTATTTTTGCCCGTTTGCTGATGCACAGATTCCACCCTACCGTTTTCCAGGTCAGGTCCCAGCACACGCCAGAGCTTTCCACCCCTTCCCTGCCCTTTCATCTTCCCAGCCCAGTCCCTACCTGCCTCTTTTTCTGATTTTTCCCCCTGGGATGCCCCTCAGCATGATGGCAAACACTCAGAGGGCTGCAAGAGGAGCAGGAGCCCTGGCTGGCTGGCTCCCACAGCTTCTGCTGGCCTCTCCAACGTCCACATGAGTTAGTGTCCAGACCTCTGGTGTTTTCCATGCCAGCAATGGGGTGAAACATGGGCTACTGCTAATGCAGAGAGGTTTTTGAGAGCGTTCCCCGCCGGTGTGAGGCTTTGGTTAAACAGCATCTTAGATTAACACATTTGGGGTGGCATGGAAAAGTGGGGTTTTTCCGATTCTGTGCCTGCCCCAGCTCTCGGCATGCTCTGCTTCCCTTGTCATCGCCCTGGTGAGCCAAAAATGTCACCCCTGCCACCAAAACCATGTGTGCCTGCAGAGCCAAATCAAGCACCTAATTAGGAGGGAAAAAAGATGGCTTTTTTTTTTTTTTTCCTGCCTAACCACATAGTACCCCCAGAAGCCAGCAATTGATCAGCTCTGTCGATACGTGCAGAGACCAGCGTTTTGGTTCACAGCCTCTTTACAATGGTAAATGGGCTAAAACTAAATAAAAGGACCCTAAATCATTTAAATTAAAGCTCTGATGACAGTGCAGTGCCACAGTCTCATAGCAAATAATCATAATACGATGGCTTTTTTTTTGAGCCCTGATGCTGAATTTTGGCAGGGATCCATTTCTCTTGGGTTAGCGGGGAAAGGAGTCGGGTCAGGGAGCTCCTTGGATGCTGCACCCTGGGAGCTGACCAACAGAGGCTGGTGGGAGCCTGAGATGGGCTCAATGTTGTCCTTATCACACTCCAGGTGGCACGAATCTCCTGGACTTGGTCTCATTTGGTGAACCACGATGAGACCCTTCACTTGCCTGCATTTCTCCTGCGGCATTCGCCTACTACTAGTGATTGCAATAGAGATGAGCTTTTTTCTCTTGACACTTTGGGCATCCTTTACCCTGCAGAAGGGTGAAATACTCTTGCTGTAACCTGCACTACACTGAAATGACCCTGTGGCAGGGGTGTGTCTGTCTGTCTGTGTCCTCTTGCTTTATATGAGGCTGCTCCTGCGAGATGGGCACAAGCCAACTGGCACCTTTGAGCCAGTTTCCCCCCCACCATGTAACCAGGGGACAAGCTGGTGAACATCAGGTTATAGATGGGAAGAAGAGATATGGCAAAACCATGAACTCTACAAATATTGCCCTGGAGATACAACCACCAGAACAACAGTCTATTCCAGGGAACCACAGTCAGCAGCCTCCCTTCATGGGTTGCTTTTCCTTCCAGCATCCCAGACCCATCCCTCTTCTGGTGGTGAGATGAGAAATAATTTCAATAATGTCAAATCTAGCTCTCCTTTAAACATATTTCAAATCCAGAATTCATTTCCCTCCTCTCTGGGGGATAAGCTGTACCCACTTCTGAATGTTCACGCAGACTTTGTGAATGGCAGCAGAAACTCTGACCCTAAACTGAAAATATTCCCATCTATGCAATCCACGGTTCCCCCAAGGAACTGATGCAACCATTTCTTACTCATTCCCCAATTACCTTATTACTCCTGCAAGAGCTGGAAAGCCTGTCCTTTCAGGAACGTTGGCCAATCCCCATCCTGAGGGAAAGTCCTAAGGGGATTCTCAGTGTCAGGCATTTTCCCTCAATTTGGTAATTCTCTACTAAATGGGGTTTCTTTCAGGTGCTATTTATGCAGGAACAAAAATGTTCATTATGCTGATCACTGAGATGAGAGATAAAATATTACCTAGGAAAAACAGATTTTGAAATGACATATCAGACCTTCAAGCTCATGTTTCTGCAGAGAAATGTGGACCGTGCACATGTAACATGTACGGAGGTGGCAACACCTCTAAATTGAATTTCTTCTGTCTTTCCCTCAAAAGACAGGCTTCTGCATCAAGTGCCAGTTCACAAATTAAACCAATTCAAAATACCTCCAGCTTTGACTGTTTTTTACTTAATTTGTCATACAGGGTTTGATTTATTAGGTACTGAGCCACTGGCCATGGTGAACCTCTGGGAGATGTAGTTGCCCTGGAGGTCTCCTGGCTGGGAAGAACCTCTGTGGGCGGGTGGAGGGAGGCACCCAAGGGGGACAAGGTTTCACAGTTGTCCAAGAACATCTGATGACACGAAGTGAGAAAAGAGAGGGGTTGCTCAAGGGGCTTGGACAGGAATGGTGAAATTAAATCCAGCAAAAGCAAATTAGGAATAAATGTTAAAGGGAAAAAAAAAAAAATCCTTCTGATGATTCTTGTTGAACTGGAATCGGATACAGACTGTGCCAGAGGATGCCTTGGACGAGGGGAAAAAATTTAAGAGTGGCTTTGGGCTTGCCTGGTTAATGCTGAGAGACTCTGCTGTTTATAGTCTGCAGCTCTCTTTGGGAAGAGGGTGGCATGTGGGTGACCCCTGGGTCTTCTCCTGCCCCCCAGTTGGGCTCAGTGTAGCCCAGGGATACTCAGACACAGCAGTAGGATAGACATCCCATGCCATAAAATGCCAAAGCTCCTCCTGGGGAGGCATCCCTGACACAGAGCCCCCTCTGGAGCCTAGCCTCCAACCAGCCCTGCCAAACTTCCAGCATTTTCAATGTGGGATTTCCAACATCAGAACCACGATTCAGCAAAGGAGATCAGGGCTCGCTGTCTGACCTTGGTAACACAGCAGTTTTGCTAGAGAGCACACAAGATGACTTTTCACAGAATCAGTCACAGAATCATAGAATGCTATGGGGTTGGAAGGGACCTCTGGAGATCATCTAGTCCAACCGCCCAGCCAGAGCAGGTCCACCCAGAGCAGGTTGCACGGGAACATGTCCAGGTGGGTTTTGAGTGTCTCCAGAGATGGAGACTCCACCACCTCTCTGGGCAGCCTCTTCCAGTAAGGAAGTTCCTCCTGTTGTTTAGATGAAACTTCTTATGTTCCAGTTTGTGCCCGTTACCTCTTGTGCTGTCCCTGGGCACCACTGAATAAAGACCAGCCCCATCCTCCTGACACCCGTCCTTTAAGTATTTATAAGCACTGATAAGATCTCCCTCAGTCTTCTCCAGATTAAAAAGATTCAAGTCCTTCAACCTTTCCTCCTAAGAGAGGAAAGTCCCTTCATCATCCAGGGTGAATGGACAGACAGATGTGTAAGGGATTTATTTTTTCTTCTTTTTTTTTTTTCTTTTTCTGCTTCTTTAACTAGTTTTTGAAGGGCTCTTCACAACTGCAACAGAGCAGCCCTGGGATTCAGCCAAGCCTGGTCACAGCCCTGGGGACAAGGAGAAGCTCTGTCTTATCTGCATCGACCCAGGCAGAGCACAGAAAGCTGTGGACTTCTCCAGCTTTCCTTAGGCTTGTTCCCCCACCCCTTCTGTTCTCGAGGAAAAAGAGGTGGGTGGAAGGAGAAATGCTTTAAAAACAACACCGCCACAAGGAAATGAGGTGGGAGGCAAATAGGAGCTAGTCACTTGCTAGGAGAAATCCAAAATAAATGGGATGCCGTCCAGACTCTTCACACCAGAAATGTGATGTAATTTTCCTTTCCAGCAACGTGCAGGCTGCCTCTCCCCAGCTCTCTGCTCAGCAGTGACCACTCGGCCCCCGATCCTGGCACCCCCCCAGCTGCCGCAATCCTGATTATAAATGGAATTATGTCGAGTCCCTTCATGGCAAACCCAGGGGAAGGAGCAGCCGTGGGTAATTTCAACTGTTGCCTCTGCTGGGGAGGGGGAGGGAAGAGGGGGTGATTTCCCCATCACCTCAGGACTCCTTGTTCTTGGCACCTGAAAACGGGAGCTAAGGGGGCTGTCGTGCTCCTGCCGCCGGCAGGTGAGAGTGGGTCTGGCAAAGGGCCCCCCCCCCAGCACGGAGAGATAACACACGGAATAGCTGTGCTTTATTTTCCTTAAGAACAAGAAGTGCAAATAGTAATTGTATTGCATTGTGCAAATAGCAGAACAAACAAAATCCTCAACTTGATAGGAGTACGGGTTGTTGTAACCAGGAAGAAAAAAAAATGATCAAAAACATGTCACACAGGAAAAAGGGTTTCCATTCACAAAGAAATCATTATGGTTAATTTAATTCATTGTAGCATTTAATATAGAAAAGCTTTTCTACAGAGACTGGGAAAAAAGCCAACATTTATATATAAATGGGTTTTATTTTAAAAGCTAATGCAGTGGGCAGGATGCTTCAGGGTTATTTTCTCTCCCTTTTTCTTTCAGCGCATATGCAAAGCTGGTATTGTATCCAAAAAACAAGGAATTTGCTGCTATCTAAAGTTTACAAATTGCTTTTTTTCAAAAGCACAATTTCATATTCCTTAGAAATGTAAATGACGAGGTTTTTATCTCCTTGCTTTCCTTTCTTTCCTTTTTTTTTTTTTTTTTTTTTTTAAGTTACTTATATTAGTATCCAAGGCACTGATTTGCAGAATGGGCTTTAAATATCCTCCCACTGTAATCAGCGCAGACATCGGCTGCCATTCATGCGAACGCTTGACAGCACCGGCTCTTAAAAAGAGATGCATTTTCCGAAATGGCTGGAATGTGGTTAACCTGAGCGCGTTCCCGGAGCGCGCCGGGGAAGGGCATTCGCCATCCGAGAGCTATAACAAGAATCAGCTGTATTTGTGCAAGGGACAGATGGTTAGTGAGTAACCGGTCTGATCAAATACCTTCAGCCATAAAATTGCAGGGGAAGGAAACATATGGTATTACCCACTTGTGCCTTCCCGTGTGCTGGATGGGCAGATACCTCCAGCAATGAAAATGCTGAGGCTTGTGCTTGGGTTTACTCGTGTGAGTAAACGGGACAGGACAAGGAGCAACGGTTTTAAATTGGAAGAGGGGAGGTTTAGATTGGATATTAGAGAGAAATTCTTTCCGGTGAGGGTGGTGAGGCACTGGAACAGGTTGCCCAGGGAAGTCATGGGTACCCCATCCCTGGAGGTGTTCAAGGCCAGGCTGGATGGGGCTTTGAGCAACCTGGTCTGGTGGGAGGTGTCCCTGCCCAGGGCAGGGGGGTTGGAACTCGATGATCTTTAAGGTCCCTTCCAACCCAAATGATTCTATGATTCTAGTCTATGATTCTATGAGTAGTGCCTTGGATCCGCACGCAGAAAACAGCAAGTGCTGGGACCTGGGCTCAGCTCACATGGGTTTCATCCATCAAAGGCACAGCCAGAGCCTCCCCCCCTACTCGGTGCTGCATTGAGGGCTCTGTGCCCCCAGTAGTCATCAGCCAAGCCAGCCTGGCCATCACTGTATGGTCTAAATGCTGCTTCGTGGTCATTCTGGGATGTGGACCTGTGTTTGAGGTGGAGCTGGGCTGGAAAGCCTTGCTGAGCCGGCTCTGCTCTCTCTCGTGCCAGAGAAGCACGGGGTGAAGCCCTCCTGAGTGGCAGCTCCTCCATGTCCCCAGGCAGTCTTCTCTGTGCTTTGTCAGCCTTCTTGGTACAAAGCTATTCCCAGTTTCTACTCTAATTTTCCCTTGCTGCCATTCAAGCCCAGGTCCATTATTTCCAGGTCAGCAATGGTTAGAACGATTCACTCCCTTTCTCTTTCAGCCTTCCTTTATGCGTTTGATCTCATCTTCCCTCAAACTTCTCCCCTCTAGACTAAATAGACCCAAATACTTCAGCAAAGGTGATGTTTCTGAGACCTGATGGCTCTCGCTGGTCTCTCCCTGACACAATCTGCATCCTCTTCACCCCAGCAGGTGACTGGCAGAGGTGGCAACTCAGCCCTTAAAGGTCCTTGCATCTCCTGCCAGGACAGGATCCCTGTTGGAACTTTATTTTCCTTCCCTTCCTCTAAGATATTCCATTAGGGGATGCCAAACTATTCCCAAATATCATCAAATGCAGCCACATCACATCTGTGGAGCAAGGAAAATTATCCCACTGAGGAAGCAGCTCAGCAGAAAACCAAGCAACAGCGAAGGGAAACAACTTGACCAAGGTCACCCAGAAGTAGGGGGTGCCAGCCAGTGCGCTCCTAAAGCAACCCCCACATTAATATATATCTCTAATCATCCCTTTGCAGAAATAGCTTTTTTCTTTGTAAAATGCCAACTGCTATTAAATCCCTCTCCGGACTTCTTAGCCCTGAAATTGCAAATGTTACCCTCTACTGGTGCTTGGGGCTTTGTTCTGGTTGTATCAGCTGGCAAGACAATTCTCCTCATTTGGAAGCATTTGCATAAAGCCAACGTTGATTGCTGATGAGTTTAGCCTCCGCTGCGACTCCGGCTTGAGCACCTGTTCCTCAGGCCTGGGCTTGTTCCTGCTGCAGTCAAAGGCAGCTTGGCCATTAACTTCAAAGCAGGCAGGATAGGGCCCTCTATCAAAGCAGGCGAAATGCAAAGTTTGGAAAGCTCACTGGAACCGCTACGTTTTTAACCCAGATCCCTGATTTATTACCCACCACGTCTGCAAGTGTTCAGGATCGCAGTTCCTGTTCAGACCTACGCTGTTCTATGCCAGTAGCTTTGGCTTTTCAGCAAGAAAGCTTTCTCACTGGATTATGCAAATACTCGGCGCATTGTCGTTCTCTGTTTGCATTAAGTTCACCTACCCTCTGGTTTGATTAATATACCCTCTCCCCCACAGGCTTGCTCTCGTATGTTTATTTTAGGGATGGGCAAATGAGCTGGGAATAAGAAAAATGAAATTGAACCTTCACCCAAAACTTGAAGTGGGTGGTTTGGAAAAAAAAAAAAAAAAAAGCAAAAAACCCCAAACCAACACAACAGAATGAATAAGTCTTTGAACCACACAAATAGTTCCCTTGTTGGTGCAGGAAAGGCAGGCTGGGCCCCAAAATGATGAAATGATGTGTCCTTTTCTGTTTCCAGAAGCACTCCATGAGGCTCGCCCCAGTTCCTACCCCCAGGCCAGTCTCTTGAATGGGATCGGTGTTCGTGGGGGCGATGCAACCAGCCCCAGTTTGAGCCCAAAGCGATGCAGACCCGCTGTGAGCACGGTGCACAAGCTCCTGCTTCGGCTGCAACCCCGGGATGCAGTTTCAGGACGCTCACAGCCAGCGATGCTGTGCTGCAGCTCAGCTCAGGCAACGCCACGGAGAGCCCAGTCTCTTGGGATTGACACCAGGCAACCCCAAGAGCCCAAACTGGCTTGGAGAAACTCCTCAGAAGCCCTGTGTAGTGCAGGACTGCAGAGAAGCAGTGCTGCAGCAAGGACTGGGGAGTCCATTGGGGCCATGCCCGGTTGGCCGGGAACCAGTGCTGGCCTGGGGACACCCCGGGGTGGGCATTTTGGGGTGCTGCAGAGCACAGCAGTCTGGTTTCCCCGAGCACCTTGCAAAGACGGGCAGGCCTTGAGGGGAGAGAGAAGGAAGCCAGTGCCCGGGCTGAAAAAACTTGGTCCCATCCTAGGCTTGAGCGTGGAGCCAGCGCCGTCCTGGCCGAAGCCGGGAGCTGCTGGAGGGAGGATGGAGCCGGGATGCGCGCGCTGCGGGTGGCTGGCGGCTTGCCAAATCGCTGGTCACATCTCCCGCTTGAAATCGCACCGTGATTTGTTTGGAAGAACCTGTCAGAGGCTGGCAGGTTTCCCACCGCTGATGAAAGGAGCTAAGGATGTCTGAGAGCTTCACAAGGTGATACAGCCATTAAGGCACCATGACAGACTCGGCACAGAGGCACTAAAAACACGCCGAGATTGGCAGCTCTGGTGCCTGAAACTAAACAAGAGATGCAAAATAAACTGAAGGGTGTGTGACGGGGTGTGTGAGCATGCTCGCGTGTGTGCGTGTGCGTGCTCGGGGAGCCAGCATCCCTCCTCTTCTCACTTCCCCTGACAGCTCTGAACTTGAAGTAAGATGTAAGCAAACAGAAAGGGTGCAAGCCTTCCCTTGTGGTCCCGTTCATGAATTATAAAGTGCCATTCACAGACGCGCTTTTATTCTCTTTCAAATGAATTTTGCCTCGCTGAAAGGTGGGCTGTCAGCCGTGGAGAAGGAAGCCCTCTGTTTATCCCCGGTGCAGTCACAGCCCAGGTGAAGGAGTTGCAAACTCCCCTCCGCGTCTCCTGCCTGTCACAGCAGCAGTGTCCCCAGAGGGCACCAGCACCTGGCTGTGGCTGGGGACCCGAACCTGTCCCCACAGTGCAGGGACACAGGCTGCAGCAGAAGCTAACTGCTTGAGAGATCATTCTCCCACCAACATAAGTAACAGTGGCCGAGACACAGGCTCAAGAGCTTTGGCACCTGTTATGGAATCATAGAATCATAGACTGGTTTGGGTTGGAAGGGACCTTAAAGATGATCAAGTTCCAAGCCCCCCTGCCCTGGGCAGGGACACCTCCCACCAGACCAGGTTGCTCAAAGCCCCCTCCAGCCTGGCCTTGAACCCCTGCAGGGATGGGGCAGCCACAGCTTCTCCAGGCAGCCTGTTCCAGTGTCTCCAATGAATGGGGCTGGCTACATAGAGGGTCCCACCACACTCTTGTTTTGCTGTGAATGACACATCTGGAAACCGGAGGAAGGAGCAAAGCCAAAGGTTGATCTCTTTCTCATCACATCTCAGGTCTGCACTCAAGAGCCCTCTCTTGCTGCACAAAGCAGAGCTTTGCTCCTGGCCACTGTCATTGCGGAGGTGTGAGGTCCATGGTGAGGCTGTGAGCAGTGAGGAGCATCCCAGCCCTGGAGGAGTCAGTGAAAGAGAGGAGAAAGCAGAATGACTGGGAGAAATCCAGTGCCATTGACCTCCAGCATCCTGAATGAGGACACTATGACAGGGGCTTGGCAATTAGGTTGTTATTGTTTGTTTAAGGAGATAAATTAATCCGTTTTCTTTGCATTCTGGATTTCCAGCCTATAGAGAGGGCACTTAAGCATTATGACTTTTATCTGTACTTCTGCAGCCTAAACAGGTGTGGGAATAAGTGGAGCCTGTCTGGTCATCACCTCCAAGGAGGAAGAGATCTCAGGAAAGCTCTGGGGATCCTGAGCATCAAACGCAGGCCCGCACCAAGGCTGCCCAGATGGAGCAGCTCTGTCCCCAGCCCCATGTCCCTGTGCCATGCCATGGGTGATGGGCAATACCTCATGCCCCCACAGGGAGCAGGTACACAGAGGGGACCTAGAGCTCATGTCACTTTTATACTATACTAAACATCTCACTACGGGCCATGTTTGTCATCAGAGAAGTCATCCTTATTCACTTGAACAAAGTTTTTGTTTATGCAATATCCTGCAATGGTGAACTTTCTATGTAATGTTAAAATGCCAGGTCCTCCGTCTGCCTGGAGTAGCTTCCCTTTTAATTTCATTGAGTGCTCCCTCACGGTTGAATTAGATGAAAGGTGAAGTGAAACCCAGTGGATGTCTTTAGCCTCATTTATCTTTTATACTGGCAGCACATTCGCTCTTGCACCTTCTCTCTTTGGGAGGTCTCTGCTTTCAACCTCTGCTGCTCTGGCTCCTGCACCCACACGCACCATGCCATGAACTGCCAGGCTGGGGTGAGCTCGTGGATCATTAGCCTGCAAGATAAAAGACATTAGGACAGGGTTTCCTGCAGCAGAATGGGCAGGTAGGCTCCAGGCTGAGAGCTCTTGAAGAGTTCATCTTGGTGGCTCTTGAGGAGACAGTGGTAAGAAAACCCGACTCCACAAACCAAACTGTTATTCTCCTAAGACTTTTCCCATTCAAATTAATTATGAATGCAGATCCTAATTGTTTCAGGTGGGGTTTGGATAAAAAAAATCTGCTCCTTGCCCTACGTGGGGTCATGTTGGTGGCACCCGGAGTATCTCTTGGCTCACGCAGGCCTGGGGGTTGCGTGTGGCTGCGCCCGCTTTCCCCAGGGACCCAGCCTGAGGCACCCCAACCTCATGCTCTGATTAAATAATTTGAAACATGTTTCCTGAGCCTCCCAGAAAGCAGTCACCTCGTGTGAGTGCAGACAGCCAGGAAGCATGGGATGGCGGGAGCAACGTGGGGAGATGGGAGCGATGTGGGGAGATGGGAACAAAGTAGGGAGGTGGGAGTAAAGTGGGGAGAAGGGAGCAAAGTGGGGAGATGGGCACAGGGCTCAGAGGCAGGAAAGGGGAAAAAAAGAGGTTCCCACTCTCCATGGGCAGACACGTTGGCTCCACTTTGCCTGACCCGTCCTGGGGCAGCCAATAAAGGGGGAATTACAGGGCTGAAGTGCCACACTACTCAAAGAGGAAGCATTAGCTGAACATTCCTGGCCCACAACCCCCCAGCCATAATTAATAAACTCAAAGGAAATTAAACCACAAGAAGAGAAAACTCAAAACAACAAAACAAACAGAACCAACCCAAACTGTATCACGTGAGGCAGGAGGGGGAAGCAGGTACTGACAGCCCAGCGAGACCGTCAGAGGTAATTGCAGTCACAGGGCGAGAGGCTAAAACAGCATGAAATGAATCAGTTTAACAGATATTAAATTTGCAAGCCCCGGGCGACAGGACTCTATTCAGTTTATTTGCATTAATCAGGTCAGGGGAGTAACCTTGGGTTTTTCTTCCAGGAGATATCATCAGCCTTTATTTGTTTCTCATGTGAAAGTATCACAACGGATAAACACAACCTGGGAGAGGGCTGTGAAGCCTGTGCTGCATCTCACCCTTGCTGGGAAGACCAGCTCAAACTCTGCCTAAGCCATGCCTTGCTGGTGTCATGGGTATGGTCTGTCCCAGCCTCAGGAAGGTGGGTTGGCCACACTCCATGCCTTAGTAGACACCAAAGGACTATAAAGTGTCAGGACCTCTTACAAAACCAGAGGAGCCTGTAATTTCGAGTCAGAGTGAGTAAGTAGCCACTACACCTGCACAGAAGTAGCTTCTCACCTGCTGATGCCTCTCAGGTCCTGCTTGGTGCACCGAGGCAGGATTGGGAGTAAGAGAAGTTTCTTCAGCCCAGCAAGTTCTTGAACAAAACAAAACCTCCAAGGGCTTCCTGCAAAGTCAGGAACAAGCAAGGCAGCATCAGCGCCGTGGGAGAACCACATAAGGAAGTGAGTCCATCATTTATGGAGAGTTGTGCTTGTTGCAGTATGTAAGGTAATGACTCCGATGAGACCTCCTGCCTCTGGTACAGCCTGAGGTGGAAGGGAAGAGCTGCTCCTTTCAAATGATGCTCCAAGAGCATCAGCCTTTGCGCCATGTCGAGGTTAGACTGTGTTGGGTTAGGGGGAGCGTTGACAGTCAGATCTACACCACATCAACCACATACAGCAGTCACAGGGTGATGATGGTTCTCCAGGACACGTGGACTGTGGTCAGCCCATGTGAACAATGGCACCGGTAGGGCATGGGAACAGCAAAGTCACACAGTGTCATGGGAGGGGGTGTCTACCCCCCTCCCCAGCATTCCCCACACTCACTGGCTCGGCGTTTCACTGAGATGTTCCCACTGGGGATCCTGCAAAGATGGTGTGTGCCGAGGCTGTCAGGTGTAAGGTCCCCAGCAGGCAGCCGTGGTGGGGTTAGGGTAGGTGCAGGAGGGGGCATGTCCTGGCAGCTCCTTGGGGTACCTGGGGCTGCTCCCAAATGCTCAGAAGCAGAGTTTTGACAGTGGCTAAGCTGCCTTTGAAAGACACCAGTCTCCCTGTCCTTCTTTCACCTCCTAAAGCTAATGTTTCAGTTTACACAGCAGCTCTCTTCCTAACTCACTGGCAGGCAGGTCAGTGACCCTTCCCCACATGTGTCAAGATGTGGCCTGTGGACATGGTCACACACCTCCTTTTCCCCAGCTCCTCTAGATTGATGCTTGACACCTGCAGGAAGTTTTCCAGTGGCAGGCAGGCAGTTTGTCCCCCTCATACAGGTTTCCATATCGAAAGCCTGTGTTATGTGTGCATGCACGTGTGTGCATGTGCTGTCTGGGCATGCAGGGGAATTATACTTGATAGTATCTGAGACGGTTCAGCCTTTCTCAGGAATTACATTAAGGGTAAATTTAGCTCTCAGTGTGTGTGTACATGTGTCAGGGAGACAGACAGCATGTGATGGTGTGTGCCTCCATGCTTATACCCACTGCTTCGTAAGCTGAGATGAAGTTGACATCTACCCCGAGGGGTATGTTTGAAGAAATAAGAATATCATTTTCTGAGTGATATGGATTTGAGAGTCATAAAGAGGAGCGGAGGGCTCTGGCATACAGACCAAAAGCAAAGGGAGCTCCAGTGTGGGAAGATGCACTGTACGGGGGCAGCAAGGAGGATGGATTTGTCATGTGTCATGTAAACGTCCTCTTCCGTGCAGTATTTGAAAGGCTTGTCAGCCACGCACTGCTAGCCCTGAGGGTCCACTGTGGACACAGCACATGCTCATGAGTGGAAATGAGGACTGTGGATCTGTTTTGGGACCCGCCTTGCCTTTTTGGGGGGAGTGGTGCTGTCTGCTCTCAGCCCTCCCCTGGACAGAGAGCAAGAAATAGGTTTCTCAGATGCATCTGCTTCACATTTTCGCCCCTTTGCACAACCCTCAGTAGCTACCCCAGCCCTTCCCCAGCAGGATGCTGGTGGGTACGGGTGGAGGAGAGAAGTGCTGATGGTATAAGGAGCCCCTGAGGAGCGAGGAACCCTTCTTCCCACAGATCTCCTCCAGCATCCAGATGCTGCATGCCCAGCCTGGCCACCAGCCCTGGGAAAGGCTTTTCAGTGCTTGGGGTATGGAGGTGAGGGCAGGGCGCTCATGTAATCGGGTAATAGCTCTTCCCACCCCTCCTTTTGCACACCCTGTTTGTTGAGGAGGAGGCTGGGGATGCTGCGGGGAGGAGGGGGCACTGGATCTGCCATCTCAGCTCCTCCACCCCAGCAGCTGCTTCCTCACACTTCTGCCAGCTGCTGAGCTTCCCCGCCGCAGAGCTTTGTCTCCAAGCAGGGGATTATAATACATCTCATTTAGGCACTCCAGCATAATCTACTTGGCTTCTGCACATCAATACATCCTGCATTAGGTTCCCCACTCATTTTATTATTTTACAAACAGTCCTTTCTCCGATGCCGGCTGTTACGGAGCCAAGGAGGGCTGGTTGCATTTTGGATGGAAAAACACGGTGGTCTTAGTTTAGGCCACCAGTAAATTGGGTTGGGGCTCATCGTCACCTTTATTTGTACATTTAGACAATAATGACTTGGTAAGTAGGTGGGTGCCTGGCCTGGAGGAGTGGAGGCCACAGGCGCAGAGAGTGGCCCAGCTGTGATTTAGTGAGGATGTTAGGAAGGAGGATTGGACTGCTTTTTACACTAACACACTTCTAACCACTGCTCCCACCTGAATATCACAAAATAACTGGTTGTCTCCTTCAAAGAATAAGAAAGAAAGAAAAAAAAAATTATTTCATTCTTCCCGGTTGCAAAGAAGACTCTGGGGACATAATCTAGATTTCCATTTGTATGTGCTATTATTTCAGTCATTGCCTTCCATTTCCTACAATTTGATTGTCGGCTTCCCTGGTTTTGGTGACCTGGAATTGGCTGGCAATCTAAACCTTCCTGTGCCACCAAGGAATTGTCAGCAATACAGCACACAGCTGTTCTCCCCGCACAGAGACTGGCACTGCTGCCCAGCAGGGACAAATGTAAGTGCCTCATCCAAAGGTGACGAAGCATAAGGAGCCCAGTGCTCGGTGACTTGTAGGTGATGTGGTGAGATGCACCCTGAGATCTTCAGCAGAGCCCAGAACACCAAATCGGCCCTTGGGTGAGAAATGCCTCTGGGGTGCTGAGTACCGTGCCCACAGAACTAGATGATGGATGACTCTGCTTTGGAGGTGAGGAAGAAACCTCCTAGTCATGTCTGCCAGGGCCTGGGCAAAACCTTCCTGACCTTATAACCTGCACACAAAATCTTCATCTGGTCAACCACAAGACATTTTCCACATGTTTCTGGCAGCAGAGGAGGGGAAACCCTCAAGAAGGGGGTGATTCCAGTAGGGACCAGCGAGGCAGAGGTGGGGCTGGGCAGAAGGTGCAACCACGTGGACAACCCACTGTGCCCGGCCTTGGTGGCACCATCGGACTCACTTCTCTCCACAGGCAGGACCAACCCTGCCTTCAAAGCCTTGTCTGCAGCTCGGGGATGTAGCCGCAGCCAGCGTTTAAATGCTTTGCAAGCTGAACAGGCAGTCGCTACACAATTGATCTGGCGCAGAAAGGGATTTGCACGAAGTCCTTTTGCAAGATGGATCATTCCTGCAAAGCCTTATTTAAATCCAAAGAAGCAAAAGAACCCTCTCTATTCAGGACTGGTGACGCTTATTTGTTTATCCCCTATGAAATGCATGCATTTGGGACATACACGTATGCGTATCTCTATAAAGGAAAAAGAAGAATTCATGTTCCTAAAGAGAAGCTGGTCTCCACAGTAAAGGGCTGCTTGTGATGGGCTACACAAGTGCCAAAGCCTGTAGCTTTGATGGTGTTACTTCCAATATGAGAGCTGAAAATAGCTCAAAAAGTGGAGAATTGAATCAAATAAAATAGAATATTTCAGACCGCATGCTAGTTTATATGCGGAGAAACTGAAACACACAAACATGAATGCTGTCTTCAAAGTGTACCATGAGTCATGCTAGATGGAAGAAGAGTTAAAATGCAATTTTGACTCACAGTCCCTTAGTCTAGGGTCTGAACTCCAGTTTTTAGACTGGATTCCCATGAAAAGAAGGCTTAGGCAATCATGCTGTCTGCCACGATATCATCTACTGCCTCCCACCGTGTTTCTTTCCCCAGCAATTTTGGAAGGTATTGGCCAATCTCAGTGAAAAAAATAAAAAAACTAGAAAAAAAAAATCAGAGCTGCAAACTGCAGGAGATCAGTCTTTATCAGTTCCCGTGGACCTGTGTCTTTCTTTCCAGTATCGAGCCTGCCTTCTCAAACGGGAGAAACTAAAATACTGCCTTGGAACAAGGCTAGCGGGCACCAGTATCACAGACACTGCATTTATGTAATTATCAGGATCTCTGGGGCTTTATACAAAATTAAAATTACAACCAGGCAGCAACACGATCTGCACATCCAAGGTCAAGCTGTGGGAACTGCAGGGTCTTTCAGCTGACACTTATTTGACTTAGTAGGTTTTCCACTATGAAGAGAACCTGCTTTCATCGATGCCACAGGAAACTGGAGAGACAACTTCCAGAAGAAAGCACGATCCAGGAGAAGGTGAAGCAAAACAAAATCTGCGCCCATCCTCCCTCCTGCTGCCCTTCCCTCTGCCTTTGCAGCACTTTCCTAACTTGAAGTCTTTCCTCCTGATGCTCTTCCTCACCTCTGGCAGTGCTGCAGCCTCCCTTGCTCTCCACCTCTCCCCTCTGCTGCTAACAAGCATCCTGGCCCTGCTGAGCCTTGGTCCTGACTATCCTGACTCGACGTTGGGCTAACACAAAGGCACGGGGTCTTGCTTGGGACCACCGCTCTGCACAGCATCCTTGCCCGGTCACAACCTGCCTCCCGCCGCCGCAGCAGATGCTCTGGCTCTCGACCGTCGGGAGAGCAGGCAAGGGCATTTTGGTTTCTTGCCCAGACTCCTTACACCACTACACTCCTCATGATGAGGAAAGAAAAAGAAGATGAGCGCAGCCACCCCAGGCCTAAATATCAAAGGAAAAAAAAAAAAAAAAGTGGTTTGAACCCAATCCACGCCAGCAAAGACTAGAAAGCAGCCAGAAAGGCAAGTTCAGACCTTGATGGTAACTTTTCAAGGTTTGGGAGTTACTGTAAGTCAGGACTAGTGGGAAAATGAGAAACGGAGCCACGCTTGTCTAGACTTTGTTGGCGTTCACATCTGAAGAATCAGTTCAGCTTGAACCTGCTAGTTAGCAGAAACCGCCCCGTCCAGCACGTGGTGTTTGAGAAAACACGTGCCTGCGTCGTGGGGCTCTGTCAATTTGGAAACCAGCTGGGTCTGCCAATGCGGGTAGGTGAACAAAGAGGCTACTTGGTGCATCTGTGTCTGTAAGCTCTGAGGTAGGGAGGTTTTTTGGACTCTATCTTTCACCCGGGTCTGCGTGGGCAGCTGACCTTCCCCCCCGGGGCAGCAGAACCTCCCCACCCAGAGCGGGGTTAAGGAGGGACCTCCCTTTCCCAGGGTCGGGCAATTTCATCCAGCTGCTAAAACTGGCTGAAGGACTGAGCTGGCCTTTCGAGGCACTGAATAAATAAAAAAAGCTGAGGCTGGGTGATGCGGCAGGGCATGCCGGGTAAGGGCTGGCTGCCTCTGCTCTGGCCTGGCAGATTGCTGCCTGCTGCACAGAACCAAAGCCATCTTCCAGCCAGTGATTTAACATTCCAAGGGAGCAGATTAATGCCTGCAAACTTCTCAGTGGAAGCATTCAAACGCTAATTGGTAGTTGCAAGTAATTAAAGTAATTTACTCAGATTATAAAGAAATTTCTTAACAGTGATTAAGCAACTCTGGGACGTGTGTAGTTGTTTGTAATCACTCCCCCAGGGGGATTAAAGCTCTTGGCTGCATGTAATATGTCTTGTAACACCCTATGGGTCCTGTTGGCTCATGATAGCAGAGAACAGCTTGTTGGAAGAGATATAAATCAGGTCTGCACGCACATAAAGTACATCACATAGGGAACAGATCTCCTTCATGGTCCAAGCCTGGGGAGCAGGAGCTCCCCGCTGAAGGCAGACATCCCATTAGCCGGGTTTTGCTCCACAGACAGAGTCCATATCATCCCGTCATAAATATTAACGACGGAAAAGGCAGAAGGGAGGACAGGGCTGAAGGCAAACGCAGCCCTCAGCGTGGGGACAGGCTCATGGGATAACTGTGTGGGCACTTCTGCCTGGTTTCCATTTGCTAACCCATAAAAGGGGAATATATCCACTAAACTAGTTGTTTTAGTGCTCCAAAAGTAACAGAGGAAAAGTGCCAGATATCTGTTAAGATGATACTTAACAGATTATATTTAGCCAGTACTAATCAGCAGATTATCACTCAGATTATTTCATGTCCTTGTTATCCCAGCCAAGCCTCGAGACCTTGCTCAGCCTGGATTTAGGCTCAGGGAGACAATTCCTGCTTTGAGACATGCAGAGGAAGAAGCCCGCATTGCTCATCTGTGACATAAGGATTTTTCTTGCTTACTTTTTTTGCTTTCTAGTTAAGATGTTACGCAGTGATATATTCCCTTCCTAGCCCAGAAACGTGCACACATGGCTTAGCGAAATTCGGTGGAGTCATGTCACAGATAAACATTCTGCCTTTGATGTGCTCCCCGCTGTCGGGCAGATATCTTTTATGTTAGAAGGGACGACCTGGAGGAGCCAAGGCTCCTGCGGAGCTGTCACGACTCCCCTTGCCCTGTGCTGCAGCCCCTGGAGAGGCTGGTTGTCATGTTGACGTTGGCCATCAGCTGGAGTGTGTCCCCAGAGGAGCAGAGGGATCCCTGTTACTACCCTTGCCCAAAGCATGACCTCGACAGCTCTGTCCTGCACTGGAATTAGGATTTCTTCCAAGTCTGCTCCCTGCCCTGAGCACACAAGGCTGGGGAACCTCCCTGGGACTGACGGCACCGTCCCGTGTGTCTTCCGACAGGCAAAGAAGTGCTTACCATGTCTTGGAGTCACAGCCAAGACGCTCTGCCTTGCCTTCAGCAGGTTCCATTTTGCCACAGGGCTCTTGCAACTTGAGTAAGAAAGACTCTTTTAACGTGTGTGTCTAGGGAATCAGACAATTACAAGGAAAATATTCTTCTTATGTTGCAACCTTCTTCCCTCACAAGCTGGTGGCTGGGGTCTAACTATTCTTCAGCACTACTAGAGTTTGTTTTCAGAGTCTTTTTTCTATGTTGGGAATAAAGAACTGTAAATATTGCATGAATGTTGACTGCAGAAGGATGCAAGTTTACCTGTGCAAACAAGTGTTGAGCGAACTGGGGAGCTCATCTCCTGCAATTACTTTGGCACATCATTTTGGTATTTGCTTTCCACAATTTTTTTGACCAAAGGAAACCAATCATTCAATTTATTATTTCTTTTTTTTTTTTTTCCCCTCTCCAAAGGCGACACAGAAAGGATGGAACAAATTCACATTTTGTTTGTTTGCCTGTTTGAAGCATGTGCCTGGGAAGAAGAGGTTGTTCCGCCAGCTCTGCTGAAGGACAGAAATACACCACAACCTTCAACGACGCCAACGGGTAAACCCTCAGTGTCAGCATTCAGGGGCTGTGCTGTGGCCATTGTTACATTGTGGTGCATGGGACATGCTTTCCAGACTCAAATATAAATAGATTTTATTTTTTTTCTCCCCTGTGTTCTGTTTACTGTGCGTAGAAATCTGATTTTCCCTAATGGTCCTTTATAAATAGTTTCCACCCACCCTCTGCTTGAAAGCTTCTCTGACTCACATTGGAAATTAGGTTCTTCCCCTCCTCGCTATTGAGAACAATTATAGCTCTTTGTTCAATGGGAATTAAGAAGCATGAGGGCTGAATCCATCCACGGGAAAATTGTCACTCTCTTTTGTTTTCCGCCTGCAATAATTATCCTGCCAACCGCTCGCTCTGACATCCTTAAACCCTCTGTGCCTCCACCAAGCATCCACCATCCCTCCCAGCGCCAGTCTGCCGGCGTGCTTTGTGCTGATTCATTTTTTTATTGGCTTCCGTTAGCCACATCCTTGTTTTACCTTTTCTTCCCATTTCCCAACCAGCTGTGCCTTCCCGTCGGGAGAGAGGTGCCCCGGGAAGGCAGGACTGGCCGAGGTAGGAGAAGAAGGAGCAGCTGGTCCTTCAGCAAGACCCCAGGGGTTTATTATTTCTCATAAAAACTGACAGCTCTGTTGCCCATGGGGACCAGAGCTTTGGGATGCCCCCAGGGGCTGTCCTGACTAAGGGGCCCAGGCGTGATGCTTTGGGGTGACGAAGAGAGAGCAAAACACAGCAAGGAAAGAAGGCGGCCAGACTCCTGGATAAATGCTTTTCTCTTTCCGCAAGTCTGCTCCAGAGTGAAAACCCCTGTTTTAAAGAACACAACCAAATTCTGCCCATTTTTTTTTTTTTTAAGGATCCAAAATGACTAACCATTGACCCCTCCAGCCACACACTCATTTTTCATTAAAGTGTTCCTTGGATCTTATAAGTGGAGAGAGAGAGAACAAGCAGGCGAATGCGCGAAAACAACCAAGAGTGCCCTGGGGCTATAATAACCGAGGTAGGAACATTTTAAATTATACCTTGGGTCAAAATGATTTTAGATTGATCAGAAACCAAAATTACCCCTGAGTTCCAGTTGATTGTCTGTGTCTTGAGTTCATCTGGAGGCTGCGTTTCTCCAGCAGCCCCCATTATCATTATTATGAGGAGTGTGTATACATTGACCCTGTTATTTTAAGCAGTAGAGGAGAAAAGAAAGAGTCTTTGAACCTTAGAAACCCACCAGTTGAAGGCAGTGCACCAGCTGGAGAAATGTGCACTTTTTTTTCTACCCTCTAAATAAGGCCCAGGTCCCTCTGGGACCCCGGTGGGGAGTTCCCCCATGTCCCTTGAAGGACCATAGGAGTCCCCCTGGGGCCACAGGGGCTGCCGTGGTCCTCACCTGGGCATCCCAGCAGGAAATTCTGTGGCAGATGTGTCAACCCGTGTGGAACACTCAAGAGAGCAGTAGTGTACAAACCAAGAACAGTATTGGTTTTTCATTATCAAGACAGTAATAGCAAGACAAGAGTATTTTGTAGCTGTTGAGTTGGAAAACAAAAGAGGCCATTACCTTGTAAAGTTGCCCCATCTCTTCAGCACCTTCTCACTCTCACCCTAAATGGCCACATGTGGGTCTCTGTGACCGTGGGGGTAGCCTGTGAAATCCCCACTGTGGGCTATGGCACAGGCACACCCAGGAGCACCATCTCCTCAGGGTGTTTAAGAGTTAGTTAAAAACCAGCATATTTCAGTTTATATATATATTTTTTTTTAATATATACAAATATAAGCTTGTTGCATGATGTAAACCATTGTTAGATGTTGCAGCTTGATATGTGTTGCTGCCACTTTCTTTAGATGTATATATTTTTTACTAATGGTGATAGGTGCTGCAGGGGACCTCACACGCAGGGGCTATTCACGCTCATGCTCCGTGTACCCCTCAGTGGTGTCATACCATTAACCCCCCCCCCCAGCTTGCAGACATGTGGTGGCTGAGGCTGAGTGTGGAAAAGGGCTCGCAGGAGGGGACAACAAAGTCCTGTGCAAGGTAGTGGCTGGTTTTGCAGTTTTGTGGTGTATAAAACCTAAATATTATCATCTTGTTGGTATTGTCTTGACGATGAATGAGCTATACCGACTGGCCAAGATAAGAACATCTTGGGATCAGACTGATTGAGTGATCAGCCTGAAACCTCCCTGAGAAGGAATGTCTGTCCTCAGCCGTACAGGGGAATTTTCTCTGTCTGCATTTCACTGCAAGTAGCTGAAGATGTTTCACTCTAGCTATCCCCATGAATACTATGATGTCTAATCAGATGCAGAGCTTGGGATTTTCCCTTTTTCTACCTCAGAAAGATGTCCTTTTTTTCTGTTTAACTCATTTCTCTGGCATTCAGCTTGAATGCTGGCACAGCACTGCTCCCTCATCAAGAGGTGTGATGTGCACGAGGCGCTGCCATGCATCCAGGTGATGTGACCTGGGACAGGCCATCATCCAGAACAGGACATCACTTGTCCATGCCTGTGGTCCTCTGAACTGCTCGGTATTAGCCATGGGATACCTGGGCTGATACCCTCAACCACTCCCAGGAAAGTGTAGATCTTTCCTAACTACTGTGACTAACCTTGTTGTGATTTGTTTAGCTCTTAAGACATGGCAGGGTCTGTTTAATGAGCCACGTGCTGGGAACTTTGGATGGGGGGCTTTCTGCAGAGCACACAGCACTTGAGCATCTTCTGAGCTCAAAAGGGAGCCGCAGAGCCCTGCCTGCCCCACAGGGGTCTCATAACAGCTTCATTCTCTCTCCTCCCAGTCTCCTCTTTGACTGATGGGGTGGGTTTTTTTTGGCTTTCACCAGACCTGAGGGGAGCTCAGAGGCTTCCTGGCGCTTGAAAGAAAGAAAGATAAAAATAGTTGAATTTAAAAAAAAAAAAAAATTTAAATTATTTAATTGGAGGAAAAAAAGAAAAAAAGCTCAAACTCTTCTTTTAAAGCAAGCAATGACTTTTACTGCTGACTCCATCCCGTTGGAGCCTTGTTGTGCTCCCTCCTGGGTCTCCCACCCGGGCGAGGGGAGCAGCGGCACTCGCCGAAGAGGGAGACGTTTTCCCATTCAGCCCGTGTCGCTCGACTCGGGGAGACACGTAATGAAGTTGCCACGCTCTCGACACCTCCCCGGGCTGTGACATGTTCAATACCATCACAAATTACTGCTCGGGTAATGCATGATTAATCCAGCACAAAGTACCTGCCAGTCGGCGGGGGGTGGCGGAAAGCCTTTGCCGGTGGTTAACGTGGCACATTAACGAGGGGGGACGGCAGGGAAACACCGGCCAGGTGTGGGAACGGGGGCCACAGCCCCCCCGGGGATGGAGAATAGAGGGGTGTGGGGTGGGGGAAGGGGTTACATGGGGGTGCCTAGGCGTGCAGGGATATCCTGTGGCACCTCTCCATCAGGGCTGGCTTCTGCTGAGTGAGACCGTGAGAACGGCTGCAGAGACATAGTGGTGGAAAAGCGATACTGGCCGTGAGTGACAGGACACACTAAGCCTCTGCCTGAATATAAGCAAAACCCCTGAGCTTGCAGCTATCAGCTTGCAATCAGCTAAACTCCAATGTCTATTTCTGATGAGCCTTTTGAGCCGGTGCCATGTTAGTCCTAGACAAGGAACCGCTGCTGTTGGACCGCAGGTCTTGGTCTGGTTGCACTGAAAGCACCAGTTGATGCTGATCACCCAGGGCTCTCACTGGAGCAGGTGCCAAACCGGGCAGGAGAGGGTTACTTAACTGCAATCACATTTTGAGGAAAATGTTGGAAATATTTCCCATCCTTAAGCGGGATGAAAAAGGAGAAATCTTCACCAACCACAAAGTTTGGACCTAATAGTTCCCAAACTGTTTCTTGGACCAGAAACAACTCTTTCTTCGATTTCTCAAAACAAACCAGCTCAATGGATTTTTAAGCCCTTCAGGAATGGCAGCCTTTTACTTCTGTTTTGCCATAACATTCCGGGGTTTCCTAGCGGTTTTGGTGCTGACCTTTTAAGTTTTCCTCCAGATTTGTGAGAAACTGTAAATAAAAAGTTTATTTTCAACTAGTACAAAGGAGCGAGTGAACTAACTGGGAAAAGTGCTGAAACCAGTATGTTCTCGCAAACCGATTTGGTTTTGATTGATTTTGTCCAAAAAATCAAACAACTTGATCCACTTGCTAGAGAAGGATGATGATGCCTTGGTCAGTCACGGGGAATGGCGAAGCCAGACTTCAGCCCCCGCTGCCGCTGGGTGCTCCGAAACATCGTTCAGATCCAGGGGAAGCTGCTGGGGGTTACGTGGAAAGCCAGCCCCCATCCGTGGTGAGTGTGGCTCGACCCCTCAAAGCATTTCATGCCATCGCTGGCCCCCAACGAGCCCTCAGACTGCAACAGACTTCGGTGCTGACTGAGCTGCTTTGGATTTAAGCAAATGACCCCGAGGTGAAAGCTTCTGTATCTTATTACCAGCCCCAACCATCTACAGTCTGGGCATTTATTTGTGTTGAGACAGAAGAAAACATCCCACGGACCAGCCGTCCACAAAGGGAAAGAAAAAGGTTTCTAGAAAAAGCAAACAAATTGTAGGTACGCTTGTGTTACATGAGTTTTAACTAAAGCCTCTCCTCTCCGCAGAGCAACAGCAAACACAGTGGGAAATAAAAACAAAATTACCACTGCAAAGCCTATAATTGCATTTCAAAACCTACAGCCATTAATTCCCAAAAGCGCCAGGATCAGAACTGCAAATAAAAGCAGCCGCCGATGTGTTCTGCATTCGGGGAGATGCTCCGTGAGTGCAACGGAAACGCTTCCTCTGCTTGTAGGACTTTTTTCACATGTGCCTTTTCCCCCAAATAAAGTAATTACTTTTATAAAGCTGCCTGAGATCCCACATCATTAGCAGAACACAGGGGTGGATTCACAAATCGCTGGAAAGGCCTTTTTCCCCGACTGAGACCCAGAGCTCACGCAGCCGCTCGTGGCACCGTGAATGTGGAGCCCCACGGCTGGAGGTGGCCGTGACGCCCAGGTGGGGACAGCACCCAGCACCACCTGGGGATTACACCTCCATGGAAAAGGAAGGCAGGTTGTGGCTTCTTCCCACTGTCCTATGCATGTTAGCAAAAGCCTATTTTGCAGCTTGCCTTTTTTACACCTGCTTGGTAAGTACCTTATCAGGGATCTTTTTTTCTTTTTCTTTTTCTTTTTCTTTTTCTTTTTCTTTTTCTTTTTCTTTTTCTTTTTCTTTTTCTTTTTC
>JAOQGH010000062.1:3875922-3890343 GCA_025769975.1 Gallinago jamesoni | reverse complement strand
GTTATTTTCTCCGTTAAAGGGAATGGCACCTTCCCATGCCTCTCTGCAGGCAGCAGGGTGGGCAGAGGTGCTGTGCTGTGCCATGGAGAAGAAAGGGAAAAGATAGGCAAAGAATAAAGGGAGAGAGGGAAGGAAGGAAGGAAGGAAGGAAGGAAGGAAGGAAGGAAGGAAGGAAGGAAGGAAGGAAGGAATGGGGTGCATGCCCTGGGAAGTGTGAACGGTGGTTGGAGGTTATAGAAAGGACGTGGTGCCCTGGGTCTAGAAACACAAGGAGGACACCACAGAGGGCTCGCAGTGGTGGAGATGGCCTATCCATGAACAGCACTTGAGTATTCCCAAGTATTTGGGCTCTTTTTCTAACTGGAACCTGGGACTTCCTCTTCTCTAACCCAGAGGCAAGTTTTTCTGGAAACCAGGGAACTGGGGAAAATCCTCCCACCTCCCAGCTGCCCACATGGCTCATGGCTACAGAGCTGCCTTCCTCCCCCTCTCTCACACCTCCCTCCATTTCTGCAAGTCCCTGGGAGTTGTTAGATCATTTTTCCAGCTCCTCCAGGTGTCCATAAAAACTAGCTGCAGATTTCTCCATGGAGAGAGAAACAGTGGTGAGGAGGAAACCCAAATCCACAGTGGTGCCCCCCTTCCCACTGGTTTTCCTGGGGAAAGGGAGAAGTTTGACAGAGGGCAGGGACACCCAGTTGCTGTGCCAGGGGCTCTCCAGCAGGAGACTTTCCAGAGGGGCAGCAGGCTCCCACTTTCACCCCATGAATACCAAGGGGCTTTTGCAGCTGCAAAGCCCCATCCAGTGCGCCCCAATTCAGCTCTTGCTCCCACTTCACTGACAGCCACGTCTCTTTGAAGAGAGTGGGGACAAGTGAGGATGGGAGAAGCCTTCAGCTTATGGCAGGAAGGTGTAGTGCTGCCCAGGATCACTGGAGCCCTGAGGTGTAACTCCCAAACACCCTCTCAAAGGCTCTGCCTTGGCAGGACATCACCCCGGGGAGGATGCTGGCAGCCTGGCCATGCCGATTCTGTGCAACGTGGAGCGTGAAGCCGTCTGGGCTGGCCCACAGCAGGGAGACGAGAGCAAACAGCTCAGGGGAGGGGTGGTTTAGGGATGAGGTGGTGGCAAGCAGCAAGTCTGCCATGGATCTTCATCACGTCTGAAAAGTCAAAAAGCTGCCCACTGGGGGAGAGGGCTGGGGCTGGGGTAGGTGGAGATGATGGGGTGGAGTAGGAAGGGAGTGCAGAAGAGAGGCAATTTATTCTTTTTTTTCTAGTTTTTTTGTTTTGTTTTGTTTTGGGTTTTTTTTTCAGGCAGAAATGATCTCATGTTTTGTCTAATCTAAATTCTGTCAAGCAAGCAGGGAGTAGAAAAAAAGAGAGACGGAAAGCGAGCAAGGGAAGGCTACACACTTAATAAAAATCTGCTAGACACATGTTCCCTGAGCTCAGAGAGCAGGAAGGGGGAGCCAAGCTGTACGGAGCCTTAGGAGAGAATTAGAAAGGCATGCTGGGCTCTCTGAGCTCCCCGTGGCGAGTTTCATCCTCTTCTTCACCTGATAGGGAGCATCTCATTCAGGGACAAGGCACAACCATCCTCGGGTTGTGGGACCTCCCTGCCACAAGCCGGCTTTGATCTCTGGTGGATGCCAAAGAGTCTGGGTTAATGGCCAGACCGAGATCCCCGTGTCCCTTCACCTGTGTCTCTGATTCCTCCCGGGGTCATTAGGAAGGAAGGAATGTTAAACATGCCAGCAGCTTTCCCTCCTTCGTGTGGCATGTTTGCTTTTCCCATCTCACTCGCTAAATCATACGGAGCAGGACAGATGCTCTCTGGGCCGTGTCTGTGGAGGGAGGCTGAGAAAAGCCTTTTCTTTCCATTCTCATCCTCCAAAAAGTTTTCTCACCTGATAGATTTCATTGGCTTCTATTTTTTTCTTCTCACAGCATCCACATGTGGAGGAGAGCGGGGCTGTATGAAGAAGCACGGCCAGGAGGACCAGCCTGCTGCTTGGTGCACGTTTGGATCCAGCAGAAATCAGTCAAAAGAAGTAGTGGTGGCTTTGGTTTAAAAAATGGCTTTTCTCAGCCAGATCTGTTCATCGCTTGGCTAGAAAAACATTGGTGCCAGCAAAATCAGGAGGTGTTATGGGAGTAGAAAGGGGAGCCTGGAGATGGGAGCAGTCCAGCTTTCCTGCTCTGCTGGCTTAGGGTGGCAAACGTTAGTTGTGGCTTCACATGGGCTTCTTGTCACATCCACGCTCAACTGCCAACGTGACAACTTCCCAGGGGAGAGGAGTCCCTGCCGGTGTCCCTGCCTGCACAGCACATCACCCCCGCTGAAGATGTCTCCTTTGGCTGCCGTCCTTCCCCTGCAGCACGTTGTTCTCTGGTTTGTCTATGTTGCCTCATTGACAGAGTTTGGATGGGGCCAGTGTGCCCTGAAGAAGGCAGAAACCACCAGGACAGCCTCAAAAGTGGCTTCCCAATTGATGCCTAGAGGAGATCTCTGGATGATAACTGCTGTGAGGTGTGTTGGCACCCAGCCGGTGTTCCCAGCATTGTCCTAGTCCACAGGTAATTTTAAGAAATGAATGACTGTGGTAGGTGAGGGGGTGAGATATGGGGTTTGCATCCTACTCCAGAAAACCTTTTTTTCACCTCATGAGAGCAGGGGCTGCTTGAAGACGAGCAGCAGCATGGCTCTGGTTGGCAGCTCCTGCAGGTCCTCATCCCAGACGTGGCCAGGGATGCTCAGTGTCACCCGGTGAGCACCCTCCATCCTCCTTCCAGTGACACAGTCCCAGGAGGTGCTCACGAGGGGACAGTGAGTGAAGCTGGCCCAAGGAGAGCAGTTCTGTCACAGGGGGGAGAAGCCATGGAGAGGCGAGGGGAGGGGGCGATGGAAGAGTTGTGATCGAGGCCTCCAAATGAGGATCCTGAAATACATTCCCAGGCCACAGAAACCACACTGGAAAATTTGCTTCGAATTGTGTGCTGTCAGGGACGGAGATGGGGCTCAGAAGAGCAAGGCTTGAGCAGCGCAAGCCCAGACGGGGCCTCTTGGTGTCGATTAACAAAACAAACAAACAGCGTTGCCCATAATGAGCTCCGGCTTCGAGCCGGGGAGGAGGGTGATTAAAACAGGATGCCACCGCTGCCATGTGCTCTCCGGCTTGGGGAGAAGGCCTCATGTCCCACAGTCAGGCAGTGCCCACGGACCCTTCCCAGATCCCCGGGGCAGATTCCTCTCAGCCCCACAGCACGATCTGTGGGGACTGGGGGATGCCGCCGGCACCTTCCCACGTGTCCCCAGGTGGTTTGGTCTCTCACATTCCCGTCGTTTTACCGCAGGGCAAAGCGTTCAAATCCATCATGGGTCCCTCCGAGATGGATCTTGTAAAAGCAGATTTCAAGCAGGGGCGAGGGAGAGGCAGGGGTCAGTCTTTTCTCCCAGGTCACAGATGACAGGACAAGGGGTAATGGCTTCAAGTTGCGCCAGGGGAGGTTCAGGTTAGATATTAGGAAATATTTCTGTACTGAAAGGGTTGTCAGGCATCGGAATGGGCTGCCCAGGGAGGTGGTTGAGGCACCATCCCTGGAGGTATTCAAGAGATGTGTTGCCAAGGTGCTCGGGGATATGGATTAGTGTTGGGTTGGTGTTGTTTTGGGTGTGCTGTGTGGTTTGTGTGGGGGTTTTTTTTTGTTTGTTTGTGGTTTTTTTTATTTTTTTGTTGTTGTTTTGGTTTTTTTTTTTCATTGGTTGGACTAGTGATCTTAAAAGGTCCCTTCCAACCTAGGTAATTCTGTGATTTTCTGCAGTGCCAGTGATGGGGACCTCAGTGGCTCTGCCCAGGGTGGCCCCCCCGGGTCCGGCAGCAGGAGATGTGCTCTGTGACAATCTGGCTGCAGAGGGCAGCCCCGCTCCCAATCCTTACCCTTCCACCCCAGAGCGACACAGAAATCACACCATTACTAGACTGCTTGTAATAAAATCCCACTGCTTGTAAAACCTCTTTCAAGTGAGACCCCAGATGGCATTTTTTTTTCCCTGTTCAGCCTGCCCGTAGCACAGTGACAGAGCGGGACCTGCTGTAAATTGAGCTGTGGCTCCAGCTCCAGGGCTCCGAGGACGGGGCTTGTTGGCCTTTCCCCGCTCTCCCTTCACCTTCCTCTGTATCTCCAAGGTCCATAGAAGCTCCCTGTTAACCGCTGGTGCTTGGAGAGCCACAACCCCTCACAGGAGCCCTCTGCTCCTGACCACTGGAGAGCAGAAGAGTGAGCCCAAAACACTCTGTTTGCCTGGCCCTTAGCACCTCCTAAGCCATGGCAAAGTTCTCAGTGATTTCTCATCTCCAACAAGATTTTCACATGGTTTGTGTGCACCTGAGACCCAAACCTGTGAGCCAAGAGGCACAGAAGCACATGAGAAAGAAGGATGCTGGTGCAAGGACTCATCTGATTTTCCATCACATATTTATTTGCAGCACCCCGGGGTCTATCTCTGGACCCCACTCCTGCTCTGAAGGTCCTGGCTTTCCTGCCATTGTCCTGAATCACAAAGCAGCTTCGGGGGCCTGGTGTGTGTTGGGGCAGTAATGAAACCCGTCTGGGACCCGATCGCTTCTTTATCTCCCTAGCTCCGTGTTCCTGAGGACCAGGTTTTTTAATTTGTGTTGGATAAACAATATGGGATTGTGTACGCAAAGAAGCTCTAATTATCCCCTCGGGTTGTGTTTCCTTAAAGGAAATGAACTGGGCACGGCGTTCCTGCTGGAGAGACGCACTGGCCCAATAGCTTCCAGATTTCTCCCTGTGCCACAACGATCCGGCATCTCCGGCTACCCCAGAGAGAGGAGAGGGGTGCTGCATGCTTGCTCCCGGGGGCTGACTTCAAACGACATGGGGGTCCCTCCTGCCTGAATAAATGCCCCCAGAACATGGGGGTGGGAGCCTGGGGGGTCTGAGAAGGAGACCGGAGCCTCACGCAGCAATGGGGTCACTCTGGGCGGTCAGAGCTGCTCACCCCACCAGGTTGGGGACCAGCAGGGTCCCTTGTGCTGTACAGCTTTGTCCCCTGGCCCCCAGCCCTGCAACCTCCCTTTGTCCCTCAGCCTGTTTCTGCTCCCCAGCTCTGCTCTGTGTCCTTCTCTCCTCTCCAGGATCTTGAGCATTGCTGCTCGCAGGTCTTCATGGCTCCTTCTGCCCATCACATCTGCCCATCCATCCCCTGCTCCCGCTGCCACCCCAGCCACACAGGCCTCTGCTATTGCAGGCTCCTCTTTTAGGCAGGATCATGGCTTCAGCCATCAGGACTTTCAGAATCCCTTTCCCACCCCGGGCAGGAGCTGCTGTGACAGCAGATCAATTTGCCTCATTAAATAGGGAAGCACAGAGAGTGGATGCGGAGTAGAAACTAGATTGCCTCTCACCGGGGCAATCCGCTAAGGCTAGTCTTGATTCACATCTTTAATCCTTCCTACCAGGAGCTTAAAGCCACACGGTCTCACCCTGCTGCCCGGGGAAACGGTCCCCACAGAAAGTGCTTGGAGGCCACGAGGGAAATTATCTGCCAGAGATTACTTGGGGTTTGCATGGGGCCAGACCGGGTTTGGAGCCGTTCTCAGATAAGCTATTACTTACAGGAATTGCCTGGTTATTCACCGAAACCGTGAGCTGCTGTAGAAATGCCACCTCGTGCCCTCCCTGGGGGCACGTAGAGCTCACGTCTCGGACAGCTCGAAGAAGTCACAGCTGCTCCTAGATAACCCCCTGTAGGCACGATCATCTGCCCATGCGAGAGAGATGAACCATGAATCTTCTGTATTTATCCCCACTCCACAACCCTCACCAATCTTTATTTACGCTGCTGACAATAGCTTTGGGCTATTTTTAGGCTTTATTGCTGATAGTATCTTTAATGTTATGGGTAGTTAACTTGGCAGCAGGGGAGTTAATGTGGGAAGCTTCCATCTCTCCAGGGACCTGCCATCAAACCCTGCTTATGGGAAGTGAAAAGGAGCATGGTGGATCCTCCTCTTAATCCACTGACCTCCATGGATGATCACTTAATTGGAGTTGATGAGCGGCCTGGGGTGAGGATGGCACCGGTGCCCTGGTAAGAGCCCCAAGACCTCCTGAGAAGGACAGATCCTCTGAGATGGCTCTGAGATGGGTGGCTGCAGCAGAGGGGTCAGCCCCTGAGCCCCCCATGCCCCATGTCCTTTCCCAAGGGTTTGCTTTTGCCTTGCCTTAGCTGCTCTACTGAAGCCAACCAAGCCAGGCAGAGCAAGAGCTGGGCTTCTGCAAGGGGCTGCTTGAAAAATGGCCCAGGGGGTCTGGGATTTGGGATGAATGGAAATGGGGGTAGGTGGGATGCAGAATTT
This sequence comes from Gallinago jamesoni, assembly GCA_025769975.1. Lineage (NCBI taxonomy): Eukaryota > Metazoa > Chordata > Aves > Charadriiformes > Scolopacidae > Gallinago > Gallinago jamesoni. The sequence goes on along the minus strand of JAOQGH010000062.1, from coordinate 3,883,954 downwards.
TGGGGGTTTGGGCAGGAGCTGCAGAGACAAGGGGGAAGATCAGGCTGCTGGGCAGAGTTCTGGGGTCCCTCCGACACGTGAGGAAGACGAAGGGGAACGTGTGCTGATGAGAGTGTGGCTGTGAAGTGGGGTGACAGCCAGCCCCTCGCTGTCCCCCCAGCCCCACCGGCCTCGGGAGCAGCGCCAGCCCCCCCGGAGCCCCTGCACCCTCGTTAGCAAACTGCAGCGAGAGGCCACATGGTCGTACAAGTGTAACATAAACCGTCCATTCCCCGTGCTTACTCGCTGGGAACCGGCTTTACCGAAGGATTTAAATTCAATTTGTTTTATTGAAGTTTCTTTTCTTTCCCCCGACCAATGCATCAAACTATCATTTTACTGAGATCAGCTGCTCTCAGCCTCCTCTTACGCCCTCCCTTCTCTGCTCCCTCCCCTTGCCCCCCACATCCCACTGTCTGGATGAGCCCTCTAATTCTTTCTCCTCTTTCAAGCCCACCAACGCTTCCTGCGGTATTAGCTCGAGAAATGCCATGAATTTCCTTTGTGTTCCTGGTTGAAAAAGGCGGAGGGTGGAGGTGGGGGGGGGGCGGGAGGGGGGGCGGATGGTGTGGGGGGGGAAAGGAGAAAAAGCACAGCGCGTGGCAGTGCTAGGGCTGACAATAATCTCTGCGTTTTTTCTCCCAGCCCCAAGTTTATCCCTGTGCAATTCAGCGTAGGAAAGCTAATAACGATGTGTCAGGAAGACCTGATGTATATTTGCAGAGTTGAATGGCTGGGCCAGCAATGCCTCCTGCACTCCCACCCAGGGCTTATTTGTGTCTGAAGACCCCAGCCCTTTCATGCTGTTTTAATATTCGTGATTTATAGGGGCGGTGTCTTTTATTTTTTAGCCCTCTTTTGTTCTCTCTCCTGCCCACCCCATCCAAAAAAAATAAAACAAACCCAAGGAGAACCCTGCCTTGACTGTGCCTCTGCAGGTTTGTCCTGCTGGAGTCCTCACGGGTGCGGGGAGCTCCAGAAAATTCCCCCCAGCCCTGCCGCGGAGGGACAGAGCCGAGGACCCCTCAGCAAACCCCAGAAACGTGGTGTAGCAGCCCCGAGGCGTCTCACCCAGCCACACGAATGAGGGGGCTAGTCTGATTTATTAACGAGCTTGATTAACGAAACAGCGGTGACATCAAATAACAGGGCATTACCCAGGGCAAGCCGGCCAGCATCTTATCAGCTGGTGCCTTCCCTCTGCCTTCGCTGGGCCTTGCATTCCTGTGCATGGGTGGGCTCTCAGTTAGACCATGACCCTGCCCAGATTTATGCCCCTGTTTATCTGTCAGCGTTGGAAACCATCTGCGGGGAGGGTGCCTTTGAAGCGGCGGAGCCCTCAGCAGGAAGGTTGCTTGCAGGAGGATGGACGATCTCCTTTGCTCTCTCTCACCCCCAGTTCCCTGTGCGAGAGGGGGATAGCCTGGGGAGAGGCAATCCAGCACGTCCAGGCATGGGGACATCACTGGCCTGTGGTCTACTTGGAGGTGGTTGGTCTCCAAGAGGTGCTGGGTCAGCCTCGTACTTCAGAAGGGAGAGAAATCCCATCCTTTCCAGGGGGAGGGAATGAGATCTCCAGAGAGATGAATTGTCCAGGGAAGAGAACCCAAGAGCTTACCTCATCCCAGACCTTGCTTCCCACAGTGGCCAAAGCACCATGACAACAGGTCATGGTCCCCTTGGACAGGATGGAACTTTCCTCCAGCCAGGATCCTGCTGGGATGGGGAGGGTGCTGGGGGCTGAGGGCTCCATGGGACGTCACATTTGATGCCAGCAGCTCCTAAACAGATCACTGGAGCTGCAATGGGAAACACAGTCTGGCTCGTGAGGTTTCCAGGCCGGTTCCTAGTTTTTAATATTTTAAAGCTTTTGTCCACACCTCTTTATTTGGGTTCTTTAAATCTGTGGAGGAAATTGCCTTGGGCTCACAAGAGTTCCCTGAGATCCTGGTTAGCATCAGACAAGGGTAAGGAAAAATACAAACCTATTCTAGCAGAAAAAAAAAAAAAAAAGGATTAAATTCTTGCTTACGTTACCTGTGACCTCAAAGTCACAAATAACGGGAAGGCAGTAATAAAATGCAGTTCTGCTTCACACCAAGCACAGAATCCTTTGCTGCTTCAGTATTTTGGCTACCTTGCAACACCAGCAGCAACACAAGCCTTACACCTCACAGATGGTTTGTTCTGGGGAGATTCCCAAGTTGCATCTTCCCTCTCTGCCTTTTCATACAAAATGGGACCATCTGTCTCTTCCTCGCTCCTGTTTTTCCTCTCTGCACAAGTCATGCTGCCGATCAGTGCAAATGCAGGGTCCTTCTTCCCCGTAGTCTTCCTCGGAGAGCACAAGCGGGGTCTGGTCTTCCCCAGCCCCTTCTGGCCACGGTGACCTCTGGGCTGCTCACCCATGGTTGCAGTGGTTGCAGTATTTTCTTTATCATCAACCATGACAAATATCTCAACATAAACACCCTAAAATAAGCAGGGTTGTTTTTGTTGTTTGGGTTTTTTTTCTGTTTGGTCTCTATAGAGACCTCAAGTGAAATAGAAGCCATACAGACGACAATTTGTTTCTCAGTTTAGGAGTTTGCCATTACATCCACTGTTTCCAAAGTAACTTCTTTTCCCATCTAGACGTGTTCCTTGGGTGCTGATGCTCTGTGGCTGCACGTCGGGAGGGACCGGACGTGAGATGGCACGAGTGGCCAGGATGAGGGCAACGGGATTGCCCTAAACCTGCCAGCCCCATCCCTCCACGGCAGCACCTTGCACAGCAGTGGCTTTTCCTTCCCAGTTCTTCCCCGGTACCAGCCATGCCCTGGCGAGGTGATAACATGTTTATTTCCTAAGGGGGAGAACAAATAACTTCCTGAGTTCTGGGCTCTTCTGCGCTTTATTATCCTGCTCCCTAGCACCCGCCACTTGCAGTGGAGAGTCCCTGCATTGTAACGGCAGAAACAATTATGTTTTCATTACGAAAGCAAATGAAGGCGCTTGCTTAATCGAGTTTATTAAATACCAATGAAGTCCCTGGGTAAATGAATGGCAAAGAGGCTTTCTGTGCTCGAGTCAGGAAGGAAAGAGAGAAATGTAACCAAGGCGATGGGCTCGCAGACACACGCGGCCGGGGTGGGCAGGGAGCTCTGGGGGCATCAGCCCGGTCCTCGCGGGATGCCGGCTGGCCCCGGGGCACATGGCCCAGCTGGGAAATCACATTTCAAACCCCAAAAGCCGGTGGTCCTTCCAGCCCTCTCCTCTCTGGGTTCACTGGGGCACCCTGGAGGGTTGGGGGGCTCAGCAGGAGCACGCGTGGGGGAAGACTGCAATGTTAACCCCATTTCTCCGTCTGATCAGCGCTTCTCCTCTCTCCCATGGCAGCCTTTGGATGGTTATTTTTAGCTCCCGTTATTTCCCTCAGGCCAACTTTTCTGTCACATTTCATCCCTTTCTCAGCGTTTCTGGTTGTTAACTTTCTTCCTTCAAGATGCCTTCTCTTCCAGATCTTCTCTCCATCTGCCTTTCCCCCACGCTCCCAGCCTCTGGGGGATGGAGGAGAGAAAAGTTTGGGGATGGAGAGCAGGCAGAGGGTGGCTGAGCCAGGCTGCCAGCAGGGAAGGGCTCCTTGGGCAGGATTTGGGAAGCTCTCCCAACATTGCTGAGGGGACTCTGCACTGGCGCCAGGCAGGAGGAGCTGGAAATCCCCTGGCAGCACCCCGGAGAGAGGGTTTGCTCCAGCAGTTCTGCTGCCCGGGGCCAGGTGGGAGCCAGGAGGAGTGAGGGAGGCTGAAGGCACCCCAAGTCTGCTTGCTGCTGCTTCCTCCCACCCTTCACACACACACACCCCCCGTGTGATAGCAGTGGTCCCCAGCTGTGACAATGGGCTTTGCTCCATCTCAAGGCCTTCAGCAGGAGGGGGGAGGCTGCAGAGAGGAACCCTGAGCCACATGTCTCTCCTGGGGCTTGCACATCTGTGCCAGCCAGCAGTGGGGTGGCAGGGAAACAGGCAGCCTGATTGTCCTCCCATGGCTCCCCCGCCTCCATCCCTGCACAGGCTGATGGGCACCAAGGCACTGGGGGGATTCCATCTCCCCCAAATGTTATTTTTCTTTGAAACTGGTCGTGACAGTCGGATGAATGGATTTCAAAGGACAAACCTGGCTTATTGAAAAAAAAATAAAAAAATAACCCAAGTGTCAGGGCTGATTTGAAATGGAAAACATGGTCCAGGGAAGAAAAAAAAAAGACAAAAAAAAAGAAAGACAAGACTGTTTTCTACTGAAATGCATCAGGGAAAGGCCTTTTCTCTGCTTCTCTTTGTCCTTCCTTCCTTTTCCCCCAAAGCACTTCTAATGTCTTCATCCTGCTACTGCTCCTTGTGTGGCTCTGTCCCTTTCCCCCAGCACTGCTCATGGCAGCTCCGAGGGCTGGGGGACGGGTTCCTGACCAGGTCTGTGTCCCAGCTTTGTGCCAAAGGGTGTGCAGGGGCTGGGGCATGCCTGTGCCAGCCCCCCTTCCTCCTCCCCAGGTAGCAGAAAGCACACGAGCCCCGGGAGCAGCAGCACCGGGGTGTCTTTGCATGGCAGCGTGCCCGAGTGCGTCAGCCCAGGTGATGAACAGGGTGTATTTGCTCTGTCACAACATCCTCTACTTTCCTTTGTCCCCGTGGTGAAAGGAAAGCCCAGATTTTCTTCCTTTGAGCTCATTTCTCTCCCCTCTGTCAGGGCTGCTGGACCTCAAAGGACATGCAGGCAGATTTTTGGATCCCTTCGCTTGCTATTCGGAGGGCTGATGCTCCTGCACTGGCAGCACCGGGCACCGAGCATCAGCTGGCAGGGATGGCTTTCCTCAGCTCCCCCTCAGCTCTGCGACCCTCCCCGGACGATATCACGAGGTGCTGACGGGGCAGGATGGGAACCCCTGCATGGCCAGGGCAGCCTGGTGCCCCGCAGGGCCCTTGGTTTTTGCAGGTGATGCTGTAGGAAGCCTGGACTCTCAAAAAAACTGGAGAAAAAGCTTCCAGCCGAGTTCCCAATATAGTAACAGTGCTCCTGCTTGTCCTATTTTGTGGTGACTCTTATGCACCTCGCCTGGCAGCACGGACTGTTCCCAGGGCTGCATTGTGTTTGGCCCCGATGCTCAGATATTGCTAGTACAAGATCCTGACAGTTCTGCGTTGCGCAGCCTCGTGCCCTACGCTGGAATCTGCACAAAAGCTGCCACTGAGGCGTGCCAGCCATGGTGTTTCAGGACCGGGACACGGGTCTCCTGCCGGCACAGGGACACAAGCTTTTGGGCACTGAGATGGCATGGGGAAAACTCATGGGCAGGGAAATGCCCAGGACCATGGCTGGGATGCAGCAGCAGGCTGGAGCACTGGCACTGATGCCCACTCGGGACTGCCCAGTCTGCACCACGCAGGAGCATCCACCACTTTGGGTCCCCTGCACATCATGCCGAGGCTCTGGGTAGGCACAGGAGCACTTGGGGTTTCATAAAATGTGCCCAGACCAGGTGGGTCTACTTTAGCCCAGAAGAGCACTGGACATTCCTATAAATACTGAGAAAGCCACAGTGGCATTAGGCAGGAATAAACACCTGCACATGAGCCCTCCTGCCCCAGGACACAAGCCAACCACTAACCTGTAGGGTTAAGATAAAACAGTCCCTAAGGGCTTCCCATAATACTTCCTCAAAGTGCTTTTTAGGACTTTTTGCAGTACTTCTAACAGAAAGAGGTGTTTGTCCCAGAGCGGAGGCTGCGGGGAGCTGCAAGATGGGGCTGGCCCACTCCAGGACAGTAACTGGTGTGAGTGGTGTAACACTGGTGCACAGCAGCCCCGAGCATCACCTGTGCCCTGCTCTCTCCATCGAGACCAGGATCACAGCTACCTTTCTTTCTCCTCTTGCCGGGCATCATCCTACTTTTTCTCTGAATCGTGGGCAGAGACCGTGTCGGTGGGAAGCTAACGAGGAAAATCCCAGGTGTTTTGGGGCAGCAGCCATTGCAGGAGGGGCATTTGGAAAGTCTGGTCCCAGTTTGACCCGCTGCGAATAGGTCCCTGCAATCTGTGCTCCACTCAAGTCCCGGACCTGAACACAGATGTCCTCGAGCATGGGCTGCGTTATCAGTTACGTGACACTGCTCCTGCTCCTTTGCTGGGGAACTGAAGCATCGTGACCCAGATGAACATCGAACACCAGATAACGCGTTTCCTCCCGCGAGCGCTCAAGATGGAGAAATCACCCAGCCTAAAATCCACAAAATTGCAAAAAACCCTGGAACCACGTGCCCAGGAACGCTGGGGGTGGCTGCCCTGGCATCGGCCGCCCGAGCCTCAGCAGAGCCTCTCCGCAGCCCTTCTGCTGGTGGGAATGGGGAGGGGAGGAGGATTGGTGTCTGCAGCTGCTCCCCCTTGTTTCCCATGTCATCCTCCCCTGCTGACCGAGCACCTGGGACCCCGGGGCCTCACCTCATTCTTCTGAAGTTCAGGTTTATTAAGTTGTGTATTACAGGCTGTTTGTAACAAATCACCACAGAGAGAAAAACTTCAGAGATCGCAATGGCTTGGACCAAGCAGCAAACCCAGGTTATTTATATTTTATAATGTGAAATCTATGCTTGCTCTACAAGGGCTTGGGAGTTAGATGCCTTTCAAGCTCCTGAATAGCAAAATAAGGCTTGAAAGCAAACACCGCTGGGGTATTTTCCATCATTCAAAGCAGGGGGTTTGAATTCCTCGTTCTGTTTCTGTCTCCCTCTCCTTTCCCCTTCCCTCCCCCTCCTTTCTTCCTTCAGTGAGGATGTCCCACAGCCGGCAGGACCCCTTCCCGCAGGGCCCGTTCCCACCACCGCCCCGGCAGCACACGCTGTGCTGGGGAGCTGGTCTGGGGGGGCTGCTGCCTGTGAGCCCACGGGCCGGGCTTCCCCGCTGGCTGGGGTCACGGCAAAACTCAGTTGAACCAGGAAATTTCTTCTCTGTGTGTTACCACACGGTTGTTCCCTGTTCATTGAGCTGGGGACAACTCTTCCCCGGGGCGTTGGTCTCCGGTCCTGTCTGCTGGCACCCCCACCAGTCCCAGCACAGGGACACAGTGGGCTGGGATGAAGCTTCAGCTCTAGAAGCCGCTTGAATTACTGTGTTATGGGTAATGGGTAGGTCTGCCCAGCTCCTGTTACAGACAGCAAGTCCCCGGGTGTCACACACACCTCCAGCTGAAGGTTTTTGAGAGCTCCACACCAACATCACTGTGAAACACGGAGGCCATCAGCTCCAGGTCCACCTTCCCAGGGCTGGGGTGGCAGGGACACGCTTTGAAGAGGCATCTTCACGGCTGGAAGTCACTCCTGGGGTGTGGAACTTGGAAAAAGCAAAAAACATTAGCAGCCAGCTGCTTTCCCGTGAGGTTTCACCAGCAGCTCCTGCAGCCTGCCATCTCCAAACGATGCTCTGCAAGAACCCAGGGCAGAGAGGAGCACACAGGCGGGGCGGAGGAAGGCTGGGCTTTGGGGGGAGGCTCATTCCCACCCGGCTGGGGGGAAACCCCGGGGGTCTTTCTCCACCGTAACCCCCCCCGCCGCCGCCGCTGCTTCGTGCGGTGCCACCGCTGACCGCGCATCCCTCCGCCCCGCGACCCCCGTGCGGGGATGCAGAGGGAGGAGGGGATGGTCGGAGGTGCCGGGAGGGGACCGGGGGGGGCACTGGGAGGAAGGAACTGGGGGGGTTGAAGGGTCGGGGGGGGGGGCCCTACCACCGCGCTGCCGCTAGGGGTAGATCTCGCCTAAGGAGAGCCCGCATCCAGCCTGCGGGAAGGGCAGGGAGGAGCGGGAATGGGAGGGATGGGAAAGGAGGGGAGAGGGAGAGGAAAAAAGAGAAAAGAAGAGGGAAAGGAGAGGAAAGGAGAGGAAAGGAGAGGAAAGGAGAGGAAAGGAAAGGAAAGGAAAGGAAAGGAAAGGAAAGGAAAGGAAAGGAAAGGAAAGGAAAGGAAAGGAAAG
>JAOQGH010000062.1:3855315-3875839 GCA_025769975.1 Gallinago jamesoni | reverse complement strand
AAAGAAAGAAAGAAAGAAAGAAAGAAAGAAAGAAAGAAAGAAAGAAAGAAAGAAAGAAAGAAAGAAAGAAAGAAAAGGGAGGGAGGGACAATGGACTTAGCGGTACATCAAAGGAGCAACACTCTGGGTACTTTATTTTATTTACACTCAGGACAAAGCACACACAGAATAGATCTCCACCCTCCAGTTTCATAAGGGTTTCCTGCCCGAGCCAAACCCCAGCTGCTGTAAGTGACCCAAGTGACATGGGGAAGGAAACAGATGCCCCACAAGTGGGTGGTAACAGCAGCAGAGGGAGGGGGGGTGCTGGCTGGAGACCCCTCTGCCAGCCGGCCTGAGGGACAGGCTGGCAAGGCAGAGCTGCTGGAAGCCCATGGGGACAGGGAATGGTCTCTCTCAGGGCTCTGGGGGGTGCAGAGTTGTGTGTCCCCTCATACAGCCAGCCCTGCCCGAGCGGTGCCCACCCCAGAGTGCTCCTCCCCAACATGGGAGCCTCCCACTCCTTATCAGTGACATCAAAAAACAAAGAAGGAAAATTATTTCCTGCCCCAGACCAAAATCTAGGTGTCAGAGGCATCATTCCGTACACATTTGTTGAAGGTGTAAGAAATCATAGGGCTGGGGGAGAGATTTCACCCACAGTTCTGGGACCAGTAGGAAGAGCAGACAACAGGCAGAAAAGGAGACACAAAGCCGCAGGGGGACCTGGAGATGGTTGGAGTTCCTGGAAGCCCATCCTGCCTGGTGCTTTTCTTTGTGCTTTTCTTTGCTGTCTCAGTGGTAGCAGAGGCCTGAAAGCGGGGATTTACTAAGAAAGCACATTCAGGCAAAGCATTTTGCACGTGTCATTGTTTGGCAGCTTCCTAAACCCTGGCAACTGAGTCATTGCTAGATGACTAAAATCAGCCCTGCTGTCGAGATGAGGAAATCAAGGCACTGAGCATGGCAGTGAGGGTGATTGTCTCCTTCTGGTCACACCAAAATTGCCTGGAGAGCGCAGTGAGGCTCAGCAACCCTTTGAGATGGGCTCCGGCTCGGCACATGGAGAGATTCCAGCAGAGAAGACGGGCAGCTCATGAACCATTGGGCAGAAGAAGCACCAACAGCCAAGATAGCTTGGCTTTTACAAACCTCAAAGCTGAAAAGTCTGTTCTGCTGTGATGTCCGTCACCATCCATGCCACTCACCCAGACCAGCCATCCCCAGGACCTCCTTCGTGCACCTCGGAAACACAGCCATCGCACAGCTGCTGGGCTGCTCCGGGAGGGAAGTGAGAATCACGACAGAGGCAATGGAAATCAAAGCAGGGGAACTGGGAAATGACCTGTTTTGGCGTTCAACCAAGCCTCGAGACAAAGCTGGGCTCCGGAATGATCTTTCTGGGTCAGCGGCTCCAGCATCTGCACTTCAGGTTTTGTTTGCACCTTTCCAAGCAGGCGAAGGAGGAATGTGGGACTCCAACCTGTCTGGTGGCTGGATACCTGCACACGTGGACATGGCTCTCAGAGCCCAGGAGCAGTGGGAAGGGAAGCTGACAGGGTATTAAATGGCACTCAAGTCCAGTTTGTTTAGAGATTTTTTGGTTTGAAGGAATTTTTTTTTTTTTTTTTGAGAAAGGGTTGAATTTCAGCTTAAATCCCATTAATAAACATCTCCTTTGTTCTTACATTGAGCTGACTTGATTTGTAGAATGTACATGGAGGACTGGCCAGAGTGACACACCCAGGAAAAGCCACCATCAACCTGATGAGGAATTTTCAGGAGCACAAGTGAAGGTTTCATGGGTACTTCACACACATTCGATGCCGGTGCTGGCGCTTGCCATCCCACTGCTTGCAGGCAGCTTTGCCTTTAGAAACAGACAAGAGGTAACGGGCACAAACTTGAAGATAAGAAGCTCCATCTAAACACGAAGAGGAACTTCTTCACTTTGAGGGTGGCAGAACCTTGGAAGAGGCTACCCAGAGAGGTGGTGGAGTCTCCATCTCTGGAGATATTCAAACCCGCCTGGACACGTTCCTGTGCAACCTGCTCTGGGTGGACCTGCTTTGGCAGGTGGTTAGACTAGATGATCTCCAGAGGTCCCTTCCAACCCCATCTCATTCTGTGATTCTATGAACAACAGCTGCTGGAGTGTGCTCAGCTCCCGCAAGGCAGCTGCTGCTCCAGCACCCTTGGAAAGGTTTTTGTGGCCCCATCCTTTGGAAAAGAGGGGGCTGAGCCAGAGGAGCCCAAGCTTTACAGATTTAGGCCCTGGAAGGAAGGGACTTGGCATCGTTTTTCCATGTGGAAAGCCCAAAGGTGATAGATACGAAGTCAGGAGGGACATGGAACTGTCATGTCCCAGAAGGGAAGGATGCAGGTCCCTGGGTGCATAGCAGTTCCCGTGTTGGGGACAGGGCTGGGAAGCCAGGACAGGCTCTCTCTGGATGCTCCATGAGTGTCCACCCATCACGGGGCTGCTGGATGCGTCCAGACACCTGTGACATGAGGGTACACTGGTTTTCCATGTGGGATTCTCCACTTTGCAGAAAAGAAATGAGCAGGATTCTGCTCTCGTGATGTGGGGCCCTGCAGCCACGGGGAAGTGAGAAGCATCTGCTCTCCCCACGGCCATGCATAAAAGAGATTTGCAAAGTTAGCTTAGCTTTTAAGTCAATTCATCAGCGGAGTTGCAGGTGTCAAAGTGGGTTAGCAGAAGAAAATCTCAGGAAAATAAGCAGATGGGTGATGAGCAGCCAGCAAAATAAAATCACCAGAGTGCTTTGTCTTGATTTGCTGGAGCTGCTGATATGCTCACAGAGCATTACAAACACTGGGGGATGAGTCCTGCTACCCCATCATGAACAGAAGATTGCTTGGTCCCCAGAAAGCAGGTTTCTCGGGAGTTTCTCCTCCATAACGTGGGAATGTATCATCACACCTTGTCACAGAGGCAGGACATTGTGCCTTGGCAGGAACACAAGAGCGGTGAAGAGCCTGTTGGTTCTTGGTTTAAAATGTAAGGGAATTCAGAAGCCGTTTTGAGAGTCTAAAGGGAAAAAGAAAAGAGAGAAAGAAGAAAGGAGGTGGATGTAAGAACTTGGGTGTTTCTATAGCAGCAGCAACGCCCTGTGATCAATGCTGGGAGCAGGTGGGACCGCATCCACGTCACTCATCCCAGCATGGTGACAGTGCTGTCAGCAGACAGATAAGGACCGGTTCCTTGTACGACTGATGTCCCACCACGCGCATCTGGGCTGAATCCCTTCCCCATGAAGCTGGTGATGACGAGGGAGGGGGGTGGAGGGGAAGAGAGAGCCCACTTGGAGAACCTGCGGGAGAGAAGGAGGAGGCAGAGCCAGGAAAGACTCCGAGGAATTAAAATGCACCTTGTTTTTGTTGGCATTTCCCACCTGAGGGGCTTTTCTGGTGAAAATGGTGCGTTCTCCCAAAGAACCGAGTCCTGTGAAGCACTGGTGGGCATGAAGGCCGTGGGGAAAGGGTCAGGCGGAGGGTCTGTGTTCCCCACCAGAGCTGACCTCTGCAGCACAAGCAGCGTGAAAGAGGAGCTCCTGGGGCAGCGGGAGACGGGGGGGCAGAGCCTTCCTGCGCCCACCGCTCTCAGCAGAAAGTGTCCCGAGGACAGGAACTGCGAGAGCTGGTGGAGAGTCAAGAGAGCAGCTGAGAAAACACATTAATGCACCATAAAGAATGTCTTTGCTTCCCAATGATCTTTTTTATTACTATTATTTATTCATTTATACACCGCTGCTTTGCTTTTTCTTCTTGTCTTTTTTTCTTTTTTCTTTTTTTTTTTTTCTTTTCCCTTTTTACTTCTACCAGGCCTTTCAATGCTTCATACCACCCTCTCCACCCCTGGAGACTGCATTTAAATACTGTCTGATCTTTAGGCAGAGAGCGAAGGGCTGGCTGGAAGGCGGGTGCCGGGGGGGGTGGGGGGGGGACGGACACCATCAGCATGCCTGACACACGCCGCAGCCCAGTGAGCGGCGCACCGCCACGGCCGGCCACAGCCCCTCCACCGTCCAAATATTTAGATTCCGAAAAGGCTGGGATAGAAACACCAAGAAAAAAATAAATATTTTACAAACACAGTAACCGAAAACCTAAACAGGAACCCACCGCTTCTCTCTGCCCGGTGCATGCTACTGGATCGGAGCGAGCCGTGCGTGTATTCCCCAGCTGTGGCACTGACACTTTATTTCCTTAGAAAGGAATGTTATGCGGCTGCAGCGTAACATCAGGCAACTTTTATAGAGTTTTGGGGGGAATGAAGCAGAGTTATATCTCAGGATGCTGGACAGCTCGTTGGGCTGGTAACGTCATGCTGCTCCCCGCGGCGCTGACTTGGCACGGCTCAGGGAAATCAAAAACCTTCCTCTTCTGGAGAAAGGATGTGGGGAGCCCGGGTCTGGCCAAGCTCTGGGTCCGAAGGGCAATAAATGAACGCGTTTATGTGCATAGTGGGGTGGTGTGTGCTGGGCAGGTGATGGCAGGGCAGGCTGAGAGCCCGGCGCTCACTGGGAGCAACGGGAGCATGAAGCCCCGAGGGATGTGGGCAGAGGGATCCTGCAGGGCTCTGGGATCCTCTCCATGCCTGGCTTCAAAAGCGCAGGAAGCACGGGGACTCTGTGTCCCCACGCTGGCCCCAGGGCATAGGCTGGTGGCTGGCAGCATCTCCTGCCTAAGGCTGGCCTGTGGTCTTCTCTCCCAGCACAAGAAAAGTGGTCCCTCCAGGGCTCAAAGAGTCAACACCCCATTTCTGACACTATAACTGCCACCAGCCACCAGCATTCCCCTCTCTCTTCTGGAAGGTGCTGGGCTCTTTCAGTCAGCAGTTTTTCTGGCATTTATTTGTGGTCTCTGCAGACCAAAGCAGACCTTGTCTTTTTGACTCTTTATTTAGGGGTTCCTCAGGACCATGCTAGGTGTCTCCCTGCGACATCACATCCCTTTCTGGGAGAGGAGGAGGAGAGTAGATGGTCCCAAACCAAAGAGGAATGAGATGTTATGTCCTGTGGTGCTGCAGCTGCCAGTTTGGCTCAGCCAGGGACTGGTCACAAAGGGTGACCACCACCACAAAACTCTCCCTGGTCATGCCAATGAGCCACGGAGGAGTGAAGGAGCATGAGGCGCATTATTGGCCTCTCAGCCATCGAGGCAGGATGAGAATGGATCTCTGAGTCCTCCTCCTGCCCCCTCGCAGCCTCCCACCCACGGACCAGGCACCAGGGGCTCATGTCTGCTCCCCAGCTCTGCCCTCGGGGGAGAGGTACGTCTGCGCTGGAGGGCTTTGTCTTGGTAGTTGGGCTTTTTTGCTGTTGTTATTTTTAATCCGCGTATTGTTCTGGATTTACGTCAGAGACAGCAGGTTGGAGAAACGTGCCTGGCTCTTTGAGCAAAACGTGTCAAGGTTGGAAATGTGTGTGTGTGTGTGTGTGTGTGTGTCCCAGCTCCCAGGGCAAAACGTGCTGTCTCCAGCATGGCTTCACTGCCCTGCAGCAGCATCTCACCAGGTCCAGCAGTGTGTGGGGACAAGCTGACAGCCTTCATCCCATAGATTTCAGCAGTTTTCATCCACTCATCACTTTAAGACCCAAAACCAAGGCCTTGGCAGAAGATCCTGAGGAGGAGCAGAGTAGGAATGAAGGGCTTGAGCAGAGGGCCTGCAGACTGAGCAGAGGACTCGGTCTTGGGCTGCTGCACCGCACTGGGGTCCATCTACCCCATGGGATGGCAGCTCAACCCACCCCTGGCCACAAGGGACTCAGCAGCATCCCACCCTCCAGCCCAGAGGGAGCTGCCGAAGAGGCAGGAAAAGGCATGTCCTCCCTTGAAAACCCAGAGGTCCTGGTAGCCTGTAGCATCCCCAGCATGGCAAAAACCAACACTCCCAGTGAAACAGAAACAGCGGTTATTAAACCCGAATGAAGTCGGCACGGGTGAAGTTGGCTTGCCTGGAATGCAGCGGTGCCCCGAGAGGAATGGGGAGAACAACATACCCTTGGCTCAGTCCCCGGGAAAGACACGAGGCTGAGATATAGATGTGGTGACCTCCTCATCACTTGAGCCACGTTCTCCTTCTTCCTTCCCCTCCTTCCCCTGCTCCTTATCTCACCGGCAGCCCCATGCTGTGCTCCTGCCATGTCCCACTCCACTTGGGAAGCGAGGGGCTGCTCTTGCCTCCTCCCCACCTGCAGGGAGAGACCCCTTCTTATCTGTCCTGCTCGGCATTCTCAATAACCTTTCTGCAGAGCGTTTGCATGCCCTCAAGGAATTAAAACAAAAAACCACAACGCCAGGATCTCACTGAAAGCAACCAACTGTTCTCCTCGCATGTAAATGTTGCTGCTCTTTTGATTTTAAATGGCTTTAATGCCAAGTTCATCTGCTAATTCCCCTCCTGCCCCTCGTGTATTGTATATTAGGAGAAATGTTGTTCTGTATCATGAGCAGTTTATTTTATCGAGTTTAAGAGAAAATCCCATACTGAGATGCTGCAGATAAATATTCATTGTCACATCTGTTTTGGTTTAAGATTGTTGCCTAAAATGTTAAAAATACAAACATATTTGGCGGGGGAGAGACTAGGGCGGGAGGGTTGGTGTGGGCTGCTGAAGTCTGGGCCTTTAGTGCAGCTCGTCAAACATTTTATCGCCAGGAAGGAGAGGAATCACAATGAGGGTGAACTTCACTCAAGGGAAAGAAAAAAGGGAACAATGGTCCCAACAAGCCCTAGACAACTCCAAAGCTGGGGCCCTGCTCACAAGTGGTCCTGTCCTCAGCGGGAGCATCCCCCAGCTCAGGTCCAAGCTGAGGGGCTGGGGCACTACCTTGGCATCACTGGTGACATGGGAGGTTTCCCACTCCTACCTGCTCAGACCATCCTTGAGGACCTCTTACAGTGCTTTACCACCTGGCAGTGAGAAACAGATAAATAAAGGAAAAAACAGGATGTTTTCCTGGTCTCTGCTGCCATGAAGGATGCTGAGCCGTGGGCCAGCTGCTGTGGCCAGCAAGGTGTGAGCTGTGTGGCCCTGGGGACCCAGCAGCCCCGTCGGGAGTTGGCAGGTGGATGTGGCAAGTGTCTGGACCACACACACCAGTTTCCAGACCAGCTCCACTCAGCAGTGGTGTGGTGGCCTCTGCGTGGAAGCAGCTGGTGGGTCCCTTCCCATCCATAGCTGACAGAGGTCCACATGACAAATGAGCATTCCTGAATGACTGGCACCAATTAACTCTGCTGGTAGTAGTTTTCAGCAGGGAGGCCAAGAGACGAATTGGGTTCTGGTGTCTCCAGAAAGGCTTTGGCCAGGCCAGACTTGAGACACACAGTGATGGGGCAGCATGGGACAACATCAAGGAGGTTCAGTTTGGCACAGTCTACGCCGTCCCTGCTCTGGAGACAAACAGAGACCTTCCCTTCCACCAGTCCATTACCTCTGCTGGGCACTAAAATTTTATTTTACATTTAAATAAAATAAACTAAACTCGCTTGACCTTTTTTTTTTCTTTTAAAGCTTTTGCAGCTCCACTGACTGCAGCCAGTGAATATGGGAAGGCATAATAATAAGGATAACGTTTTCCACTTACTGAGCACTTTATATTCTCCAAGCACTGTACAAACATTAACTAATTAAACAGAGCAAAGAAGCAGCCCTATGCTCTGTCCTAGTGCTGGGAAATGGAAACAAGGAAACTCTGAACCAATATGTCAATAACATCAAAGTCCTATTGTCCTGGCCTTGGCTTTGTTGCAAAGGAATCCGAAATTGTCTCAGAGTTTCCAACACGGCTTCAGGCTCTTCACACTTGGGAAACAAGTGTGAAAAAAATGTTTCGGAGTCAGAAGACAAACCCTGATCAAAGTTGGCAGAAGTGGCCAAGGAGACCCCGGGACTGCAGCCTCCCCCTTTGATGCCGCCTCATGTGGGAGCCATCCCGGCGGCTCTCGCACACAAACCCCACAGCCCTTTCCGAGGGCTGGCATCTTCCTCGGGGCCCTCTCATGCGCATCTGGGGGATGTTTCCTATTAAGGATTCACACTCTGGTTGAGTTACATTCCTAATTGTGGAGACTTTAACGGCCCTAATAGGAAACACACCCGCAGCGGAGTCCCTGTGAGTCATTCTCCCATCGGAGCGGTCCTCGGGCCAGCTGCCACATGGCAGGGACACGCTCTGCATGCTCACCCCGGGGGGGATGCAGGACCAGGGCCCTGCGGGGACCCCCACTTCCAGCCTCTTCCCCCCACTTCCACCATGAGATGCCGAGAGTCCCTTGCCTGCTTGCTGTCTGGTCATGCTTTGCTGTGATTGTGGCTTCAAGAAGACCTTCTACGTTGGTCATCCCATTCCCAACTGCAACATCTGCAGCTCTGGAGGCAGGAGAGGTTGTGGATCAGAGCACGGCACTCAGGGACACTGGGGAATGACCAAGAACATGTTCTCCAGACCTTTGGTTAGTGTTGTCTGTCCAAGTGGATGGGTGCATAGCCATCCTCTGACTGTCTGCTGGGAGAAGGGAGTTAAAAAGTGGGGTCAGAAGGGTTCTGGCCAGTTCCAGAAAGTCCCACCCCAGCCCACGCCCAGAAAAGGGGGTGCTCCAGTCCCCCTTCCTGCAGCAGCTTAGGGATCTAGGCTTTTCTCCCCAAGGGCAGACACCCTTCTGTTTAGCAAACCGAGGTGACCTTCGAGTGTTGCCCATTTGTGCCAGTGCTCGGGTGACCCATTCATCATTGTGACAACACGCACAGCTCCAGGAAAAGGTCACCTCAGCTGTACCAGCCTTTCCCTTTCACATTTATGCTCATGCCAAATTAATTCTTCATCATAAAACCAAATGCCCCCATTGCAATTATTTGATGTTTTCTGAATCAGCTGAGTTTAAGACGTCTCCCTTTCCTCCTTCCCAGTATGTGACAATAATGTCACTCCATTATTGAGGGACACCAAAGAAAAAGCATCAGTCCATGCATTTTTAGGACAAAGTCTTTAACTCCGGGGATGTTCTGGCTGAATCTCGGTGCATTTTTCTGTGTCTGCTTGACAGCAATACCTGGTGATGTCAGATGAGCCTCTAGGGCCCTCAGCTCTCATTACCAACCTGTCTAATTAAGGAGAGATGCTGTTGCTGACTGCTTTTGGTGAGCAACAACAAGGATGCAACAAATGCCAGTCTCCATCACACGATAGAAAGCACCAAGGTCAGTGAGTTTTGGGTCTGGATCTTCAGAGCAGAGGTGGGCAGGTATCCCTGACATTTGCTTACAGCCATGTTATAGGCAGGGAGATGTCATCATCAGCATCAGGAGGCCCACAGGCAGGAGGAACATCTCTGAGCCCCCAAAGGGTGCAGCTCTTGGGAGAGCCCGGAGCCTTATCTTATCTGAGCAGACTCACTCCAGTTGCTAATAATTAGCAAGGGGCTGGGTGATAATTAAGGCAAAATGAGCAATCCCCCATCCCTCCCACCCCGGATGGAGGGTTGGGTTGTGAAAACAAGGTCCTTAAGGTTCCCATTACAATCGCTCTCAGCCCCGCACCCCCCACTATCTCCTGGCACTTTCACCGAGGCTCCTCCATGGCCCCTGGCTCGGGCTCAGCCTTTCCCAAGGCACCGGCTCTCAGGTTGGGGATATTTGGCTTGGGATCGCAGCGCAGGGGAAGAGGGAACTCTTGTTTTTATTCTTCTACAGTGGGAATGTTTTTCCTCCTGTTATTCATCAAATTCTGCTGGAATTTAATACTCACCAGCTCCAAATAGCCTATTGCACTAACAGTGATTGATGGTTTCCAATGAGTCCATAAATGCTGCCCCTCCTCATCTCTGCACTTTCTCTCCCTTCTCTCCCTATCGTTCCATCTCTCTTCTCCTTCCTTTCTCTCTCCCCATCTCCCGGGCTAGAGAGAAGCCGATCATGCTGTTGTTATGTGGATTGATTTGTTTTCTGTTTCTGCTGTGTTTTGGGGTAGGAAGACATCAGGGATTTTTGAAAGAGCAGTGAAATGCCATGGCCAATGAAGCCTGACTAGAAATTCCTCAGGTTATTATCTCTCAGATTAGGGAAATCTGGCAGATTTCTGTACAGAAAGGCTTCAGGAGAGGAAAATGACAAAGCTCGATGGCAGCTGCCCTGTTTTCCCAGTCTGGAATGGGCATCTCTGCCCGCAGGAGGGGGATGTGTTTCTGCACACTCAGACCAGAGCGTGCAAGGAGACCTCCTGGTCCTGGGATGGAGGGAATATACACAGGATTCACAGTCCAGGGGAAATGAAGTCAACTCTACCTGAGGTCGTAGCAGGCATGGAGCAGCCTGGGACAAGAACCAAGAGTGGCCATGTGCCCATGGGTGCTTATTTAATGGCAGCAATTGCTCAGTCCTTGCCTGGATGTGCAACTTCTTCTCTCAAGGCACAAATCCCCAGACCTTTGGACTGTGGGTTAGGGATAGCTGGTCCCAGGGAACAACTCTGGTCGAGTGATGAAACAAAACCCTTCAGTAAACCTGTTGACAGGGAGGGCATTGCAGGATGCACGGAAGAAGCTGGTGATGGTGAGTGTGCGAACAGGCCACCTGCACACACCTAATGTCTGTGGGGCAGTGTGGCTCCCCCCAAAACACAGCAGCCCCCTCCAAACAACGGGCTGGAACTGATCCCAGACCATGTCCTCTGAAGTCTCTGGGACTCCTAGCTGTTTACTGGACCTTCCCACAAGACACAATATATTATCCCTGCCTTTCTCCTTCCCTTTTGCTAGCTTTCCCGAGCAAAGCTTGCTTCTACCTGGTGGGGGCTGCCCTTCCCTTGGTAAGCCTGACGAATTCCGAGGAGCCCTCGCTATCCTGTTCAAATTAAGCTACCTGAGATAAAATCTGGGGAGCTCTTAGAGGGAAACAACTTAAAGAGATGTAAAATGGTAACTTGATTTACTCATTTGTTACTGAACGTTTGATTCCTCCCTGAACCGCCACCCAGCCAGCTGGGTTATGTGTCAAAGGAGGGGGGGGGGGGGGGGGGAGGAAGAAAAAAAAACCCAATACAGGCAGATCCCTTATCAGATTCACTGCATTAAAAGGATTTGGGGAATGCTAATGCAGACACAGGGAGTGGGAGATGGGGTTGACTGGCGAGAGGTGGCCCAGCACAATAAAGCACTTTGGCTACCCCCATCCCCCAGGAAAGCTCAGGGGCCCCCGGCTCCTGTTCTCTCCCCCAGCCTCGGGTAGCAGGGCTGGCAGGGCTCTTCCCACAAGGCAAATGCTGAATGAGGGTAATCTCCACCACACGGCAAAGGTGGGCTCCCAGCCTACGCCCAAGCCTCCACAAAGAACATTTCTTGCTGGTTAAAGTCAGTTATCTTTCGGTGTGTGGGTTAGAGACAGCTGTCTGAGCCTGCAGCACACCCCCTTTATAGCACAGATTTAGGCGAAATCACTCCGCAGCTGATGGGCATCCCGTGGTTTCTCACGCAGCATGGACGACAATGCTGTCCCCAAATTGATTCAGAAGACCCAGCCCAAGGGAGGTCTCTGGGCATCGCTTCCCAAATAGCCCTGATCCCGCATGGATGGAGCCAGGATGGAGCCCACACTGCTGGGGATGGGGATTCGAGTTCCCGAAATGAAAATACCCCCAGGATTAGGACCTGAGTCACACTAATGACTGGGAGAATTGTTTTGCAAATTAACAAATGCAATTTGCTTCCAAAACAAACGCAATCAGAAAAGGGCAAGGTTAGGACAGCAGGAAACACACTTCGCTCATTCATTTTGACAACTGCAGTTTTGTTTCAATTACTGATGTGCATCCTCCGTAATGTCCTCGTGAGCACGCTCTAGTCACCCTTGCCAAAACGATGAAGTCTTGGTAATAGGAGACCTTCAGCGTGATGGCTCCGCTATTAAACCTGTGCTGAGATGCGGAGAGAGCCATTTTTGTGTGTCCAAATGATGAAGGGCAGATTAGGAGGGCCCTGCTGTATTATACTGTGAATATATTTAGCTACTCAATGTGATATAGATTAAGAGCAGTGGGGAGCCTGGCAGTTACACTTCAGAGGGCTGGGAGGGAACATTTCCATTTAGCTGAGTTGACATTCGCTTTGCACGCACCTGTTTGATGGGTCCTCAGCCCCGGCATCTGCCCCATCTTGGGGCTGCCCCCCTCTTTTCCCCCAGGCTGTTTTACACCTTCCAGCCTTGGGCAGGATCCTTCCCATCCGAGCTGCCACTATGGCCACTGAAATCAGTTTCTGCATGAGTCAGACTTAAACCATGATGTTTTGAAGGGTTTTAAGGACTCTTTAGGGCACAGAGTCTCCTCTTTTAGGGCTCTTTATTGTCATTTTCTGTGCTATACAGTTCCCTCCAGCCCTTGGGATGGGACAGCCCTCATCCAGCTCTGCTGGAGTCAGTCCTGGGGCTGAATTCACATTTCACTCTTGCTGTCTCCGTGCTCAGCTCTGTTCCCTTCTTGTGATGCTCAGAGAAAAGGCTTTTTCCCCCAGGATGGCTCCTCTGCCTGCCCTTGCCCTCTGTGCACAAAAGCATCAGAACAGGTTATCCCTACAAATGCATCCATGGTCCATTTATAAATCAGATGGAAACATAAGTGGCCCCTTCCTCCCACCCCCTCACAGGGTAGATATGTCGTGCCCCCATATCTTCAGGGAGATAGATATTCATGGGTGCCACCAGCAGCACCAGGTTCTTCCCATACTGATATCCTGGGAGAAAACCACATTTTCTCCCCATTTGCAGCTGAGGTTCCTCCAGCAATCCTCTCTGTGGGGATGCCAGAACCAGAGAGCCCCAGAGCATTCCCCTCCTGCCCCACTGGAGCCCTTCCCTGCACTATGCCCTTTCAGGATAATCCCTTATTACTTAGGCTGGAAATTCCTGAGAGCTGGAGAACTCGTCTGATTATTTGCAGGCACAGGGCCATTCTGGGGACTGTATGATTTTAATAACCATCCCACTGCTGAGGCATGTGGCTTTAACAGCCCTCGGCAGCCCATCTTTCCACAGGGGTAATAGGAAACTTTGGAGACGTTGACAAAAAAACAAGGTTGCACTCAGCAAAATGAAAAGCAAAATAAAAAAAATCCCCCCCCCCCCTCCAAAACCTGTTTCAAGTCAACCAAAATGTTTTGTTCAATCGTAAAACAAGCAGTCCGTTTGCTTTTGCAAGCTCCCCATTTCTTAAACTTCTTAAGTGGGTTTGAATTAAACATAGGCAAATTTTGTCTGAAAACATCATTTCAGGGCAAAACAAACAAACAAAAAAAATCAGAAAACTTCCCTGGAAAAGCATCATAACAAAATGTTTCAACCTCGTTGATTTTATCTGATATCTTTTTCTTTTTCTTTTTTTTTTTGGAGGGGGGGGGGCAGGAAGGGGGATGTTAGAATATCATTGCCATTTAATGAACCATCTCGGTTGACCTGGAACTGCACTTTTTGGCAAACAAAGTACTTGCCAGAAAAGTTTCGCTCAGGATTGCAGCCCGTGTCGTTATTCGATGGCTCCTAACGAGGACCATGCCCGCTGATGAAGCCACCTTCTCCCGGCTCCCTCTTTAAACCCGCTGACGCTGTGTGTCGGTGAGCGACGCCATGTCGAGCACACAGAAAAGCCAGAATTTCTGGTTTCCATAAAGGAATATGGAGAATATTATCCAGTGAGATTTGAAACTGAGGTGGGAAAGTTGCCAGCGTGTAGCATTTTCAAAGAAACTCCTGTATCTCATATTGCTGAAAACTGGGAAGTCCCATGGGTTTAGGGAAAGGGGAGCCGGGAGAGGTTGTTGGGGGGTGGGGTGGGGTGTCCCTGTAATGGACATGGGGATAGAGGCAAAGCAGGGGGAAACTTTCTAAAGGGTTTCTTTTATATTAGAATAAGTCATAATTAATGCTATCAAGTGGCGGAAAGGCAGCTTTGGGTAATGTGAGAAGAGCCTTATCTCTCCCCGCGTCCCGTGGCCCGTCTGCGGCTCTGGTCCCAGGGATAACCAGGCTACATATAAAAAAGTGTCAGGAATGGGGTGGTGTGGAGGGATTAGGGTGCTGCTTATTCCCCCTCCTCCCACTGCTGAGGGGCCCAGCTCCTATCCCAGGGTAGTGGGGTGAGCCAGCCGTGGGACAGGTGGGGAAATCATGGAATCATAGAATGGTTAGAGTTGGAAGGGACCTTAGAAATCATCCAGTTCCCTGGGCAGGGACACCTCCCACCAGACCAGGTTGCTCAAAGCCCCATCCAACCTGGTCTTGAACAGACTGGGCTGAATATGGCCACAGTGGTGGAGGAACAAGCACCCCGCAGGAGGGTGACAGGGTACCAGGCATGGTGATGGGGTACCAGGCATGGTGATAGGGTACCAGTCATGGTGATGGGGTACCAGGCATGGTGATGGGGTACCAGGCATGGTGATGGGGTGCCAGGCATGGTGATGAGGTGCCAAGCACCCACAAGGTCCCCAGTGCAGCGTAGCCCATCAGGGTGGGTTTTGGCAGCCCCAGCACACAGTGCCACCAGCATCTGTAAAGGCTCTCAGGCCTTTTTGTGGTTTTATTAGAGCCTCAATCAGCCTTGAGGGGCCGGGCCGGTTACCATGTCTCTGAGGCATGAGCTCATAGTGTTAGTTAGGCAATTTGTTAAATAGAAGTTGATTAGAGGTTTCCCTGCCTGGGTCCCGCGAACCATATGGCGTTGTTTACTTACACTTTTTGGCCAAGCTCGCTTTCTTTTTCTCTCCTCCGGCCATCGGATCACAAGCCACATGATGCCACTTTAATCGGTGGCTTTGATACATCCTCCCCGGCACAGGGACTGTGGCACAGGCTGAACCCGAGTCACCTGGGCTAGCACAGCCCTGGTCATCGGGCAAAAGGCTGGGCAGGAGGGAGCGGGTACCATAAAACTCTGGTTTGGGTGAAAATCTTTTGCCAGACAGAAAAAAAAAAAAAAAAAAATTAGTTGCTTAAAATTGGTGGATTGAAAAATATTCATCAAAATGCCTGAGCGGTGAAAAAAACCTCTGTGATCTCAATTACCTTCTTCTGTAAGGATCCTTGCATAGCTGAAATTGTTTAGTTTCTGAACAGCGATGATAAAAAAACACTTTAGGTTTTATTTCCCCTACTTTGGCTTCCCTTGGGGAAAAGAGCCAGAGCGAGAGATTCCACGCATGCACATACACACACATGCATTCGTGCACACACAAAAGCCATAAAAAAACCCCAACAAACAAAAGCCTCAAAACTTGTTTGCTTTACATTTTATTTTATTTTATTTCCGCTGAAAAAATGTGAACTTCCCAGAGAAAAGAAAATGCGAGCTGCTTGTTTTCTCTTTGTGGCCTGCCCTATTTTGGGGGGAATTTGTTTTCCAGTTTGAAGCCACCCTTAGTCTTAAATTTCTCCTATTAAGGATAATGGTAGGAGCTGCCCTAAGCCATTGCCCCTTGGAGGAAACATCAAGAGGGATGGAAGTGCTAAATAGGAGGCAGCAGATCTGTTCACCTTCGGTCCTGGCAGGAACAACCAGGACCTTTCTTTTCCCCCTTTGCACCCTGAGAGGCTGCCCTGGTGCCGTGTGGGTGACAGATGGGTCCCTCAGCCTGGCCCCACGCTTTCATCCCCCGGCTCATCCCTCCCCAGCGCAAAGCAAATTGTCAAAAGCAAAACCGCTGAAAGACCGAACCGAAAATAAACATAGGTATAAGGGGTGATGAATGGTCCCTCCTCTGAAATTCATCTTCGCAAGATGACATAAGCTCACAGGCAAGTCGGCAGCCGCGGGGAGCTCGTCCAGCCTCTCCTCGGCAGCGGAGGGAAATGCCACAGTGGGAACGTGCCACCATGTGTCACTTCAGGCAAGAGATGCCTCCTCTGTGGACCAGTGGGGCTGCTTGGGGACTTTTGCTGCATCAGGTAAATGGGTCTGGCCAGGAATATGCACATATGGACTCTCCATGGAGCTTGCTGTGCTCCTCCTGGTGAAGACCATGGGGCTGGAAGAGTCATCCCCGCTGCTTCTCTCCTGCAGCAGTAGCTCACTCCTACCTCCACAGCCAAATGTCACCATGTCCCTGCAGACCCCTGCAGCCAAGGGGTTGGAATGGCAGTTGGAAAGGAAAGGCACTGGGACTGTTTGATCTTCCACTAGCAGCGTAGCACCAGAGGCAGCCTGCGTGGCTCCCGCCCAGGCATCTCGGGCTGGTGCATCAAGGATGTGACTTTTGGAGTCAGGGTCTCCATGTCACCCCTGAGACTTGTCCCTGGCTCAACCTTTCCTGGAGCCCTCAGCTGTGGTTGTGCACCTTGATAGCACAGTCATGCAGCAGGATGACCAGTGAGCTCCCAGCATGGGGGAAACCCTGATCCTCTCAGCAGGGCTTGCTGCCACGTCTTCAGTACCTTCCACCTCACCAGGACCCACGCACAAAACTACACGTCCTGGGCTGAGGTGGGGGAGCTTCTTCTTGTGCTAACCTTGCTATACCAGTGGCAAAAAATAAATAGCTTTGCATTTAATCTTGGTATGGATCGGAGAGGAGCCTGTCTGACCTGTCCGGTTGTGCAGGCACCATGAGCATGGCCCAGGGCAGCTGATGGGACTGGCTTTCCCATGCAGCCCCTTGCAGACGCCCTCCTCTGCGTCCACCACTCTCATTCTGTCTGTGTCATCCATAGGAAATGAGCTGGTAATGTAAACCATGGTTAAAAAGTCCCGTGTTTCTGCTGTTCCTGAGTCCCGAGCATCTCTTTCCACTGCGTACCTCTCCTTTCAGAGCACAGGGTCCCCTGAGGCCAGAACTGACTTTATTTTCTTGTCTCATGCGGCAACAAACAGACTGTGGATGCAGGACGAATAATAAATGGCATGTAGATAAGCCAGCCGTCTGGGGGAGTCACAGCACGAGGCACTGAGAGAGGGAAAGGCGGTGGTGGAGGGAGGATGCAGAAGTTAGCAACGTCCAAACTGGATTAACTTGTCAAATTTCACTGGGGGCTGCAACCCAGGCGGCGGTGGTGGAGCACGTGTCCACCCCATCACAGAGCCCTCTCTTCCCCAAGAGCCAGACCTGCCTGTGTTCAACCAGGACTCTGGTCACACACCACAAAAAAAACCTAAGCTGATGCAGAAGAATTTGGCTGTTGAGCATGAGGGAGAGAGGACGAATAGGGGCAGAGCAGAGAGGCCAAGGAACATTGCATGAAGAGGGTTGGAGAGGAGGAGGAGGAAGAGGAGGAGGAAGAGGATGACCATCTGGATGGTTTGGCAGATGTTCTCATCTAAGAGGACTCTCTGCAGACATCTTGGCATTACTGCTGTCCCCCTTTCTAGGAAACCTCTGCTCTGTGTGGGCAAGGAATTCGTCTCATGGCTTTTTTGGTTTGTGCCCATCAGCTGGGTGCTGGGAGGGCCAACCATGGAACTGGGAGGGAAAAAACAGTTTTAGAGCAGGGAACACACCATGGGGAAAGCCTAAAAACTGCAACCTATGCATGTTGGGGTGGTGGAGGCAGAAAAAGCAAGAGTCATGCCATTGACCTTCAACTAGCTTAAAGGGTGTCAGCAAGCAGGAGGGAGGGGAATGATTTAGAAAGGTAGAGGAATGTGTAATTAGGAAGATGGGATTGAGGAAAGGAAAACAGGTGATAAATTTCAGGGAATTAATCCAACGGAGAGAGGCAGAGGAGTGAGAAACTCATCTGTGGGAAGGGATGAGACCACTGAGGGATAATCTTAAATTGCAAAAAAGCGTGCAGTAAAGGTGCATCCCTTGAGTGGTGGTGGGGGGGGCGATGGCACAGGGGAGAGGGCATGGCGTGGCTCCGTTTCAGCAAAGCTGGTTGTGAAACACCAAATTCCTTCCGAGCAGGGATGGGATGAAGCCTAATTCTGGTTCTGCTTCTGCTTGCTGAGACTAAACAGGCGATGGGACCCAACCCAGTCCTTAGGAGACTGTTAGTCATTTTTCATCTGTCTCAGAAACAAATAAATCTCGGAGTGGTTTTTCTTGCACCGGCCGGGATCGGAGGCTGACCGTGTGCTTTGGCACCCAGCGTCAGCCACAGTGGGTCACAGAAGATGAGTTTTGTTTTGGGTAGTTAGGTACTTTTTTAGCTTTGTGTGGGCATCTTTACAAGAATCCGGGCTGGTCTGCTTCCTGAGAGCTGTACAGGGAGAACAGGGACACACAGAAACACTTTATGGCCTCTGCAGCTCTAGGTAAGTTTCGACAGGATTAAAATGAGCTGAGGAGAGCTTAGAGGCTACGAGCCTGATGCTTCCCACGATTGCTCCAGCATAAATGGGAGTAACTCCACCACACACACTGGTCTTACCGTACCATCAAGTTGGGGCAAGTAATGTCAGAGTTAGGCAGAAATTAGAGACAGAAAACACTGATTAGGTCACTTATTTCTTCCTCTTACCAATTAGACAGGAAATTATTTAACTGCTTTATTTATTTATTTAGGAATGTACCTCAGCAGGAAAAATTCCCCACAGGCAAGCTCCGTATTTTTGCAAAGGAAAGAGTGGAAGTCCAACTCGTTTATTAAACACAAACCTCAGTGAAGTGGAGGAAGCTTTCCTTGTAAAGGAAAAGCTAGGAAATAAATGTCTCCTCATAAGCCTTTGAGGACATGTGGGCTTCGTGGTCATTGTGGGGTCTGCTGAGGGTCCTGGATAACACGGCTCTTCTGGAAGACTCCCATTGCATTCACCTCCTTCACTGGAGACACCCTTCAATTACAGAGGGGATGCAGTGACCCTAGATCCCCTCTCGGGCTTGGGGCTGTGGATGCTGAGAACCACTGGACTGGTCCCATGGGGACAGCCCTGTTCTCCCTCATCCCACTCGGCTCAGCCCCAACTCGCCCCTTTCTGGGAAACGCTTCAGCCGATGAGGAATTTGCAGTACAACTTCTCCGCCGGGACGGGAATGTTATCACGTTGGACAGCACTTCAGCGAGGAAGATTTATGGGGCCCATAACAGAAGCTCTCTGGAGAGACCCCAGGAACGGTTCGAGATCTGCCCCAGGTCTCATAGCCCACAGCGGCGTGCACGGCCACGGCCAGGAGCAGCCGGGGAGAGCAGTGCCAGCGGCTCCCTTTCTGGCTTGTAGTCATCAACAGTCCTTTTTCTTTTCAAAATGATGATGAAAACCAATTTCCAAACCTCAGGATTTTGTTGGGTTTTTTTTGTTGTTGGGTTTTTTTTGTGTGTGTGTTGTTTTTTTTTTTCTCTAAACGGAATTCTTGTTTCCCAGCCAGCCCTGGCTTGAAGCTCATGAAGTAGAAGGATAGGCATGCTGCAGGAGGCTCTCCCTTGGTGGAAGCAGTGGTGGAAAGGGCTCGGACTGCTCCTTGGAAACTGCAGCAGAAAAAGGCCAGGGCTGGGTCCGCAGCACCCAGCGATGGGAGAGGAGGGAGGGCAGCTCCTGAAGGCAAACCAGGGCCATGGCACGTGTGCCTGAGCCAGGTGGAGGAGCTGATTGCACCAGTGAGGGACATCCCTGCCTGCTCGCTGGCCCAAGGAAGGACCAGGCTGAACCCCGGGGCTGTGGAGGATGCTGTCTGCAGAGCTCTCCTTGGGGACCCTGAGCCTGGGCAGGGTGCTCCGTCTCAGGCTGGCATGTGCTTAAATACTCCCCTCTGTCAAAGCGGCTCAGGGTCTGCGAAGCAGCTCCTGGCCAGAAAACCTCACAGCCACATACAGGTGGACATGTCTCCACGAAGGAGGAAAGAAGATGCTGGGGCTGTGATCCTTCTCTTTACTCTCCTCTTCCCCTGCACCGGGCCCTGTCCCCTGGGCGATGCGAGAGGCAGCTCAGCAGCACTCCTGAAAACAAGCCCCCTGGATCCCCTGGATAAGAGATGCAGCTGCTTTCCCATTATCAGACGACAGCGAAGGCAAGACAACCTAGTTATCGAGGAAAGATAGAGGTTTCTTTTCCCTGCTACCCCCCCCACTCCCCCCGCCTCTCTTTTCCGTGATCATTCTTGTTATTCATTTCCCCTCTCTTCTCTTCTCCTTTCCACGCAGACGGTTTCACTGGGCAAATCCGAACGAAAGCCTTGCAAAGAGGATGCTCATAAAATATTTATGGAGAACTGCGGTGAACACAAGTAGGATAATGAGGGTCTGTGGGATATGGGATGTGTCCAAACTAGCACAGTGAAGACCTCGTAAGAGACAGAAGCACGCGGTGGAAGCCATTAGTGAGTCCTGTAGGGTCTTTACTCATTTCCTACGCGCACAGTTGCCGCGCTGCCACACACTGCTTTTGTTTGGGTTTCCCTTGTTTACCCGGCAGTGTGGATTTTTCTTCATGGCAGTTGCTGCCCAAAACTCACCTTCCAACACCTACTGGGGGCTACAGGAGAGATGGGGAGGGACTCTTTATCAGGGAGTGTAGCAATAGGACAAGGGGTAATGGTTTTAAACTGAAAGAGGGGAGATTTAGATTAGATATCTGAAAGACATTCTCTAATGAGAAGGTG
>JAOQGH010000062.1:3842519-3855215 GCA_025769975.1 Gallinago jamesoni | reverse complement strand
TCTCCAGAGATGGAGACTCCACCACCTCTCTGGGCAGCCTGTTCCAGGGCTCTGCCACCCTCAAAGGAAAGAAGTTCTTCCTCATGTTTAGGTGGAACTTCTTATGTTCACGTTTGTGCCTGTTACATCTTGTCCTGTCACTGGGCACCACTAAAAATAGATCGGCCCCGTCCTCTTGCCACCCACCCTTTAAGTATTTATAAGCATTGATCAGATCCCCCCTCGGCCTTCTCAAGACTACAACACTTAAGTCCCTCAGCCTCTCCTCGTAAGAGAGATGCTCCAGGCCCCTCATCATCTTTGTAGCCCTCTGCTGTACCCTCTCCAGCAGTTCCCTGTCCTTACAGAAATCCCTAGATTTATCAGCTGGGGGGGGAACATGGATGGCTGTGCACCCCCAATTTCTGATGCTCCTCCCTCAGCAAATGTTACCAGCTGCTGCCAGAGAGGAGACACCTTTGGTCCCAGCTGCACGGTGGACCTTTGGTTCCTGCATTACCATCAGGTCATTCGGGGAGGACCTGGTAACGCAGCCTTGTCGTTGCCCCGGGGCAGCTCAGCACTTTTAGCATCCTCAGAGCAGATTAAACTGTGACATGTCAGCTCAGCTTCCCTCCCACACCTTCTGTCACAGAAAGAACCAGTGAATTGCCTAAAAAAAAGGAGAAAATAGACAAACTCTAACCCCCCCCAAATGCTGACAGCTCTGTCAAACCGAGGGAGAGCCGGAAAATCCATGAGACAGACCAGTTTGGTGACTTCCCAGCTGGGATTTAATGCACATACCGTGGGACATCTCCCAGATACTCGGATGGGGATAATGGGGCAAAACAGGCAGCCGGGGCATGGAGCTTGAAATTTCTCCCTTCACAGAGGAGGAAGGAGAAGGCAACAAGCCCCAAGAGGACAGGTCTGTAAAGGGGAAGGCACATCTGCCTTGGATATTTATTCTCCAGCTGGTCTCACAACAGCCCATTGCAGAGGACACACCAGGCAGCTCTCACCAATTATTAAAATCTGATAAAATTCCACTCCAGTTAATTCTTCCAGCAGAATCCTCCAGATTGATGCACAAAAGGCTGTCCCTATTGAAGCGGCTGCGCCTGCTTATTTATTTATTTACACCTAACATGCCTCTCAGCTGCATAACACCGAAAATTGGGGTTTGCAAGGGAAGGAGAGGCTGGTGAGGGGGAAGGAGGCAGCTCGAGAAGCAGAGGCTGGGGAGCATCCACAGTGACACGGGACATGGACCACCCCTCTCGCCAGGGCTCGGTCTTCCCTCCAGGGACCAGCCCACAACTGGTTGGTTGCTCCTGTGGTCCCGACGGTGTTTTTGCTCAGGAGGACATGGGACACTTCACTGCACTCGCCACCAGCTGGTTTGTCACCCCAGCCTGGCCTCAACCACCACCTCGCTCTTGTGCTCCCTGCATCCACCCGCTACTATCCACAGCCACCACTTCCAGATGGATGCCCACAGCCAGCCGTGCTCCTCTCTCCTTCCCACACGCTTTAATAGCTACTTTGCTGGTGTTCGCTGAGTTTTATATAGCTTTTACAGTCTGTTTTTATGATGTTTGAGTAATTGCTGTTTGTTTATCACGGATTGTATGTCAATGGCTGGGTCACACCCCATGCGCTGCAGCTTGAAAGGAGCCATTTGATATATTCAATTAAATTTTCTTCTTTTTAGGCTATTTATTATATGTTTCGCAGTGCAGCTAGCAGACCTGCAAGAGGATGCAGATGGTAGCCCAGCCCATGCCCCTCAAAGTAGCAAACCTCAGTCCTGCACCCCTGTCCTTCTGCACGGTCCCATCCAGCCCAGCCTGGAAACTCCTGGATCCTCCTGCAATATTCCCACTCAGGAGGAACTTCAAGGAAGCCCCTTCGGTTACAGGAAAAGAAAAGTGTTTCAGCACAGATAGGACTCGGAGATTAAAAAGGCCCTTTCCCAGGCAAAGCTCACCCGAGATGGTCCTGGGCATCACCGGCCACACGGCAGGAGCCAACAATAACTCCATCCCATAAACCTCAGCCGCCACATTCGCACATTTAGCCGGCCACGCTCTCCTTTTGATTGCTAAAGCAGCATCCAAGCAGAGCACTTCTTGGGAAGTGGTGAAATGAGAGATGAGTCCATCAGGGACCAGGATTAGGGAAGAAGAAAAGGAAAAAAAAAAAAAAAAAAAGAAAAAAAAAAAAAAAGAGAAAAAAAACTCATTCTGCAGGCATCATTCGACTGAGGGAGCAGCTGTCCCTCTGCTCTGGGGAAGCCAGGCACCAGCATCCCTTCGCTGGCACATCCTGCCTGCTCAAGTCACTCATTTTAGCATTAGCCACTGACAAGGACCGCGCAGCACCAGCGGAACAGATTGCTGTCGCCATTTCAGAGCTGAAAAAGGGGGGAAAGCCATGTGGGGAGCGAGTTGGAAAAGAAAAAGCAATAAAAAAAATAAAAAAATCTGCATACAACCCAAAAATAATAAAAAAAAAGCCTTCTCCTCAGCCAGGGCCCTGCATATGGGCTGTGGATGCTGGCACCTGGAGGGGCATGGGCAGGATGGGGGATAGATGGGTGCTGAGTAGAGGCTCTGGCAGAGGTGATGGGCTGATGGGGGCCTGGGCAGAGCCCCCCAGCAGAGACCCAGCTCACCAGGAGCCAAGGCTTTTACAGCTCAGTTCCATGGCTCACTGAGGTGCTGACAGACCCCACCTTGCACCTGACCAGGGGGATCAAATCCCACCAGGATGGTGGCAGGCAGCAGCCACCTCTCACCCATGCCCAGGCTGAAGGGACCACAGGGAAAGCCCATCACCATTGCCCAACCAGTCCCATGCACTGGTCACCTCCCCAAGCCCTGCCTGCCCTACACCCCTCCTGGTTATTGGAGATTTTATTGCCTCCCTCATGGAGTGCCACCAGCTGCTGTCAGACCCAGCTTCCTACCAGCTGGGAACTTAATTAGGTCAATTCATTAAGATCATTATGCCACCTTCTCATGAGGCCTGCATGGGAAATGCTGGGGGTGAACTTGGGGCAAGGATCCTCCCCCTCTGCTTGTGTGGGTGGTGAAGAACATACCCTGCAGCCCCGGTGCTCAGCTGTGTTTAAGGTAGTATCAGTCCCAGTTTGGCACTGGGTTGGCAGCTCTCTGCTGTAAGGGATTGCTTTAGACCTGACAAAACTCAGAGCATCCCCCAGCCAAACTGGGTAGGGACAAGGGAATTGCATGTAGCAATTGCAGGAGGGTGTGGGGTGTCCTGGGGTGGGCTGAGGGGCACCAGGGCCAAGAGGAGATGCTGCAACGGGCAGACAACCCAAGACAAGCAGCTTCTCAGAGAAGCTGAAGGAGCTCCATGGCTACATTGGTTGCTCCCAACTTTAAGCAGCACCCAGAACCCCACAGAGCAAGATATGGGAGAAGCAACGTCCAACCTGGCTCATGGCTCCACCGAGGACTCACAGGTGTGGTCAACAGCTTTGTGAATACTCAAATGGTTGTGAACTACTGGGGTGCAAAAGGGGGGCACCTTTGCCCTTTGCAGTCAGAAGGGCTAAATTCTAGGAAGAAGCTGCCCCAGAAAAAAAACCAAAAAGGCAGTTTTTCTTAGCAGTTTACTGGGAGAGGGGACCCTGTCACCAAGGTGGGCGCTCAAACTTTGCAAAAGAGAGTGGGGAGAGGGATGGATGGGGGAGCTGCAAACCTGCTGGTATCACCTGGGCATGCAGGAGAGGTATCCCAGGCACGGTACCAGCTTGCATCCTGCCAGGATTGATGGCAGGGTGGCTCCAGAGGCACTGGGGACAAGAACCGTGCAATACCTGGGTACTAAGGAGCACAGTTCCTCTCAAAGTTTCCACCTCCAGCTCCCTCATATTTCACAAGTCTCCCTTGCACGGTGGGCAGGAAGATGTTGGAGGGGCAGAGTGTGTCTCCTACAGAAACTCAGGACAAAGCTCTTGATAAGGAAAAAAGGAACCTGCCTGGAAGGGACGACCCTTCCCCAGGCTGCTACAGGATGGCATGTCCTTGGTGAAGGCACCTCTCCTGGCGTCCTGCTCCTGGGCAGCTGCAATGTCTGCTCAGCCCAGTCCCAGGCAGCTCATCCATGAGTTTCTCTTATCTGTTTATCCCAGGAAAACAAAGACCAGCACCTCCACTCACCCCTACACCGCCTTGTTTATACATGACAGCATGGATTTTGTTTACTGCTCAGATTACTTTACTCTTTTTTTTTTTTTTCTCTCTCTATAAAATCTGGGCCATTTATTTGAAATAAAACCAGTGATTTAACATGGGGAAAAAAAAAAAAAGCCTTATGGTATTGCATTTCAAAACATTTTGGTTATTTGAACATTTCTGTCACTTCCAGCAGGGTAAGAACTGCTGGAATTTAACTCACACTCACAAATGGTTTTATTTCTCTCCTCACATCCCGGCTGTATTTCTTAGCATATTTTGTACCAGGGAAGTAAAACCTGTCAAGCTCTATCTAATGCTCTCCAATCCCCAAACTCCTCCCGTGAGTCCTGAGGGACTGGGGGGGGACACCCATCACCTTTGTAGGGAAAGGAGGACCCCGACCGGTATCCTGGTCAGGAGGTAGCACCCCTGATCCCATCCAGCAGGGCTCAGCCTCCTTGGAAAGAGGGTGTTGGGATGAATAACCCCATCCAGCCCCTTCCATGCCCCAGCAGTGAGGATTTGTCTCCTCTGACACCTTCCCTCGGCGGTGGCTTAATGCGAAGTGGCGTCCGGATTTGGGATTAGGGGAGGGACAGAAAGGTCAGCCCGGATCAATGGTGATTAGCTGAAAAGGACCTAAAGAGCCTATTGTTTGCTCTGCATTTAACGATCCCACCGATTCCAGCCAAGATTCCCTCGAAACCACTTGAGAACTGAGAGGACAAACACACCGCGCCGGGGATTAAAGCCCTGAATCCCGACACCTGCGGGCAAGGATGCCCTGTCACCAGGAAAAGAGGGAAGCCAGGGAGAAGGAGGAGTGACTGCAGGAAGGGAAAATGAGAGCGAAGCCTTACAAAAATGTGCTGACGGAGGGAAGGCAGGGATGACAGCGGGGGTGCCGCCATTTCCTCTGGAGGAAAACCCAAACACATCACGGAGGTTGTTTTAATGTGGAGCATCTGAGGAGCATCTTGGCCCCACCTCCCTGAGCACGCGTGGCTGGCGCCTTGCCCCGCCACCAGACCTGCCCGAGCACATGGGGACACGAGGTGTGACAGGGTCATTGGTGGGGGGACATCCCCCAGGACGAGCTCATGGGGCTCCACCAGCTTTATCCCTTACAGATCTACAGCGGGGCTGTGTGGCCAGTCTCGCTCTGCTGCTGGTGGGAGCAATTCCCAACCAACACCACTTTCCCTGGAGTTGTATCGACAGGAGAGCCAAAATTTGTCCCGAGCACAGGGTGAGGACTTCTTTCCAAGACATCATTTTGATTTCAGCTCGTCGCCCGAGCTTCACGTGTTTCCATCTTCCCACCTCTCTTCCCAGATTTCCCGTAAAAGCTTCATTTAGATCGAAACCGATATTTTCAAGCACGTTAATTAAGCACTAATTGCTGATTAGAAACATATTTACCGAGGTCTAACAACTATGTAACAAGTGATGTCTTACTACACCGCCATTCCCCGGGATTTAGACCTGCAGAAAGATTGTTCTAATAAGCAATTGGCATTTGGGTAATGTGCAGTTAGCAAGCCACGGAGCCGCTCTCCCAAATGGGAGAAGACAGCTATTTATGTTAATGAGATGCCAGCTGATTATTAGAAACACATTGATACAGGTTTAGGCTGTGGTGTAACTGATACATATCTACTGTGTTCAGTAGCTGTGAAACCTCAATCAATATGTTTCTCATAATCAGCCTGCATCTCGTGCGCATAAATAATATCCTTGACGCGGAGAAGAGCTCCAGTTCCCAGAAGTTAATAAGAAATCCCCACTTCCCACCCCTCGCTCCCCTCCTCGCAGCACATGTAACATGGGGATGGGGCTTTGCTGCTCCCCTGCAGGAGCAGGGTGGGGGGCCAGGCTGTCCCAGCCCCACCACCCATGGCTGGGCTGGGCAGCAGTTCCAGGGTCCCCATGGAGACTTGTGGCCACGTCCAGTGTCCTCCAGAGGAGAGGTCTGGACTTGGCTTCAATGTTCAATGAATCCCCCACGTTCTTATTTTTAGGTCTGAGAGCCAAAGTGGACTTAGGACAGTCTAACCAGAAGATGTCTTCTGGTTTCCAGCAATGCCTACTAAAGGTTTCCCTTACCTTACCAGGGATGGGGATTGATGGTAAAGGGATGGGGGACCCAGCATCTTGGTGGTAAAGGGATGGGGAGCCGATGGCTGTAAGGAGGGTCCCCACAGCGTGAGGGGACAGCCCAGGCTGGGAAAGGGCTGATCCTCAATAAGATGTCGCATCATCTCCCTCGCTTGTAGCTTTCCTCCTCTCCTGGCTAGAACTGCTCCACCATCTCCACCCTCGGGCTGCCTTTCTGTTGGTCCTGCAATGCTCTCCACCCAGAGAAGCTGTGGCTGTCCCATCCCTGGAGGGGTTCAAGTAGAGATTGGACGGGGCTTTGAACAACCTGGTCTGGTGGGAGGTGTTCCTGCCCGTGGCAGGGTGGTTGGAAGGGAATGATCTTTAAGGTCCCTTCTAACCCAAACCATTCTGTGATTCACCACCCCTGCTTTAGCAGCTTTTCTGTTTTACTCTGTGCTGCAGTTGTTAAGTGTCTGGGGAAAAGATCTCCACTTCACAGGCACGCAGAGTGGAGAAGGAGACCCCAGGAGATGGAAAGTCTGCCACCTTCCTCTGTCCGGAAGGGAACGTCCTTCACTAATATTCCCACTGTGCTTTTGTCCAGGCTCAGCCTCTGCTCAGTCCTTCCATTACGCTTTCCTCCACTAGATAAATAGACTTTTCATATCCCCTCTAATCTCCCTAAACCCACGCTGATGCACTAATACATGCTTGCACAACAAAGGCATTTTTGTCAGCCATTTTTGTGGCTCTTTGCTGGACCCTTTCCATTTCTCAGTGGTTTTTAAAAGCAACAGGCAACAGAACTGGAGGCAGCATGCAGGACTGGGCTCACACAAATGCCATGTTTGAATGGTCAGTGTCCCCTCCTGCCCCCAGATCAGCAGCTCCCCGTGTGGCAGTCCCCCCCGGGCAACTCCCGCTCAGATCCCTCTCCACCTCACCCCCGCTGTTCTCCATCACTCCGTCTCTGTTTCCAATCAAGAGGTTCGATGTGCAGTGGAGCACTGGGTGGCAGAAATAAGTGGGGGGGTTCCAGAAGGACCCCCATCTCCTCCCCAGCAGCACAGCTGGTCAGGTCCAAGGGCTCCCCAGCACCTCGGGCTCATCCTTCTACGCCAGCCAGAAACCCATGGGTTACATCTACACGGCCACCTTTGCAATCCAAAGTCTAATCTCATTACAGGATGAAATCAGGTTTGTTTGGCAAGATCTATTTCCATAAAGCCACACTGACTGACACTAATTCCTCTTCAATTAAATCCCGTATCATTTATTTCCCCTCTTCTGCCAAAGCCAGGTCACCCCTTTTGCTCTTTCCGCAGACAGAGGATGGAGTGCTCATCCTGGATCCCATCCCTGGTGCCACCAGCGACGGAAAGAGGCTCTCCCATGAGTGGAAGCCTCAGCTCTCATGGGGCCGAGGGCAAAACACTTATTTTCTAGGCTGCGTGACAACCCTCGGTGGCTGCCATCGAACTGAGACGTGCCTCGGCAGCCTCGTGTGACAGCAGAGCATCGTCCCACCACTCCGAGCGAGCGTGGAGATGCTGACTGAGCACTTCTGCCCTCCCCATGCCACCGCCAGCACCGCCGCTGCTGTGAGCTAGTAATGAGCCTCCGTTACTGCCGCAGCACTCCCTCTGCCTAATATTGTTAACTACCACATAGTGTCCGCAGCCCGGCCAGACACACGTTTCTCCTTGATGCCTTTACCTTCCCTCCCCAATTTTCTAAACTTCAAAGTCTCCCATCTATCTCCGTTACTATCAATTCCCCGTCTTTCCCGTTGGCTGTTTCCTGCTCCCGGGGTTTTGTGCTGCATTATAATCCTCATTTAAAAAAAAAAATAAATAAAACGGACATTTCACCAAAATTATCGACTTAAGAAACTGCAGCTTTTTGGGCAATTCATAAATTTCGATTGAAGAATTTCCTCTTTTCTCTCCCACTTTTCTGCCTGTTTTTTCCTGCACAGTGATTCTCGGGGACATGGCAGCCTTTCCAAAGCAACAAACACTCGTCTTCGTTAGCGATATACTTTGTTTAGCCTCATTGAATGCCATTTAGTCACAGCAGCTAAATCTTTAGGCAATGCTAACTTCTCTGCCAGAATTTAATTCTAAAAAAAAAAAAAAATAATAAATTTTCCAGACGAGAATAAATCTTCCCTGGGTGATGCAGGCTCTGCTCACCGTGACAGGTATGGAGGGCTTGTGGGGACAGGGGACAAGGGAGAGGACACCTGGGTGCAGCTGCAAGGCCAAGCTGGGAGCTGGCCTCTACAGAAGGCAGTGAGTTCATCTGCTCTGTGTAATTAGCTAACGAGGTCCAAAGATGGGAAACACCAGGCTCTCTTCCTTGCTCTCCAGACACCCCCAGTCTCCCACCTTGCCTTGGCAGCCCCCATGGTGGCCCAGGAAGCCCCAAGGGATGATGCCAAAGGGGCTGGTAAAAGCGTGATACGATGGACAGGGAGAAGAGAAGCAGATGAAGATGAAGTCAGGTAGAAAGAAGAGACAAAAAAGACTTACTTTGTTGGGTGAAAAAAATAACTAAATCAAAGGTATGAGAGCAAAGCAGCAGGGATGACGCAGGGTGCTCAGCCCACACCTCGTGAATGCCAGAGAGGGGCAGGGAGGGAATTGTTTTATTATTATTTTTTTCTTTCAGCTTTCTTCCTTCCTTTAATCTTTGATCGGGAAACAAGCTGATTTTAATTAAAAAGCCCTTCAATTAATGCTGCCGTGGAGTTTTCATTTCCTGGGCTTCAGTAATTTGCAAGCCCAGGTTATGGAGGCTTTGTGTCCCTTCTTGTTAAATAAATAACAACAACCAGAATAAATGAGGAAGAAGAGCTGGTGCTGCCTGAGGGGCAGCATGGGGGGGTGGCTGTGCTGGGGGGGGAGACCCACGGCCCTGTGCTGGGTGATGGGGGCTGCACGGGGACGTGGAGGGGATCTCCCTTGGCTTGGTCTGAGGTCCCAGCCACACTTGGCACTTAGACACAAAAGGGCTGGATGCCTTCAGCGTGCTTTGCAGGCACAAAAGGGCCCAGCCTTGCTCTCATCTGCGGCAGGGGTTTCCCAACAGCTCCCCGGGGATGTGCCCCCCCATTCATTAATTTCCCCCTCCCTGCAGGGGAGAGAGAAGCAGCAGGAACCGGTTGGGCTCCAGCCAAGCTTTGGGGCTGCAGGACTTCCCCGGGGAGCAGCCATCGTGCCCTCTTTGCTGAGCACCCAGGTGGCAAAGCCAAACCTCAATATTTTTGGACCATGGCAGAAAGAGGACAGGACATCGGTGGGCAGTGACTCCGGGATGGGAGGGTGACTGAGTTCTCCTTTTCCCTGGGATGCTCCCATGGAGGTGGCAGAGAAGCGAGCACAGGCTGAGCTGTATGGACAGAGTGACCAGCCAGGACATGGTGCTCTTGAGGAGCCAGGAGGGGTGCAGGATCCCTGGACACCCCCTTCACCAGCGCTGCCGGTCCCCTGCACACCCGGACGGGTAGGGACGGGTACGGTCCCTATCTCTCACACACATACACACAGCTGTACGTTTACAAAAGCCCCAGGAAAAAGAGAAAAGGAAAAGAAAAAAAAAAAAAAAAGAAAAAAAAAGATTGTGAAAAGCCTTTATTATCATCAATCCCATCTATTGTTAATGTGATCGTGAGCAGGGAGTGTTTGGAGAATTCATTTGTGATAAATATTTATACCCTGTGTTTTTGGGCTGTTATCTGCAAAGTGTAGCTGTTTGATCTGGTGTAGTGCTTTTTTTAGGTCATTTACATTCCCTTTCGTAGGAGCCCTTGTCCGATAGCAGCTATCACATAATTATGTTTCTTTTGCTTATCCCTAATCCTGTCAAACCACCTACTTATCTCTAATTTCCTGTCCATTACCCTTATTGTTTGAGCTTAGATCTCTAACACGGGACAGGGAGGCTCTGGGGGATGCGGGGGCACCTCAATATTGCCAGCTGCATGGGTGCAGTAATCAGTCCTCGCTGCACAGAGCCTAGGGCACCCCAGGAGCCCCAAACCCAAGTGTGGGGGCTGGCGGGGGCTACCGGAGCAGGGTTGATGCTTGCAACGATCAGGGTCCTGTGCTATCCTGGATATCCACACTTCCTAAGGGCTGCAGGGAGGTGATACGTGTGTCCCGGAGGCAGCAATGCCTGGGAAGGAGAGGGATGATCCTCTTGGTGGGTGATGGATCTGGACAAGGTGCACAGCCCCCAGGCAAGCGCCTGCCCCTGGGCTTAGGAGGACACAGCGAGGCAGCAAGGACACCCCGTGCCAGGGCTGACACCCTTGGAGGCGAGAGCTTGCACTCCTATCGGAGCCACCAGAGCCACCGGGGCTGATCGTGTCCCAGTGTCTCCAAGGCAACCTTGCATCTGGAGGAGAGAGGCAGGAACCAGGACACTGTGAGGGTGTCACCTCGCCTCCTGCCAACCTGCTGAGACCGGCGTTTTGGAGGGCATCCTTTGCTGTGGTGGCCACTCGGGTTGGCTGCTCTTCAGCAGCACCTCCGGGTACGGCATGATGTGGGTCTGGTAAGTATTAAACGCTACAATCTCCCCCCGTGTCGATCCCGTGTCCTTCATCTCCCAGAAAAGGGAAACTGCTTGGAAACACATTTCCCATATTTATTGCTCCAGGAAGAGCTTCTCAGATGGCCCAGCATTCTCACCCGTCTGCGTCAGCCCCAGCCGGAGGACCAGCAGTGCTCCTCTCTGACATTGGGACGCCGTCCTCTTTAAGTGCAGCGAGGCAGAAGTAGCTGGGATGATAAAACTCGGGCTCCAAGGCCCAGATTTCCAAGCCACTGCATCTTTGCGCAGAGCGTCGGGAGGCGAGACACTGTCAGACAAACTCCATGGCTCCCCTGGATGTGACCTGGGCTCTCAGCTCTGCTCCATCAGCTCCGTGTCACTGGGAGCAGAGAGCTCGCCTCTCTGGCAGCGACTGCTGCCCACCACCTCGTTAGTATTTGGAGCACATCCTCCCCCCATTAGTGCTGGCACGCAGGACAGGGAAATTTGTCTCTCCCATCCTCTTCTGCTGTTTCCCATCGCATCCCTCCTCTCCGTGAGCTCGAATGCCATGCCTGGTCCCACCTGCCCCACCTCTGTCCTGCAGCCACCGGTGGGAGATGTCTCCGTACCAGCCCCTCACTGCAGAGGTGGAAAGGAGAAGCCATTCGGGAGAGAGGGAGGCAAAAATCACACAGCACAGGGTCCTCAGCGGTTCCTCCGGACACGGTTCAGATGGGAGGCAGTCCTCATCTTCAGGTGGCTGGAAGATGCCACCACGTCTCTCTCTGCACAGCGTGTTTGGCTGCTCCTTCCCCTGACCATGCCACAGTGGGACAGAGGGACACGTTCCTCCAACAGACACCACGTTCCTCCAGGACAGCACACAAAGGACTGGGCAGGAGCGAAACAGGGGCTGGGTTGAAACATCCACTGGCTGTTTCTCTCCTACCAAGGAGGACCAGAAACCCAAATCTGAACCTCAAGGCTGAGGTTTGCATTTCAGCCCCTGAGGCTCAAGGTCATTCTGGCATTGAAGGAGAAGGACCTCTCAGTGCTGGGAGAGGTGAGGATGCTCCTCAGGAGGAGTTGGGGTGCCCCAGGACAGCTGTAGATGACAGCTTGGGGGGGATATCTCACCAGGGCCAGCGCACCCCCTGCTCTGGGTGTCTCTAGTGTCAGGTGCCCAAACGGTGCTGACTTTCAGAGCATTGGTGCTCCACCAGCTATGAGAAGTCTCCTTCTCAATATGTGCCCCTGCTCAGTATGATACCCCTCTAACCTCCAACAGCGCATCTTAATAACACAGAATCACGGAATCACAGAAGGTGATTAAGGTCCATTCCTTAAACAGAACCTGTTACAGTGACTTTTCTGGCAGGGGAGCGCCAGCTTCGTCCCCAGCAGGAAGAGTGGCAGAGCATCCCTCCCTCCAGCAGCAGCCGGGCGGTGGCTACGAGCCAGCACCACCCACCGTGGGGTTTTTTTGTTTGGTTTTTTTTTTTTTTTTTAATATTGGAGTTTGATTCCGCATAAAGAGCGCGCCGTTGGGGAATCTCTGTCTGCCACGGGTGCCTCTGCCTGACTGCAAATAAACGGCTCCGCCGCCAGACAAAGAGCTCGCGTGCACCATCACCTCCGCCGAAGGAACCCGTAGGTGGCACGCAAGGCCGGGCTACGGGACGGCTCTCCCACGCTGCCGCCGGCTGCATTTCAATGCTGCTCCGGCTCCGAGCATCACCTTCTGGCTCTTTACAACTCCCTGAAAGGAGGGGGTAGGGAGGTGGGGGTCGGCCTCTTCTCCCAGGTCACAGATGACAGGACAAGGGGTAATGGCTTCAAGTTGTGCCAGGGGAGGTTCAGGTTA
>JAOQGH010000062.1:3817249-3842453 GCA_025769975.1 Gallinago jamesoni | reverse complement strand
ACGAGTTGACGTGGTGCTTGGGGATATGGATTAGTAGTGGATTGGTGTTGGTTTTGGGTGTGGTGGGGTGTGTGGTTGTTTGGATTTTTGTTGTGGTGTTTTTTTTTTTTTCTCCACTGGTTGG
Source organism: Gallinago jamesoni (assembly GCA_025769975.1). Lineage (NCBI taxonomy): Eukaryota > Metazoa > Chordata > Aves > Charadriiformes > Scolopacidae > Gallinago > Gallinago jamesoni. The sequence continues at coordinate 3,842,329 of JAOQGH010000062.1, read as the reverse complement.
AGAATGTCCCTTCCAACCTAGCTGATTCTGTGATTCTGTGATCACCAGTGCCCAGGTGGGTTTACCGGGGAGCACTGCTGCCAGCCCGCTACCTGCTCCCTGCCTGCTGCCCACCTCCACAGCCCCATCTCCCTGCCCCCCGCCCCCGATCAGCAGGATCGGGAATAAAAGGTTTCCTGTGCTTTGGGAGCGGGTATGGGAAAGGGTTGCCTTAACCCTTTTTATCCCACTGGCCACAGGTTGTGTTTCACATCTCTCCTTCACCTCTCCGGATGCTGCTGCCTCTCTGTAAAGCAGAGATGGAAACTGTAGGTCAGGCCTATCCCACGGGATAGGTCCCACAGGACCAGGGCTTGATCCTGCACCATCAGCTCTGATCTGCATCCCCACTCCCCTGATTCCTACCGCGGGAAGCTTCTCTTGGCTGTGGGGTACCCGTGAGACAGCAGGGACAGCATCACCGACCCGGGCTGCAGCATCAGCTCAGGACCTGGTGGTTTCCTTCTACCCCAAATTTCCACGGACGGGCATTGCAGGAGGATGGATGTAACTCGGGAGAGCTCTGCCGGGCTCCATCCTCCATCACGCTGCGGGCGAGTGGGACCAGCAGCCACGGAGGGTGGGGAGGGACCTCGGCACCGTCACATCGGCCACCGCTTTGGCTACGGAAGCGCTTGGGTGCTGCCCTGCTCCCATCCTGGTGGTGTTTTTCAGGGCTTTCAAGTCTGACTCACGCTGGCTCCCCTTGATGCCGGGCTTCTGACGCACGCAGGGTTTGCGGAGAGCAGTGGCTCAGTAATTAGCAGAACCGGCTGGCCACAAGTGGAGAGATGATGCTGCCACCAGCCTGAGCCCTCGGCATCTGAAGCGAGAGCTTCATCTGCAGGACTTCCATCACTGAAGTGACATTGAAAGACAGCAGATCCCCACGTCCTCCAGCCCAGACATCCCTCCTGAAGGAGGAACTCAGAGACAAAAAATACCCCCAAAACCATATATTGGAGCTGGGTACTTGTCCCTGACATGGCTGTTGTGATTTTCCCCTGGTCTGCGTTTGCACATCAGGTGCAGGCAGCCCCCCAAATCGGCTGTGACAAGACCTGCTGGGGACACTTCTCATGCTGGGGCAAACTACAGGCTGAGCTGCAGCCTGCAAAGCAGGACGGCGTGGGGCTGTGCCGATCAGCTATTTTGGGATCACTTTAAAAAAAAAAAAAACAACCAACCAAAAAAAGCCAGCTTGGCTCCACAGCGAAACCTTGAATGAAAGCGATCCAAGGAAAGATGCAGCAAAGCCATGGCTTTTTTTAATCCTTCCTTGTTTTCCTTTCCCTCCTCCCGGGGCTGGCAGGGATGGGGCACACCTTGTTATTAAGAGGGCTACTGTTCCCACGCGGCTGCCCCAGCTGGAAAGCTGATAGCCTGCGAGTCTCACGCCGCAGCCAGCTCCCAATAAATGCCTGTAAGACACGGGTCACGGTATAGGAACTGACACAGCAAAGCAAAGCAGGGCTCTGTTCAGCCCAGTAAGCAGGACCTAATCTAATCTAAGCGAGAGAGACCGCAGCAAGGGGACCTGCAACAGCAAAGAATTTATTTTTTGTGCCCATAAGGGTCACTAACTTAATGCTCCCAAACTTTGCACTTGGATGGTCCCAGTCTGCCTGAAAATGGGCAGATCTGAGCGTTTTCATGCCTCCTAACATCTGCTAAACAACTTCCATAGACTCTACCCACAAGAGCAGCGAGGCTCTCCCATAAAAACCAAAGCAGAGCTCGTCCCCACCACCTGGAGAACGGAGCTGCCTGCTGAGCCCTGCCAGGTCTGGCGAGGAAAACAGCAGCAGGAGTTCAAAGGGAGCCCTGAAGAACCGCAGCGTGGAGCACAGCCCTGTCTCGGCGGGCGAAACACTCCCAGCGCTGCCTTCAGCGTCCTCCGCGGCGCAGGAGTCATCCTCCCTCCCGCGTGACCGAGACTTGGCAAGGCTGAAACCCCAGCCCTTCCCCTCGCCCTTCCTAAAACCCGCCGCTTCCTGCTGGGGCTTTTTTTTTTTTTTTCCCAGCTATTTATAGAGCAGGGCTGACAAGGTGCCCCCCAGCTCAGAGCTTTCCCCTGGGAAACAGCCGCCTCCCTGCGTGTTTGCCGAGGCTCTTCGGGAAGGCGTGCGGCTGCCCCGGCTCTCCCTGCGAGGGGCAGCACGCCAGTCCTCTCCCCCCCCACCTCTCCCCCCCCAAGCTTTTGCCCCCTTCAAGACCAGATCCAGTCCAAGGCTTGGGCAAGGTGAGCGCTGCCAGGCTTTGGGGCTTTCGGTGGTGAAACGCTGCGTCCGACCCTTCAGCACTTTACAATTTTGGGTAAGAATCATCATGGCAGGGGACAGACATCACCCAGCCACGTCCTTGCCCTCCACCTGGCTGCCGGTGACCGGCTGTCCCCGGGAAGGATGCAGCCACTGCTCCCCTTTTTGGGGACACCGCTGTGTTCCTCCCCGCACACTCCACTCGGCCCCAGCTCCGGCAGCCCCCAGCTGCTCCCCTCTGGCAAAGGCTTCCTGCGAGCCGGCTAAAGTGGATTTCTTACAGTGAGCAGCAGCTCACCTTGACACCTTCACCACGCTGCTCACCCCAAAACAGCCCCTGCTCCTGCCTGTCCCTCCCGATCCTCACACACAGTCCCCACAGCAGGGACAGGACAGGTCGCTTGTCCCACCCTGCCCGGACCTGGAGGTGTTGCCCCCCAGGGACCCTTAGACCATCCCTGTGAAGTCAGGCAGGGGTCTGCCGGGGATCTCCGGGAGGGATGCAGACCCCCGGGCTCAGGTCCCAGCTGTGGAGGGGAAGGGCTGGATGTGTCAGGGGCCGAATGCCTTTCTCCCCACGAGAGGAAAGTGCGATGTCTGGATGAAGCTGGGGATTAAGAGGGGATTCACTGCCTGTGCCGTACCTGGCCTGAGTAACAGACACCGTTCCCCAGAGCTGTCAATCTGGTACCTTTCACCAGCACTAAAATTCAATTAGTTAAAACAACAACAACAACTGTGGCTCCAGACAGCTTGTGCCTAACACATTTGATCCTTTTTATTACTCAGCACTGCACAAAACCCAGCCAGCAACATCCTTGCTGACTCCCACTAGTTTCCCCATTTTATTCTACCAGGATTAAGTCAACCCTACAGTCTCCAGCTGTTTTGTGGTTGGGCCTGGATACATCTTTATACTCAAGCTACATTATTAAGTGGATTGTGGCCAAATTGACAGAGCTGCTTCAGGGAGGACAAGGCCATTTAGGTCAATGATGGTCCTGCCAGCTGGAGAGACGCTCGGGACTCATGATTTGCTAGCAAAGCTCTGGACTGTTGTCTTAGCCTCACTTGATGTCCCAGAGGGGGCTTCTGTGAAAGCCCTGACTCTAGCAGGAATGTTTGATTTCTTGGCAGAGAGATGTAACAATCTGTCTTGGAGTATTGCAGGAAGATTTTTGTGTTCGGCGTGGTTTGTCCATAGCATCACTTCATCGTCTGATGCGTAATCCACTCTTTGGCCTTCTCCAAGTGGAGTCTCCACCGGACGCTGGCAGACCCTGTTGCCTCTGGCAGCTGGACAGCCATTAAATCTGTAGACAAGAGCCATGTCCTTCAGCTCACGTGAGCTCACACTCTTTGGAGACCGAGCAATTGTGCTGCAATGCACGGTGATGCCAGGCTCCAAGCCCAGCTCTTCTGCTCACCAGGTTTTCCAAAGGTGGGTTGAAATATGCTGCGTTGCAGTGTGACGATGATGGGATGGGATGGGATGGGATGGGATGGGATGGGACGGGACGGGACGGGACGGGATGGGATGGGATGGGATGGGATGGGATGGGATGGGATGGGATGCTCACCCATCAGGCATGCTGATGTGTCCCGCCGGGGGCACTCGGGGAGCACAGCCCTGGGGGGGAGGCCAGCAGGAGCACGTGCCCGGAGCATGGTTTTGCCTGAGCCAAATGGGATGCCTCAGGAGGAGAATTAACTAAACAAACAAGAGCCCCGTTTGCTCCCAGGTTAAAACACCCTTTGTGTTGTTAATGAATAGCAGCAGAAGGGTCAGGCATAGAAAGGAATGAAAGCTCCATCCATCAGTTCGTTGGAAACAAGACTGTCTGTGTGATTTATGAAGCTCCCCTGAACACAGGGGCTTGGTATGGGGCTCGCTCATCTTGATGCAGTGTTGAAGTGAGCGAGCGGTAACAGGTCACCGTTCGCTGCTGGTACATGCCGGAGGGTGGGAGAAGGTTCCCAGCCCCACTCATCGCCTGGGTGGCAGCAGCTGGTCTCTCCTGGCACCCTGAGGACCTGCCTGTGCTGAAATAACTCCTTGTGATGAACTCCCAGCATGGCAGCTCTTCTTCTGGAGTAAGAGCAGGTTATTTTGACACGGCTAAATTCATGAGTGGAAGGCGGTAACGCTTACTGCGGGCAGGACCCCCACCACGTGAAGCAAGAACATCCTCACTGGGAGTTAACTGCACAACAGCTATTCCTTATCCGGAGTCATTCCATGGGAATCTCACGCCCTTCTCACCTTGTTTAGACACATCCTAATGTCTCCTGGCCTCCTCCAGAGCCGTTGCTCGCCTGGTGGTGCCAGCAGCAGGGTGAGGGCAGCAGCAAAGAGCCCTTCCCAGCAGCAAGGAAAGCTGATGTGCTTCTGCCTTTGGAAATCTGCAAAGCCGATTCTCCTGCAGCACAATAACGCCACTTCCATGTGTGACTCATATATTTTTCCCCCTGTCTTGGTCTTGTAGTTTTTCTAATTACTGCGAGCTTTGCAACTGTGAACATGTAATGTTCCAGAAATGTGTGTGTGATTCACCTAACGCAGGGAGCGGACATCCAGCCAAAAGGGACTCGGAGATTTTTCTGGCATCAGCCTGCAACCTGGAGAGCAGCCAGAAAAACTCACCAAGGTCATTTCATTCTTTCTCATCTTCCTTGTGCTCCTTTCTTTCCCTCAGCCCCTCCACTCCCTCCCCTCTTTCCTCCAAACAAGACTCAGGCAGCACCTTGTTTATTACTCATCAGCATTCCCTCTATAAAGTCTCCCCAGAAATGCATACCACGCTGCAGCTGTGCTTCTGCCAGCACCTTGCTCCGGGCCCTTTGTGCGTGTCCCCTGGAGAGCATCCTCCATCCGAGGCCACCAGCACAGCCACGGCCAGGACTTTGGCTGGGATACACCGATTTTCCCTGGGACACGGTCAGATCTTCCCGTGTGATTTAGGAACCATGTTTCCAAAGGGATTTATGCATTAAGTTGCTTAGAAACTCCTATAAAAGTTGTGTCCATCCGTCCGCCCATCCATCCATCCATCCATCCATCCATCCCTCAGCTCTCACCACAGTAGGAAAGGCAACCAGGGGGTACACCAGGGTGGGAGGTAGCTCCCCCCAGCCTCCAGTTTGCCCACCTTGCTCCCACACTTGGCCCAGCGGTGGCAATGGTGGGAGACGTGAGGGAAGAAGCTCACGCAGACGCAGCCTCGGGGCTCCTGTTGCGCATGGAAATAATCTGGCATCCCACGAATTTTTATGAAAGCAGCAGCAGCAGCGTTTGCGGCTGTTATCAGCTGTAACAGGTTAGCGTTAGACACAACAGCGTCTGCCAAAGGGAAGGGAGGAGGGGGGACCAAAACGCATCACTTGTCAATGCCTTGTTTCAGCCCAAGGGGACGGCGGTGTCCCAGAACCCCCCCGAAGAAAGGGGAGGATGCTCCGAGCTCCTGCCTGTGTTCATGCAAGTTCCCCCAAGCATCTGCACAGCCAGAGGGTGCAGGGGCCAGAGCTGGCCGCTCTTTGCACATGGCTGGAAGGGACCAGGAGCATCTCCACTGGTGTAAAACTCCCATTCACACAGCCAATGAAGCCCCAGAGAGTGACCTGACCATACAGATGAAGAAGATGAGGACATACCAGCCAGCAGAATCCTCACCTCAGACCTCCAGCCACCAAAGATGGCACAGGCACGTGTCCCCCATTTACATGAGACTGGAGCTGGGTCACACAGTTAGTGCCATGGCTCCCAAGTACTTTCTTGCTAAAGAACAGATCACCTGCCTGAGTCTGCACCCCACAAAGCCATTTTGGAACAGCCACCAACGCTTGGGAGTCCCGGCACACCCCAGCCTGGGGGATGTTCGTGTGACTCAGAGACACCCACCCAAGGATCTCATCCGGGCTGGGGAGGACGAGTGATGGTGTTGTGGGGGTAGCTGGGATTGTTACATGAAATTTTGTGTCTCCTTCTGGCTCCATTACAAGCTTACATCTCCTCCAGCAGCCAGCCCTCGCACCGCACCGTGTCTATCCACCCAGCCCTGGCAGCTCTTCCCTGTGGTGCCTCCCCCGTGCCTTCCTCTCCTTCCCACCTTCCCAGCCCACTTGCTTTCCCCGTGCAAGCCACGAGTGCTGAGACTCATCTCCTCCTCTGCGTCAACTCTTTTCCTGCTGCAGGACTCTCAGCAGAGGTGATTTGTCTGCAGGAGCTGCTAATCCCAAAGGTGCTTGGACTCGAAGCCATCAGGTGAAGGACTAGGGGTTGCTCTATCCTGGCATTGTTGGAATAGCCCAGACTAGAATCATAGAATCACAGAATGGTTTGGGTTGGAAGAAACCTTGAAGATCATCCAGTTCCAACCCCCTGCCCTGGGCAGGGACACCTCCCACTAGAGCAGGTTGCTCAAAGCCCCATCCAGCCTGGCCTTGAACCCCTCCAGGGATGGGGCATCCACAGCTTCTCTTTCACAGTGAATAATTTCTTCCTAATATCTAATCTAAATCTCCCCTCTTTCGGTTTAAACCATTACCAGTTTAAAACCGTCCTATTGCTCCACTCCCTGATCAAGAGTCCCTCCTCATCTCTCCTGTAGGATACCTTTAGGGACTCTGGAAGGGGCTCTAAGGTTTCCCTGGAGCCTTCTCTTACCTGCAACCTGCAAAGATGCCCCATAGCAGATGCTCCCCAGCAGTGGCCAGAATTACCCTGGCACTCCCCAAGAGCAGACATGAGGGGCTTTTGGTATCTTTCTTTGAGTAGTCAGTAGCTGGGAGAAATGGGGCTCAGCTCTCCAGTGGAGAAGGGCCCACATGGGTCTGAAGACACCACCAGTGCTGCCTCATCTGCAATGTCTGGAGAGATGATTGCATTTGGGGCAGGATGATGGTACCTTGGAAGGAGAGGAGTCACAGCACCAACCCGTCCATCCTTTCAGACCCCAAATACTGGCTCTCCCTTTTCCCAGCACTCTTCAACCTTCTCCCTTGCTCTGCACACAGACAATGCTCTCACGGTGCTCTGTCAGCTTCCCTTGATCAAGCCACCTTCGCCCTCACCAACAGTCAGGGTTCATTGGCCTGATTGCGCCGGCCAGGACTCTGAGAAGCAGGATGAGACACATCAAAGATCACAGAAGGTGGGAAGTCACACCAACATGGAGTTAGAGAGGGTTGCACAGTAGCATGTGATGCCTTCCCCCACGTTAACACCATACCCTGGGCTGGGCTCAGGGGAGGATTACAGCCCCCGGATCTTCCCTCCTAAAGCAGCTGGGGAGCATCGTCTGCCCCTGCCTCCTGCCGCATCGAGGTGACAAGTTTGCAGAAAATCACTGCATTTTGCAACACATGTGGTGTGTGTCGGTGGGCAAGAGCACTGTGGTGGGAACGCAAGGGATACTTTGGACCATCTCCCTGAACAGCATTTTCCCGAATTCTTCACCTCTGAGATCACAGATCAAGGCAGAGTTTAAAGCAGTGGCCAGATCGCTGTTTCACAGACCTAGAACAAATACACTAAAAGCTTCCCCTGTGTGTGCGCAGATTAAGTCGTTAATGAATATTTTTGCTAAGCATCAGAAATCTGGCTGGCTTTGGAGCACAGCTCAGCCAAGACGTTGGGAGATTTGGCTGAATAGATCCAAGAGCAACCAGTAACAGAGCCAGGGGCCTCCATTTGCTGTAAGGACACACTGGCTAGTCCTGAAAAACTGCTCCGGAGCTGTGGGTAGCCAACTGCATGGGGAGGAAGCTCTGGATCCCACCCACTGTCCTGCCCAGGAAGGTGCCAGGGAAGGGGACACCCTGTCTGCAGGTAGAAAGAGAAATGGGGGAGAGAATCATAGAATCATTCAGGTTGGAAAAGACCCTTGGGATCATCGAGTCCAACCATCAACCCTACTCTACAATGTTCTCCCCTACACCATGTCCCCCAACACCACATCTAAATTACTCTTAAAGATGTTAAGGGATGGTGACTCAACCACCTCCCTGGGCAGCCTCTTCCAGTGTCTGACCACTCTTTCTGTGAAGAATTTTCTCCTAATGTCCAGTCTAAACCTACCCTGTTGCAGCTTGAAGCCACTCCGTCTCATTCTATGGCTAATTACCTGTCAGAAGAGTCTAGCACCACCCTCTTTACAATCTCCTTTCAAGTAGATGTAGAGAGAAAAAAGCTGTAAAGTTGTAGAAGTGGGGGAGAACCTGCACAGATACCGAGTCAAAGAGTATCTATGAGCCAGACACAGGGTCTCGCTCATTCGTATAGAAAGAGGAAGGATTTAGGCCATTGCACTCCTGGCAGGTGATTCGAAGCGATGAGGAGCTGTGAAGCATCCGTGGTGCTCCGGGTACGCCTTTACGGCATGATCCAGCTACACAGCCAGTGCCAGAACCACCTTACCGTGGCACTTCACCAGCCAGATCCTACACCTGCCTTTCCAGAAGAGTTAATTAGTCCAGGGCAGCCTCGCACTAATGAGGCTGGAGCAGCTGGGATTCAGCACTAGCCAGTTGGTGCAGCCAGGGCTGGCCGGGGGCTCGTCGCCTGCCCTGCCTGGCACGAGGGTGCCAGCCACAGGCTTCTCTGTCGTTGCCTGAAAACCAGGGGATTTACATTTGATTTGCCTCTAATTTCTCGGTTAGCAAGCAGCCAGCGGGGAGGAATCCTGAGCTGTTTACTGAAACGGGTATAAGAAGCCGTTCGTGTTTCAGTCTGGCTGTCGGCGCACGCCCCGTGCAAAAACCAGTTTAAGCTACTTCAGAAGGCGATTTGTGAGTTTCTGCAAATCACCAGGGATGGCAAACGGCTGTTTGAAAACATCTGGATATCCAGCTAGTGTATGTGTGCAACACACAGGTGAGCCCAGTGCAGGCACACCTTGGGAAAACCCATGAAAAGTGGGAAAAATGGGGGTTGGAAGGCTCTTTGCCAGCAGAGCTGATGCTGAAAAGCAAGCCCATCTTGCAAGGGTAGGTGGAGGTACTGGGAAAAAGAAGGGGATCTGCAAAGAAGAGAGAAAAGAAAAAAAAGAAGCTAAAAGCATCTTGATATGACAGTAACCTCCTCCGTCTCACATTTTCCAGGCGTGGTGCTCAGGCAGCTCTACAGATGTTAATTAAGACTTGTGCCTTTCCCTAGGGATGCACTGAGGTATTACAAAATAATAGTATTACCAGGAGCATCGGTACAGACAAATTAATTAAAGGTAATATTTAAAAGACTGAAAGCTGTTGGGTCACACCACCAGCTGGGGAGATGGGCAGGATGGGAGGCAGCAGTGCAGCCCTCCCCAGGGATGGAAGAAGCTCGCCCCCTCGATGGCCCATTTGGCCAGGCAACTATGGCACCTGCAAGGACTTTATCCTGCCTCATTGGAGACCAAAGCCTGACTTGCCCAAAGGCATGTAGCTGCTCTGTGGAAAGGTTGGAAGTGAAAAACCACAACTTCTTCCATTGCAAGGAGCCCAAAGACCATCTCTGATGATGGTGAGGAAGGGCTCTGGGCTGGCCAGTTGGTAACGCTGAGTCTTTGCTGGTGGTGGCACCAAGGGTTGCTCCGGTGAGTAAGGATGGTAGCCTCCACAGGCAGAGGGCTACTGGTCACTGCCAGGTGCTTGGGCCACTCTCCCCCTTCCCCGTGCCCTGACTGCAGATGTGGCAGCTCGAGGTGGGCACAGCTCGTGCCCTCAGGGGGCCGTGGTGTTTTGCTGCCACGCAAAGAAAGTGCTGGGAAACCCAAGCCCTGGTGACTGGTCCAAAGATGCAGCACACATCCCACCTGTGCCTACCTCGGTGATTTCAGGATGCTGCCAGGAATGGCACCAACGCAGACCCCTTCCACAAAGACCTTCCAATTTGAGGAGACAACAGCAAAGTTTGAATCAAACCCCTTGGTAATTACGAGGGGTAATTTCCTTGCTCTGGGGATTTTGGAAGGAGGAGAAGAAGAATTGCCATTCCCCTGCAGGAACTAGCGGTTTTGTTGTAATAATTCAGGCATGTTCCTAAGAAGAAATGGGAAAGCAGGGGATTTCCCCTCCCTGCAGGAAGAAGAGGGGAACCCCAAGGCAGCCATCGCCAGGCTGCACGCTATGGCCTCAGACATCAGATGTAAAGACCCCTCCATGAGAAAGTACCGCATGAACGGTCCCCACCTGGCCTGGGGAAAGAGCTGGCAAGTTTGCTGGATGTTTCACCCTGCTTTTTTTTTTTTTCAAACTGTCCATTTTCAGCCTTTGGCGGGGGAGGAAGAGGGATGGAGCCACAGGCTGACCATGAACCAGTCCGGCAATGATCGCATTCACGGTTATTTTAGGAGACCAACTGTTTGCATGTCACACCATTCCGTGTGGCCACAAAAGAACCAGCAAGGACAGCGGGGGGAAAGAAAAACCAAAAAAAAACCCCAAAAAACAATAAAACCACCACTGCCCTGAGATGTGATACAGTTAAAGGTCGGATATGATCTGGTTCGATTTCCTGCGATTCTCTCCACTCGGCGATAACATGTGGATCCCAGGACAACGCCGCCGGCCGCCAGCGGCGGGGGCCAGCGCGGGAACAATGGCCGGTGGTCCCGTCCCGTGGCAGCAAAGAGCCCTATCAGATCTTGCGAGGAAAGAGGGGGCTGGCCGGGCTCCTGCGGCTCCCAGATACGGCCCTGCATTGTCTGGAGCGTTTTATTTCCATCCAGTTTTGGCAGCCAAGGTCCTCGGGATAGTTGGGTGAGGCAAGTCCTGTTGTGTTAGACTTCCATTTTCCTTCCTCTTCTTCCTTTTAAACAAAGCCATTATCACCGACCTGATCTTACTGCTGGAGAGGGCGAAGAGGGGGGGCTCACGCTGCCTGTGCAAGCCCTTCCCTTCCCGGCACACTCGGCCCCTCCGTCCATCACCTGAGAGCCGGGACAACGGGATGCACGTGGAGCAGGCAGCTGCGGAGGCCACTAGGCTGCATTCTTGGAGCACTTTTGGAAAAGCCCGTGGCTTCTTCAGAAAGATCAAAAAGAAGACATTTACCCCAGCCTGGCAAAGTCCTCGCTAAGACTAGGCGGCCAACAGGCTGATGGTCCGCGTGGATTTGTGGTGGGGCAAAGGAGGAGAGGAATCATGGGTCTCCCAGCCACCAAAGAAGGGATGAAAAGGTCTGGCTGGGGGCACCTGGAGGATACCGTATGGAGGCAAATTTAACAGGAGCATTGGGTCACCTCTCCAGTAGGCCAGCTTCTTCAGGAAGGAGCAGCAGCACATCGCTGGAGGTATTTGAGAACAGCCTTGGCCAAGGCCCAAGGAGAGAGACTTTCCAGACCTCTAATCCAGCATCAGAAGAGCATGAGCTAAATACCACTCAGAGAAACGACGCTTTCAGGAATGTGCTCTTGCACAGGTAATTGGTGCAGGCAGTTCCCCTGTTCGACTGTACCTCTGCCTGCTCCTGGGAGGGAAGATGCTCGTTAGCTGGAGCGGTTCCCCGGCACGGTGTACACTCACACGGTCGGAAAACACAGACCAACCCATTTTTCCATCTTCAACTCCTCAGATGCTTTCGCTCATCTGGAGCTGCTGTTTTGTTCATCACTCCTCTTCCAGCGTGTTCCCAGAGTGTGCTCAGCCCTTACTAATTAAAGCACGGGCAAGGAGAGGCAGTGATCTGTGCATGGAGCAGACATGCAGAAGCATGGATGCTGTGAGTCAGGGAATGCTCCTTGCCAATTCTTCACATATGCTTTTGTACTCACTCATTGTTTGGCTGCTTTTTTTTTTTTTTTTTTTCCCAAAGAGTTCAGCAGATGGATGGGAGTGCTCACTGGATGTGCCCACGAGTACATGAGCCTTGGAAAATCCACTCCTTGGTATGAAAGTTCTTCGAAGGAGAGCAGGGGTGGGAGGATCTTGCTCTACTAGCAAGAAATATGAGTAGAGAACTGGGAGGCAGATGAATAGCTAGGTGGGACACTGGTGGTCTATGTCTGATGCAAGCCACAAAGACCAGGGAAACCAAAGGTATGTCATGGTTGGAATAAATCCTGTTGCTTGCGGTGAGAAGCTGCAGCTGCTTGTGTCCCAGGGGTTACATAGTGTGGTAGGGAGTGCTGGCTGGAGAAAGGCTTTGCCCAGGAGTCCCTCATGCTCCCAAGTAACACCATCAGTGAGGCAGAGGATGTTCTTCAGCACCCTCCAGAGCTTCTGGAGGTGGCTCATCACAGCCTCGGTCATCTTTCCTGGTGCCTTCCTTCTGGAAGAGCATCTCTGGATTCCCCTGACCTCATCCAATGCTGCAGCGATGCCCGAGTCACCATGCCAGTGAGAGCAGCCTCCCAGCCTCAGCCCCACACTCACGGTGCAGCTTGGCCTCCCCCACCAAAGCCTGTGGATGTTGTTGCAGGGGATCTCAGCATCTCTTCCTCCTGGAAGGTGGTACCTGAGGCCCGAGAGGGCCAGGGGGCTGTCATCTCCAGAGTGGAGCAGCACCTATGCCCCTGCCTGACCTCAAAAGTAGCCCTGACAGCAGACGGGAAAGGGTTTGTGTCATGAACCTGCCCAAACGAAGGTGAAATGAGGGAGAGAAGGCACACAGCATCCTAGAAGCCTGGAAAAAAATTCACACGAAGGTCTTATTTGGGTACCTCCTTTGCAAAAGGCATCGGAGGGTAAGGCGAACCCCATGGACAGGACCCTCCGACTGGGCAGCTCTGACAATGGTTAAAATGCACACGCAGAGAGAAGGACGCAGGCAGATGCAGGAGGCATGACGGAGAGAAATTAAGACTGAGACTAGCTGGAACAGAACAGACACCTCGGATCGGATCAACGTCTGCTTTAATGCAGAATATTTCTGCCTCACAAGCGCCTCATCGTTTCAGGCGGGCACCGGGTTTTGACGGCAGGATTGTTCCGTGAGGTTCAGGCGAAGCAGCTGGACGCAGGCACCGCTCCCGGGTTACATTTGTGGAGAGCTCTGCAAAATGTTTTAACAGTCTAGAATGAAAAAAAAAAAAAAAAAAAAAAAAGGCCCATTTTCCTCAAAAATGAGGGATTCATGGTGATATTAACACTCCCTTATCACTGTTGTCGCTGCAGAAGCACATGCACCTCATCATCTGCAGCTTGCCAGGGAGAGAGCAAACCGTCTTCCCACACTTCATTTCAGAGAAGTGCCTGCTAACACCATCTACACATGCATGAAACAGGTGGAGGGAGATGCCACCGTACAGATACGGCATTAAACCCAGCCAGGGGGAGGCAGGTGCTGGGCTCAGTTACCAGTGGGTGTGTGAAAGCGGAGCAATATACCTAAATAATATTCCGTTGTCCCTGGTTTTCTACCCATCCCATTTCTGGTTTCTCTCAGCGACCATGGGAAAAAGCTTCAGGCCACCCAGCATGCAAATGCAGCACGCAAGGGCAGCTAGAGGGATCTCATCCAAGCTGGATGATTTTCTGAAAGTAGGTACAAACCAAGCCTCTGTTTTTTTCCAAGCTGCTTGGAAAAAAAAGAAGAAAAAAAACCCCCATGGTCTGGCTCAGGCCCTTGCTCTGCAACTCAACTCAAACCTCAGCTGATACAGGCTGCAAATGTTTGGTTTTGCTCTCACTTAGAAAGACACATCCAACAGCCTCCCTCCCGCTGAAGCTTTGTTTTCATCTCAAATAGCAAGGTGCAATGAGAAAAGCCTTTGTTCTGGCACTGCGGTTTTGGTTCAAGCGGAGCCAGGAAGCGCATGAAATCTCAGAGGAAGGGAGATCTTTCAAAGTTTTCCAACCTAATCTTCAAACCAAAGACCTGCGCGAGACGTCCAGATGAGCTGCCTGAGCATCTCGAAACCTGCAAACCTCTCGAGACCCATCGCCGGCTCTTCCGAAGCCTCGCCTGATATTCTGTGGGAAGTGGCACTGAGGATTAGCGCTGAGGACCGAGGGACGTGGCAGGGCTCCACCGACTCCATTTGAGCCACACCAGACGGCCTCTTCATCTCCATTAAGACTTTCTAAATACCCCAGAAATGCCAGAACGTGCATCCAACTGCAGCAAATAAATCAGCGCTGGCCAAGCTCGGTGCAGTCCTGTTGCGTATGCTGCTCACACACTGGTACTCCACCAACCTTGTGCTTTCCAGGGTCATCTGAGGGCTGTGTGTTTTTGGTAAGGATGCAAAACTGCTGGCCACAGCTACCAAAGGAAGAAATGCCAGGGAACCTTGCCACAGTCCGGCACACAAAAAAAAGGATGAAAAAAACCCTAATCGCACCGTTTGGTCCGGAGCACGTGGTATTTATCCGTGAGGATGAATATATTGGTACAGCAGGGGACAAGACAAAAATTCTCCAAGAATGAATCAATAAACCACACGCAGTCCTAGCCATTTCCTTCCCAAAGAGGCCAGTAATTGCACATGGCTTTAATATCTGCGCCCGGGAGTTTGGGAAGTCCAGCAGCAGCATGGTTCTTCTAGTAATACCTCGGTGCCAAGCTATCTGAAGAGACAAGACTGTAAATAATCCCAAATGCCCCAGTACATCCCAGTTCCACACCCTTCATTCTTCTCCTGCCAAGAAATGCTCAGCTGCTCACTGCACAGGTTATCCTGTGGGACCTCAGCGCCCAAACTTAGCTACACAAGGCTGCTAGTGATTTAAACCTTTGCTTGGAGGTTTAAACCTCTGCTCCCCAGTTCTCCCCTGGCATCAGCTCCTCCTGCCCTGCACACTCATGCCAATGCCACCCTGAGCAGTGGAGGCTCCCTCTTCCGCCAGGGAAATCTCTCTCGCTACCTGCAAACAGCAAATCGTGGTACTTGTCATAGCAAAGTCAACAGAAATGCTCTTTAAAGCAAATAAAAACCTTAAACTGCACAGAATTTCCTGCACCAGTTTAGCTCTCTATATCCCAAAGCGGGAAGGATTTCAATTTTCCTTCCAAAAGCTGGATGCAGTGGGAGAATCACCCACTGGGTACCAACAGAGGCCACAAGAGCCCTGGGAACAACCTGTTTGCCCTGCCAGGCTGAGTCTGACTTGTCCTCAAAGGCATCCTGGCCCCAGTGAGTGACACACAGGCACTATGGAGATCGCCCGGCGCAATCTGTGCTGCCTGTGATGCCCCAGGAGCCAGCACCCTGCCTCTGCACATTTCACGGGGAAATACAGATCTTCAAGTCACTCAGAAACTAAGCAAGTTTCCAAAAATCCCTAAAAAAAGCTCGAGGGAAAGGCAAAGGCCTTGGGAAGGGGCTGAGTGGGATAGCACTCCTCCTGCCCCAGGGAGGATGGATGGAATGGGACCTGGTGAGCCTGCTCCATCTGCAATTCCTCCATACGAATGAAAAAAACAGGAGAAAGAAAATTACTAAGAATGTGGGACGCAGGAACAGAGCCGTTTCTAAACAGGATGCTTTTAAAGCCTTCCAGGAGGCATGTGCTGGTTCTTTAATCCCCATCAGTTCATTTATACCTAGTAACTTTTTACTGCTTACCCTATTACATCAGGCCCTACAGGGACAGAGGATGGTGATGGGAGAAACTCAGGAAGTTGGAAATTTCAGGGAGATGGAGTGGATGAGTTACATAGGTCCTTTCTGTCACCAGCTCTACTAGAGTTCAAGTTTGGGTAAAACACTCAGATGGTTGAATACTTCTCCAAAATTGTGCAACCCCTCAAGCCAACAAAACGGGTGAGAAATCTGGCTGCAGGAGCTCACTGGAGATCCCACCTCACTTCTGCTTTCAGTCAGGCCAGAAATACCAACAGACGAGCTGGTCTGGTGAACAGTGAAAAGAGGGCAAGAAGGTGAGAGAGACCTTCCTCAGCTGCCCAGAGGTTGGTCAGAACTTTGGTTTGCAGACCAAGTGTCTCTTGGGCGCTCAGAAGGGGTTTCACCTTCTTTGCTCCAGGAACTCTGCACCATAACTGAGCTAGAGTCACATTCAGACAAATCCCTGGCACAATCAAAGAAGGTTGCAAATGTTATTAATGCTAGACACATACATGGTTTAGGAAACAAATGTCTCTAAAAAGTACATTGAGGGCTGTCAGTTGGACTAGACTGGGGTGGAGTCCTGCTCTTGGCTCAGTGACCCTGATGGGATGAAGAACCCCTCCACTTAAACTAAAACACCCCAGGAGGACCCCATGAAGGAGGAGAACTCCCTTGTGAAATGCAATTCTTTTTATCTTTTGTTTGAGCAATTGGCGTGATCAGGTCTAGTAGAGTGCAAAGGGAAGTCAGCCAGGAGGTTATTAGCAATATTTATTTCAAAACAAGTTATTTGGGAAGCAGGTACCACGTGTCCTAGAGGGGACAAGCCCTCTGAGCCCACTGGAGGACCACGTGCAGAGATCCTTTGCAAAAATGAGTCAAATTCAAATTAGTGCTGATCTCCAGAACGTCTATTAATTTAAGTAAATGCAGCAATGCTCAAACTCTGCCTACCCCCTTTTTTGCACTTCATGAGGAAGAGCTTTGGGTATGGATCAACACTGAGGCTCCATCCTGGACAAGCAGGGTACTATGGCCTCCAGGCTGCTGAGAAACTGGGAACGGTTTGGACACAGAAAGAAACACTAACTCGCTACAGAAAAAAAAAAGGAGTGTGTGAGAAGGATGCACAGAAAAAATCAGAGGGAACGGAGAAAGAAAGAGGGATGGGATAAAGTCAGAAAGGGAAGGAAAGACAAAGAGGAGGAAAAAATCAGAGGCAGAAGGAAACAGACCAGAAAATGTGAGAAAGGCTGAGTCTCTTCCAGGGAGCAGCTTTCCCCCCAAAGCCCCGCAGTTGCTGCTCAGACGGCTCCGTCCCCCTTGCAGAGAAGCAGGAATGCCTTTTCCCACTAGCACCATTTTGTTCTTGCTCTGGTTTTTCCTCGCCTGCTTTGTTCTTTCTCCTTACAAGCTCTTGCTGAGGGTAAGCGTTAATTCTTTCCAGGTGCTCGTGTCTCGCCATCCCGCCGTTCCCGGCGGCTCCCGCTCAGCTTTCTCCAGGCAGACTCTGCTCCCCCTCCCCATGGGGCAACACCCCGGGAGCCTTGAAAATGGGGTTATTCCCAACCATGGAAAAATCAGGCCTGTATATTGCTTTGGGTTGCAGCGCTCAGCTTTACTCGGATTACCTTCTCCTGAAGATGTTTGCGTTGAGAAAGAGAGCATCCTTCCCACCCGCTGCATCCCCCCAGCCCCGGTGTGATGGGATCGGGCAATCAGCTGGGAAGTGCTCCTGGCCACGGGTGTTACAAAGCCTGACGGGTTTTGCTTACAGACTGAAAGCAGTGTAGACAATTTCCCTCCTGTGTAGGTGAAGCTCAGCGCCAGAGCAGCTTGGCACATCCACGGGGAGATTTCCTGAGAAGCTCATCCAACAGCAAAAACTCCTAAAGTTCTGCAAAACTGGGCTGGAGATCCTAGGAGATGAGACCTCAGCTCCCCCCTCCAGGTGAACACGCTCCTGCAGGAGCTTTGCAGTTTCTGGGCAAAGCTCAGAAGAAGCAGAGAAGCAACTTCAGGCCAGGAAATAACATCAATTTTGGTTAAACGCTCTGGCATCTCAGCGAAAGTTTTTTGAGGGGGAGGAATTGCTCCTCAGGTTGTGGGCAGAAGTTCAGGACACTCACATGACTCTAATAAAAAGAAGCCCAAGTCAAATCACAATAGGTGGTCCACGATATAAAATCCATAAGCCAACAGGCAGATGACACGCAGGCCCTCTTTCCACCAGCCCAAAAGGGCTCAGAAAAACACAGTGATGTAAAGGACAGGTCAGAGAAGGCTGCCCGGAGCTCAGCAGAGCCTCCAACCATTAGCATGTCTGAAGGGTTGGAAAGGAAGCACAATAAAAAGACCACTTAAACAACTCATCGGCTGAACGGCTGACAAAGCCAGGCAAGAGGTCTGCCAGTAAGTTGGGGTCTTAATGTGTTTGCAATTCATCAGCCTCCCGCTCAGCTCCCAGCCAGCCGGCAAGGACAGGATTCAAAGGTGAAATACCTGCATCTGTTCCCATCATGTCTGCGGCTTAGTGCAAACCTTTCTGTTCCTCGGCGTATAAAACAAATAGGCCCATCTTCCAGGGAAGCCCCTCAGTGCAATGGTAGGTAGACTTTATGATGTACGAGCATCACTCCCCGTGCACGGGTCCAGGACAGGGGGAAAAGGGAGCAGAGCCTCCTTGAAAAGCGGAGGACCCCTTGGCTGCTTGCTTTGTTTGCCTTTCCAACAGGCAGACACAGTGCAAAGGAAAGGACATCTCCTCCTACCCTCCTAGAAGGCAAATGCATACGGGGTCGGTTGCGGAACGGGAGAGAAAAGCCTTGATGACCTTGGCTGCCAAGACACACAGCAGCACCTTGCCCATCTCTGCGCCTACAGCCCTGGCATACGGGCACCCCCAAAGCAGCAGCCACCCCCAGCAAAAAGGGGATCCCACAGAAACTGTCTCCTGAGCCCGGAGAGGGAAGAGCTCTCTGCAACCACCTGGAAACAAGGGTCACTTCATGCCAGTGCTGCCCAGCCCACACCAGCACCCAGGATGGGATAGAATCATAGAATTGTCAGGGTTGGAAGGGACTTTTAAGATCATCTAGTCTAACCATCAACCTAACTCTGACAAAAAAACATCACCAAACTGTGTCTTTAAGCACTACGTCTACCCATCTTCTGAATACCTCCAGGGATGGTGCCTCAACCACTTCCCTGGGCAGCCTATTCCAAGGCTTAATAACCCCTTCATTGTAAAAATCTTTCATAATATCCAATCTAAACCTCCCCCTAGTGCAACTTGAGGCCATTTCCTCTTGTCCTATCACCTGGAAGAGCCAGCATCACCTAAACCACCCTCCTCTGAAAGTGCCAGTGGGTGCTGTGAGCAGGTCCATGTCCTCCCACAGGGACACTGTGGTTTTTTCACAATTTGTGGGTTTTGAAAGACTGACCTAACAGAGAAGGTTGCGCTCTGTGTTTCCAATGCCTTTTAGCATCCAGCACAGGCTGGAGCCATTTATTAATTAATTTTATATCAACAGCAGCAGCACTTTATGCAATCACACAACAGCATGGCATATTATTAAGTTGTAATGATGATGTTGATGCAGGCTCCTGCCTGGGAACAATGGCAGTAATTACGGAGTCTGCTTGTTGTTGTTTTAGCTGGTGTCTGTACTGAAACCCCCGAGCCCCAGACTCCTTGGCAGGGGGTGCTGGTGGTACCAGCAGAGTTACCTGCAGGAAAGTCCCCAGATGTCTGCTGGTCCAGTGCTCCCAGACAGGCCAGCCCACCTGGTGAGCTGGCTGGTCCAGACCACGGAACTTTCAAGGGCTTTTTCCTCTGGAAACACTTTCCCATCCCTCTCACACTGAGGAACTACATTGAGAAAAGAGTTTTGAGTCCCCCAGGGAGGCAACAAGATCATGCAGAGAGGGAGAGAGGGTAAATTCACCTAGTCCAGAGGGCAAGATGTGACCAGATGTGTAACCAAGTGGCAGGAGCCACTAATGCAGGAGCACAACAAAGTCACACCGTTGTGTCTTTGCAGTGCCTCTGGCATAACCTCTGACGTCTGCAAAGGACAGTCCAGTGTGAGGACCAGCAGCCAGAAAACACTGCCTGCAAGTGAATCATCAGGGAAAGTGCTGGGAACTGCATCCCTGGGACACTGCATGAGCCCAGCCACGGCCAGCGTCAGCAGCCACCCTGCCCTGACAAAACCCCAACACCCCAAAACCCCTAAGCCCATGGAAACGCAGGATGAGCAAGGAAATTCCACCTGTACAGAGGGGAAGTCCTTGCCTCCCAATTAACTGTGCTTAATGAAGGCATCCTATTGGCACGACACAAGCAGAAGACAACTGGAAAGGCTGAGGACCATGGAGGGGGCTGCCTGCATCCCAGCCCGGGGCACTGCGCCAGCTCAGAGCATCTCCACCACATGTGCCACCAGGGTTTGGTTCTTCCTACCCACCAGGGGAGATCCAAGGGACGGGCTCCCCCTCTTCTCTCCACCCTGAGTTATTTCTCTAGTTGCTGCCTCCAGTTTCCCAGGGCTTCAAAAGGGGAGGTGAAGATAAGAGACGAGAGAAGGGAGAAATACAGAGGACAATCCTGAGGAAACAAGGTTACTGGAAGCAGCGAGACAGGCTTCCTTTACAAGCCTGTTTTCCATTTCCTCCCCCTCCTCTGAAATTATCACTGAGATTATTTTTTTTCTCCTCTTCACTGCCCAATATTTAATTGAAAACGCAGATCTGTAGCCCAGAGAGGTGTTATTTTCGGCACACAAAATAGAGATATCTCCTAGCAGCTGTCAATCCCAGTGACCTTAGCTTCTGTGCAGAATGCATGGGCCTTTTTTTCTTTTTCCCTTCCCTTTCCTTTCCTTCCCTTTCCTTCCCTCCCCCCCCCCCCCCCCCCCCCCCCCCACTTTCTTTTTTTCCTCCCGCCAAGTTACTGTTTCATTGCTCTCCGCTGGGACTCTGACGAGAGGCGAGTTCCTCGCAGATGACACAGAATAATTGAGATGTCCTTCTGCTGACCTTCAGTCCCTGGCAGCGCTGGCTTCCCTTCTGGTGACGGGGGCGAACGACAGCCGAGTGGCACACGCGTGCTCTGCGCCTGCCCAGACCCGCACAGGCACAATCAGGGACATTCCTTTGCTGGGGGGGGGAAAAAAAAAACAAAACAAAAGGGGGGTGAGAAATATACACACCACACACCCCAACCCAATCCCACCCCCAGGCATGCAACAGTACCCAGCAGTGCAGGCAGGTAATCCTGTACCAGTGTCACCCAACCTGGCACACGCACCCACGCTAGGACAAGCATCGGGCAGGGCGATATACGGCAGTGCCAGGCATGTACATGGCCATATATATCATAGAATCATAAAATCGTTTGAGTCGGAAGGGACCTTAAAGATCATCAAGTTCCACCCCCCCCTGCTCTGGGCAGGGACACCTCCCACTAGAATATGTATATGTTAACATATAGCTGCAGGGACATCTTCAGATCTTATAGCCCCCCTGCGGTACCTATAGGGGGCCTATAGGAGAGATGGGGAGGGACTCTTGATCAGGGAGTGGAGTGATAGGACGAGGGGGGACAGTTTTAAACTGAAAGAGGGAAGATTTAGATTAGATATTAGGAGAAATTCTTTACTGTGAGGGTGGTGAGACACTGGAACGGGTTGTCCAGAGAAGCTGTGGCTGCCCCATCCCTGGAGGGGTTCAAGACCAGGTTGGACGGGGCTTTGAGCAACCTGGTCTGGTGGGAGGTGTCCCTGCCCAGGGCAGGGGGGTTGGAACTGGGATGACCTTTAAATTCCCTTCCAACCTGAACCATTCTATGACTCCGTGATTCCCACTGTAAGCACAAGCAGGGAGACCCAAGCCCCTGGGAAGCAGCACAAAGACCTCAATGGTGCTGGAAAGGGCTGGAGGCAGGGGAGCAGGGTGGAGCCTCAGGGATGCTCCAACCCCACAGAGGCACCCACCAGCCCCTGCCAGGTCCCTAAGGGTGGGAGGCAGAGCCTGCTGCCGAACTGCACCCCTCCTGGCTTTCCAAGGCCGGGACATCACACACTGCTGAGATGGAAACACAGCAGCCCCCACACCAGGACAGGGGTGATGCTGGGGGAGAGTGTGGTGCCTCCTCCCCGGGTAGGCTCGACTCTAGGGCGTTCACTAAACATCAAAAATTACATCGCACCAAAGATGGAGCAATTATTTCTTCCATGGCCGCTACATTTTCTACGGGAATCTCGCAGAAACGTGGCATCGGTCTGACATTTCCCTCAATTTCCACAGGGGCTGCAGAAAACGAGCCGAAAGTGGAGGGAATAACCTTTCCGCGTGAGCCGGGGCCATTAGCGTTCCATGGAGCGGGTGCTTTTACACGGAGGAAGGAAGAGGAGATAGAAGCGCTGGTTTAGATTATGAAAACATTTAAAAGAGACGGCGATATAAGCAAAGAGGGTTGTTGGTTGTTGTTATCGCTGCGCCTGGAGATAAGCCATGAGTGGGGACAGGGCTTCAAAACAAATGCAACGAGAGACAGACCCCGTCGCGAAGAAGTTTATAGTGTGAATAAACACAGTGGGCAAGGGTTGGAGGAACGGAGATAAGGCAGGACAGGGAGCGGTGGTGGTGAGAGCTGGGGACAGCGGGGTAGCTCCCCAACACCCCCCATAGGGCAACTGGGGCCCAGCATCACCCCAGCAAGGCGAGGATGGGCTTTCCACCATGGGATTTACCCTGGGGTTTTGCCAGCAGGGAGACAAAAGGGAGGAAAGGCTCGCTCAGTCAGCCCCATCACCACATCCAGCCCAGAGGAGAGCAGCTTGTTGGGCTGTCTCTTTAAATCTCAGCTCAAATTCAGGCAGATTTCTCACTGTCCCTCCAAAACAAAAACAAACCCGTTTCAGAAAATAGTATGACTAAAGGTTTTGACTTTTCCAGGGTTGGGTTTTTTTTTTCCTCCCCTCTTAATTTTTTTTCCAGTCTACTCTATTCATCCAATTTGGCAGTAATTCACCAATAGTTTTGATCGTCCCCAAAGCAGTATTTCTGGTAAATAAACTATTGTCCACCCCTTTCTCCCCAGCGTTAGCTATGCCAACTTCCATTGTGCTGACAATTGATTCCAGGTGGGTTTTTTCTTGTGTTTTTGTTTGTTGTGTTTTTTTTTCCCAGCATATGAAAATGGCTATACAAAATTAATCTTGGTGAGTGGGGCAAAGAAACCACCTCTCAGAAACACGGCCGGACAGCCGGAGCCAAGCGCGCTCCCAGGAGGGCTGAAGAGGAGGACAGATCTATGATGGGAACCTTCCGAAATTCATCAGCTCCAAAACAAACTGGGAGAGATTGACAAGTACGGCTCATCGCTGGTAAAATCGTACCCTTTAAGCCGGAGACTGAAGCACAATGGAAAGACACTTCCAGAAAAAAAAACCCAGTGCCTAATCCCGGGGCCGGGGAACGGGCGCGGAAATCCGCAGCGGGGCTGCCCCAAGTTGGGAACAGTCATAATTAATTTTAAAAGCAGTATCACTTAATAACTTTCTGATCGTAAATGCAGGTGCTGTACCTGCGTTGAGCTGAAAAACCTGATGCAGGAGAAACGCTTTGGCCGGTCAAGTTAATGGCTCAGGCTCTAGACTAGTGATTTTCAATTCCACTTGTGCGCTGGATCTGGCCCTGAGATATTTCAAAGAATATTTGTAATGGTTTAAAGGTATTACAAGGTGCTGTAAGTTAAAATGGGAAATGTCTTAATTTTGGCTAGGGACCTTGAAAACACAATGAAAAGCTTAGGTGAGACTCATATGCGGAGTGGGGAACATGCTGCCTATAAAAAAGTCAAAAATGGAATCAACAGAGGTTAAATATAATGGCTATAACTGAGCAAAGATAGTTTAATCGTCGATTCAGAGGGAAATGTCAACTCCACAATGGAAATATCTACAGAAATTTATAGCAAGGAACTATTTGGCAGAATGTATTCCAGCTCAATCTATGGTCAATGATTGAGATAATTGCTGCAAAATTATATTGTCGGGCATTGAAAAAAAGAGACATAAGAGCCATCTGAGCTCCTAGAAACACTGATAGCCAACCTGCCCTCGTTAAATAACAAGGAGAGTAGAGTTAGGCCCTCACAGGGGATCATCTTGTCCATTTCAGGGAGATATTATCCAGGCAAACAGTTTTTCTAGAAGAAGAAAAAATATTCCTGCAGTGTTGGGACGAGAGAACTTATTTTCCTTCATTCTTGTCCCTCGCAAAGCACAGTCAGGGAAGGGCAAAGCGGGGTCACTCACTGCAGGGTTGGGGATGCCCAGGAGATGCTGCTCCAACCCAACCTCACATCTCTCCGCTGCAGCCAAACAAACTCCTGAGGACCTTTTTTTTGTTGTTTGGTTGGGTTTTTTTTGCTCAAACCTTTCCACTGTTTCCCAAGGAGGGAAAGAAATCTCTGCAAACATTGTCTTTGAGAGGAAATACCCCTCCTCCTCATCCCATGGACGTCCCAGCAGCCAGCCTGGGTACCCCAACTTGGTTTAGGTCTCAACAAACACCCCAAGAAAGGGCTCTGTACAGCAGCTGGTGGGGCTGGGGGAGAAGGCTTTGCCCCATGGGATGTATCTCCTAAATCACTGATCCCCAGCTCCCCACAGCATGACCACAAGAAGACAAAAATAGCATGGCCAAACCAAGGCAAAGCTGCAGGACAGCACATACACCCTGGGGACCGACAGCAACTCAAAGCTGCAGGACAGAGCATATGCTCCATACATTAACATCTGCTAGAAAATACTATTTTAACTGCCCTGGAAGCCTCGCGTGTCCTTCCCTTTGGTTTCTCCTCCTGCCCTGGCCCTGACCGCTTGACCTGCACCCTCTTGCTGTGGATCTCCCACGGTTTCACCAGGCAGGGTGACATCCCCGCAGCTGAACCACTCACACGTGCACAGCAGAATGGAGACACACGTGTGAGCTCGTCCCTGCAGCCCTTGTGAACTGCAGGGATCTGGAGGGGCTCCCCTAGTGTCAAAGAAGGAGCGTGAACCTGAGGGAAGGAATGAGGTTCAGCTTGTCCTGCTGGTATAAATTCCCTGGCTGCAGGAACAGGAAGAGCTCAGATCCCGCGATAGGACGAGGGGTAACAGTTTTAAACTGAAAGAGGGAAGATTTAGATTAGATATGAGGAAGAAATTCTTTCCTGTGAGGGTGGTGAGACACTGGAACAGGTTGCCCAGAGAAGCTGTGGCTGCCCCATCCCT
>JAOQGH010000062.1:3793740-3807736 GCA_025769975.1 Gallinago jamesoni | reverse complement strand
AGGTGGTGGAGTCTCCTTCTCTGGAGACATTCCAAACCCACCTGGACAAGTTCCTGTGCAACGTGCTCTAGGTAGACTCACTCTGGTGGGGGGGTTGGACTAGATGATCTCCAGAGGTTCCTTCCAATCCCATATGATTCTATGAAAGGCTGGCAGCACCCAGCAGGTCATATCCAAAAAGCTGTCAATCCCCAAGATCTTGGAAGATACTGAAAATTTGCACAATAACAATCGTTGGTTTTGTAGTGACTCCAAAGAAGCACCGAGTTTCATTTTGGGAGGAAGCATTTAGAGATGCCAGAACTGCATCCCACAGTCCCCTCTCAGTCCCTAACAATGTCTTCTGTCCCGAAGGTGGAAGGATTGGGTACTTTAACCCACTTCTCCTGCAGAGGCACTACCACTACTGAACCCTGGGGAAAAGGGAAGGTCTTCTGAAAAGAAGGGGCTCAGTTCTGCTAAGGGCACTGACCAGGAGACCTCCCAGCGATCAGGTCGTGTCATGGTAACTGTCCCTGGCCAGAGAGGGCACGGTCAACCCTTTCTCCTCCCTCCCTTTTAAATGCTTCCAGTTGTCAGTTTAGCAATATAAAAACAGCTGAATTGTGGTTATAGACAATGAATGATGCAACAGAATACCTCATGCAGACATAGAAGATTTGCTGCTCATTTCTCTTCAGCAGGAGGGCCGTATGCATGGGACCGGGTCCAAACTTACTGACGTCAACAGAAAGACTCCCATTGACTTCAATGGGCTTTCACTGGGACCATTATTCCCTCTGAGAAACCACTCACTGGGAAGCCAAGGGAGGATCTAAACTTGTGTGGAACAAACAGAAGAACGTAGCCTTGGTCCTCTGCGGCACCAAGGCATGGCCGATGAAGACTGCATTTCCCAGCATGCCATACTCCATCTTTAGCCACCACCAGTAATGGGACATACCGAAGTTCATCCACAAAGAGGGCTGAGGCTGCTGCTCTTTCATCTAACCAGACACAAACATGTCTGAAATACGCAGCAGCACAGTCATATTTGGCTTCATTGCTTGGCCAAGTTTTCTCAGGAATGGCCAAACTGTCATACTGAAACCCTAATTACACTGACTGTGAAAGCGATGACTGGAATGGCTGGGAAGCAGGATACATCCTCTGACAAGCCCCACCATTTCCCGTGTCTCAATTTCCCCATTAGTAAAGGAAATCTTTGCAGAGTGTGATCATAAAATCATTCAATGGTTGGAGCTGGAAGCGACTTCAAAGATGACTGAGTTCCAACCCTCTGCCACAGGCAGACACATCTCCCACTAGACCACGCTGCTCAAACCTGGCCTTCAACACCTTCAACACCACAAGGATGCTACTGGAACTCCCATAGCTCTGGTTATGGACTAAATGCAGAGGAAGCATAACTAGGCAGAGGTAGGGAGAGGTCCCACAGCTCACAAACCAAGCTTCAAGGACTGTATCACAATTTGGCATGATCCCTCCTCACTTCCCAGAGCAAGGCCATCCACAGGTATTCCCTCTTGGGCCCTCATACCAGCTTTCCCACCCCTGGTCAAGTGATTTCCAGAAACCAAGAAGCTTTATGTAAGTTCAGACTGAAATGGTGCCTGCATCCCTGAAGTAAGACTCCCTATTCTTTTTAACTTACTCATCTAGAAATTGTTGAGGACCTTTTTAGTCCCCAGGCTCTCCTCTGAGCTACCAGCCCTCAGGGTGCTGGCTCTAGGCACCACTGAACTTTGCTTCAAGACTCTGTTTATCAAAAGATGCTTGAGGTACTTGGGCCTGTAGTTCAAATTCCTTGGCCCCGTGAAATAAAGCCTACAAGCTGTTTGACACATGGGGATGAAAGGGGAAGCAGAGAAGAGAACACAAAATAAAAGGACCAGCGTACACCAGTTCCTCTCCTCAGCTGGGAAGATTTGGACACGCAAGCAGAAAAGAGAAGCTGTCTTCTCCTTGCCCTCTGCTCCATGACCCAGACTCCTCCACCCTGCCAACCTCCTCCTCCGTGGGGAGGAGGTCCGGAGCGAGAAGCATTCCAAACACCCCGCTGGTACCATGTTTATACAGCATGTCCTCCTCGCCTAGCTGCTCAGAAACAGCCCTAAAACAAAAAATAAAAAGGAAAGGAAAAAACAGAGAAAGGGAAGAAACGAACAGCTTGGGCTTTTTGGCTAGAAAACAACATTTTTTTGTTTGTTTTTCCAGTGAAAGAAAGAAACCCTGCCAGAGATTCCCGACTTTTCAGATTTGAAGGTGTATCTTGAACTAGAGACAGGGAACTGGATATTTGGTTTATTCCCTTTTCCTACATTAAATAAGACCCATCTAGGACTGATGTTTTTGGCGGGAATAATCCTTTTTTTTATCACTCCTCTGGGTGAGGAAAGGAGTAGGGTCCATACGTTTCAGTTTTAGTTCCAAAAATCAAGGAGAAAACAATAGAGATGTTAGTTTACAGGCCTTGCAGTTGTGGTGCAAAGGACTGAGCTCTGGCTCCTCTTGGCCGTTGTTTTCATTTGAAATCACGGTCCCTGGAGAACGCTGCAAGAAGCTGCTCCACACTGATGCAAAGGAATTTCCAAATGCAGCAATAGCCACAGCAAGGGCTGCCTCCTCAGGCACTTCAACCAACTGGGAGAGCACATGGTTTGCTGTAGTCCCTTTTGGGTGTGAAACAGCCATGTCTTTCCAGGAAGCGTAAGAAACGAGCGCTATGCCAACAAAACCATGGACAACATCCACGTCTCCTGGAGTTAACCATTTTTAAGGACTCAGAAGGACTCTCCCTTAAAGAAAATATCTTGGAATACCATTAGTTTCTTTATCAGTCTCTTATGAGACCCTCCTTTCTAAGACCCACTAACACTCCAGACATAATAGATGTAGGTGCCACTTGTTGCTGTAGACAAGGGAGTCTAGAGCTTATGAGCAACAGTCTATGCCAAATTCCCACACCGCACTGCCAAAAATACTTTGTGCGCGTCTCACTGATGTGAAATGTTTCTCCGTATTGTTTCCTCCCAACATCTCCATTTTTTATTGCCAAAGGCAGGAAGGAACATCCTATAGAGACCCGCATTTCCATCCCCAAGGTTGGAAAAGGGCCATTCTCCAGGAAACGTAGCTCAGTTTTAACCACAAACCAGCATGAAGACGACAAACACCGTTAAGGACGCGTTCAAACACGTTTGGGACCAAGGCAAGCAGCTTCTGAAATACCCATGTGTCTGAGGAGAGATGCTGGCTGTCATAACCCTGACTTAGTTGCTGGAGTTATGGTACCAGAGAGCTTCACATCCCAAAAGCCAGCGCCGTGTGTCCTTTCCTCCCTCGCCTTTCCCAGGCAGTAGACCATAGAGATGTTCCACTAATTTAACCTGGTGTCTTCTGTTCCCTGCTTTATTTACATCTTGGTTCTCAGTCACGCACGAGAAGGGTTAATTAAGTGCATGGTGTGGAAATACATGACACCGAGGGAGTACCTTGCTCCAGTTATTCTTTGAGGTACAGAAACCTCTCACATGATGAACCACACTGGAAGTACAGGTCAGGGCTGTGCTTTCCCCTGTAGATATGTGGGTGTGAATTTGAGTGCCAATATGAATTATGTTGTTAAGCAAAGGGCTGATAGTGCCAGACGGAGACAGCCAAAGAGTGGGAAGATGTTAGGCAAGCTTCCTCCATCTGTCCCTATTAACGCTTTTCAGTCCCAGGTCTCACCACACCCTCTCCACATCTAATCCTCAGCATCCACAAATTCCTGTGCACCTTCCCCTGGGTCAGAACAGCCCCTTTCCCATTTTCTGTCTTGGCCATGGAACTGGCTTTGCCATGTCCCTGCACAAATGTCCTTCAGTGTCTCCTGCCATCCCGCAGCTCCTGCCCAGTCTGCCCACTAGAGCTTTGCCACCAGGCTTCTACTAGAACAATTTCACATAGGATTTTTCCCACTGCCCATGTGTTAAAGTAGTACTTTGCAGAGATTTTATGCATCCACTGGCTCCAAACCTGGGATATCTACTTCTGCCCCCTGGCCGATGGGATGAACTGCTTCATCTTTGAGCTCCAGAAGCACCACTTTGGCTCACTTTTGTCTTTGCAGAGGAAGGCCAACCTCATCTGCCCTCTATTACACACACACACAAAAACCATCTGCGCAGCTTTTATTAAGTTTATACAAGCCAAATAGCTTGGAAAAGGATGATGATTTTTATCCATTCAAAATATTCCCCCTTTCATAATTGGCCATGGCATTGCACCATACCAAGACATCACTCGCCTCTCAGTTTCTGTTCTGGTGGGACTGCGACGTGGACCCGAAAGGAACGTCCTTGTTCCTCACCTGAAGTTTGAGTGACCACTGCCTCGCTTAATCCCCTTTGATCTGGGGGAACAGAGCGACTGAAGTTTTATTGCTACTGATTAATCCCCCGTGATTCTCTGTGAGGGAACAGCCTGCCGCTTCCCCTTTTTAGCCTGCCAGTGCTTGAGACTGTAAATAAGCCTCACATTTATTGTTAGCACAATATACTGTTTTATAAGGGGAACGCAGCTGTCTGAGAAAGATCAGAGCCCTCTCCTGCAGTGTCCTAGCATCAGAGGCATTCCTTGGACCGGGAAGAAGCCTAGGAGCAATGACACTAGCAGCAGCAGCACTGCTGATGGTTCTCCACCTGTGAAGGCACACCTCCAAGAAATGGTGCCGTTCGTGGTGTGACCACAATTACAGGCTGGCCATCCCTCTCGGAAATCCCTTGGAAATCGGGAAATTTGGTTTGCACGCACCAGGCAGCAGCCACCTCCGAAGTTCAGGTGTGTCACTCCAGCCCAGGGCTGCTGGAACATGCCAAGAGCTGGGCTGTAGCTCCAACAGACTCATTAAGGCTCAACACCTTTACGAGGTCCATGCATCACCATGGACTTGGGACCTCGCTCACAGCCTTCCCCTCCCAGGGCAAGAGCTGGCAGGTCACAAGGAATATGGAGGACCACAAATAATCAACTCTGGCAGCGAGATTCTGCAATCTGATAAGCTGTTTTGCTTGCTGGAGGAAAATAAAATGCATTCGTTCTCCCTCCCTGCACAAGATTCTTGGGGAAAGCAGGAAAGTCAGTAAAATCAGATGAGAAAAAAAACTGTTAACAGCAAGATTTGCCAAATAAGTGAGTGCATTCAGTGGCCTGGAAAATGAGCCGGCGAGTGATATAAGAGCTCTTTCTGAATTCTGCACACTCAAGGAAACATTTAATACATCTTGAAGTAAAAATATGCCTTGGCTCTTGCTGCTGGCGTAAATATTTGTGTTCGCAAGTGTTGGCAAATATTTGAGACATCTATGTTGTTTAACCAAGAGCTTTGTCTCTCAGAGTCCATCTCCCTCTTTGGTCTCCTCTGTAATCACATTAGCCAGAGGAATCCTCTTGGTATTTATGCAGAGGATGGGATCAGAACCATTTCCATTCGTGCCTTAAAAAACAGGCATGAGCTTACAGGAGACGACCAACAAAGGGCACCAGAAGAGCCGACAAAGATCATGCCCTACATCTGCTTAATATTGGTACAGTCTCCTTTAGGAGATGGCTAATTTAGCTTGAATTTGCAGGCACAGGCAGAGTCATGTTGAAGGCCTTTCCTGCCTTGACAGTAATTTCAAAGCTTCTATTTACTATATTATATATAAAGGAAGAAAGGCAAGACAGCTTGCCTTCTGCTGTGTCTATGGTAGAGGTTCAGATTACTTAAGTTAGGACCTGATGCCCCTCTGTAACCAACTCCTGTACAAAAGTTTGATGCCTTGACAACTTCTGGAGAAAGAAAAACAAAGTGCAGGGACAGCAGGAGTTGCAGCACTGACAGACTGGGAATGGAGAGGAGGGATGAAGTCTTAGCTTCTGCAGAAGGATTGTTGACCACCATTTTGGTGCTTCCCACATTCCTGCTACTTGGACCTTGCTAACTTGGCACTGAAGCTCTGAAGAGCATTCACACAAGCTGTAGTCCTAGCTCAGCGGTGGATGGAAACATCTAAATACACGACAGTTGTTTCCACAGTTACTTTGTGACTGAGGTCTAAGATTTGTCCTCCCCTGTACCCACTATCAGTGACAGCATCACTGAAAATTTGTCATGCTAAGAAACAATTAGCAAGAAATTCCTAATAACTGCTTAGGTAGAACAGTCACATTTCTTGTAGAGGTCAAAGCATTCTAGGCAATTCTGGGGCTTCGCAATGGGACAGTCAAAACCTTTTATACTTAAGCTTGGCCCTAGATAACATGCTAAAGATGCTGAACTGGAAGACGACATCAAATCAAATCCTGACAGACACAAACAAAAACTGCCATCACAGCCAACTGAGAAGCCAGCACTTGGGGGACTACAGATGAGTAAGTGTGGAATAAACAACCATGAAACCATCAAAGCCTCATCCCGCCCTCTGGCAAGGATGGCAGTGAGAGTGACTTTAAACAATAAGGACCATGCCTGTATTTCACCATTCTGTCCAGAAGTGGGCATACAGACAGGCTACAAGGGTGCACACCCAGGGCTCTTCCAACCTCTTTATTCAGCGGAAGATGTTCAAGTAACCAGAAAAAAAAAGCACTAAACTGCACTTCTGGGTGCTAACCTGAACCACCACTGTTTTGACAGGTTAGCCATCACACACAGAAAAAGAGCTCCTGTTCTTGTGCCCCTGCTGGCAGGTTCCTTACAGCTAATGCATTAACCTCTGAATAAACAAACGCCTAAGAAAGGCCCTTTCCTAACCTAGCAAAGTACAAACACAGGCTACATTCTTCTGATTATAAAACCACAAATGCAGGACACACTCCTGGGAATGGGCTCGATATGTTTTCTCTTTGATTCCAACCTCTTGGGAAGATTAAACAGTGTCATTGCCAGGTTAATACATAATGACCTCAATGTCTCGAAACATTATTGCATTGCAAATAAGACTGACATTTACATATTTCTCAGTTGCCCAAGGGTACGGGAGATATGTTTCAGGCGGCTGCACCGGGAGCATGCTGGAAGGCAGCAGTGCAGTGCGGTGCATGGAAAGCAAAGGGAAAATGGAAAACACAACCTAAATGGATGGGGGAAGGAGGGTGGCTCCCTAATGAGCCAGCCCCAATCCTCTGGCCAGGCCGACAGGCAGCTCTCAGCCAGCAGCATGCTAAAATCAACCCAGCTGAGCCAAACCAAAGCAGGTCACAGGGAACAGAGCCGTTCCCCATCACCTCCTCCCGCTTGGGCTGCAGCAGAAGAGCAGCAGGAGACCATCTTGCTTACTGAGACACTTCTGGAAGATGGCCTTCACATGGGAGCATTTGGTGTCCAGACACAGAGCTGAGCCACCTGAAAGGCAACATGTGTCCCGGTCTGGCCTGCAGTCATCAGTTCCTGGTGGCAAGAAGAGGGAGTGAAAGACCCCATAGGATCATCAGCACTTTTCTATGTTCTGGAAAACATGAAAGAGTCTGCAGATAAGTCCCTCTGGCTACTCTGCAAGCCTAGAAGCACAATGGCATAGGGAACAGGAGGAGAGGGGATGAGGAGCAGCTGGGTGAAGCTCAGGGTAGCAGGGTACCATTGACGGCATGATGCCACGCTCTCTTATCACTCTGAAGCATCACCAGCCACTTTCAGGCTGGGGAAAACCAGACTGAATCACCACCCTCCTCTGTAGGTGGACAGACTCTACCACTGAGCCCACAACCCTGTGGTTCTGAAAACCTGACACTGCTTGTGAAGATGAACTTTTCTCTCTCAGGCTTGCCTTTGTTAATATGGCAAGGCCTCCCTTCCATGATATAAACCACTGTAATCTTCCTGTGGGCTGTTCCACCTTGTTCTTCCCATGGAAAGCCCAGGGGCTTAGCTGGATCCTGGCAGACCTTCTGTTGTTACCCCAACTGCTGCCGAGGCCAGAAGAGCGATGCTGAAGGACCACCCTTTAAAATGTTAAAACCATGGGCTCTGCTAAGGATCTCAATACTGGTTAATTCAGCATCGCTCATGAGGGTAAGCGTTACCAGCCAAAAGAAGACCAGGCAAGCTTTTTTGCCACTGAGGGTTTTTTAATGGCCTCTTCAGAGGCAGGCTGCTACAACATCTCCTCACGCATCTAGTTATTGTCAAATCCATAGGAATAACCCTCCCCATGAACACCTCTGCCCACACTCTGCCACCTTCCATCAGGTTTCCACCTCATCCAGCCCTGCCTGGGAAGTAGAGGGTACACCACCATCCCCTCCTAGGGGTGAAACAAGCAGCCCCCAAACCTGCTTGTAGGGCTGACCAGAAGCCAGCTGCGTCCCCCACCAGAACAAAGAAGGAAGGCAGACCTAGAGCATTCCTGCCTGCCCCTTGCACGGGGTGGATAGGGACATGGGCCTAGGCCACGCACTGGCCTGGAGTTACTGTGCTATGAACCTGATGACAGAGAACTGAACTCCAGCTCTCCCCTCAGCCAATAAATCTCACAGTGGTCTAATTTTGCTAGGAATGATACCTCAGGGAAGGCCTGTGTGGTCCAGAAAAAGAAAAGTAAAGCACGCTTAAAAACCCCTAAATCTGCTTACCGGCTCCTCCCTCGCCAATCCCCTCCCCTCTGCGACCGCGCACCTTCTAGGACCTTCTGTGGGAGGACGGCACTTATATAGATCACGCAGCCAATCAGAGGGCAGGACGCGAGTCATGTGACAGGCCCAACGGCCATCTGCGTGAGGGTCAGACAGAGCCGGAAGGGGTTGAGGCCTGGGTCGGGGGGTCACGGTGTCACAATGGAAGCGGTGGGGCTGCAGCCCCTCCACACACACCCCCAGTTCCTCGGGAGGCCCCACCTGCTGGCAGCCAACTTCGTGCCCGAGGACAAGGCCTGTACCTCGTCTCAGGGCCGTGCCCTCCCACCCTGGGCCTCCTCTTCTGCGGCACAACACCCGATTCGGGTGTTTTAGCTTTTCGTGAGGTCGGCTCGGAGCGCTCTTCCCTGCTTGGAGAGGAGGGTGAGTTCAGGGCGGTTCCTCAGGCCTGGCACTGGGGCTTCGCGCAGGGGGCATATATCTCCATCATCTGGTTTTGATTGCCCTGTGGTTTGGGAGTGCCTGTGGCGCAATTGCTGCCAGGGCTGGGAAGGGGCTCTCTGGAAGAGCAGAGGGAAGGGTCTTTGGCTGCCTGTCACCCAGCAGAGCTCCGGCCCTTGCTGCAGGGGGCCTTGCTGGGGCTTTTCTGCAGCCAAATGAATTTGCCGTGTTGGCAGTGCCGGAGCACGGAGAAGGAGCGCATGCGGCGGGGCTGCTTCCCCTGTGCATCATAACAAGACGTTAATTCGAGGTTTCTGCAGAAGACAAAGGGAGAGTTGTGGCTGTTTCATTTGGGGGTGGGAGGAGGCTCTGCATCCAGGAAGCGCCCTCCCTGGGGAGATAAGGGAGACCTGGCCACCCACAGCCCTGGCTCGCCAGGAATCCAGGCTTCCATATGTACAAAGCTGGTGCCAGAAGTGTCGTTCCCATCGTCAGCAGGCCACCCACCCCCCTCCCCCACACCTTCCCTGCCTTCTCCCCCCTCCTCTCTCCATAACCAGCTGACTTTTTTCACAACCAGGAAACAATCAAACAACCTCTTCAGCTGCTTCGGCTCCTCCTCCCCAACACCGCCATCTCCCCCTGTAAAGGATGCTGTCAGTACTCCCAAAGCCTGATGTGCTGCGTCGTGCAAAACTGTTATTCCAGCCTCCCAGTGGGGAATACCCTTTGGGCTGCAAATACCTGGGTTTTGTTAAGTAAATAATCACACAAGATAAAATATCCATTTTGACGGTAAAGTGGAGGGAGGGGAGCAGACCTGGTGAATACCAGACAGCAGCCCCTGAATTGGTATCGTAGGTACACTGAGGTGACTGACAGGTTTGTTATGTGCCTTCCCTTTCTCCCATAAGTAGATGGCAAAGCTGGCATCCACAGGAGAACAATTAAATGCAGAGCCTTTAGAGGGGTCTGGGCAGGGGGGAAGTGTTGCATCTACCTTTTAAAATAGCTTTTAGGAGGAGTATGGCTGGGAAATATATTCACTGCAGCTCACCCGTCCTCATTGGGAAAGGCTTGGAAAGCGGCCAGCTGTGGTGTTCCGGTCTTATTTACAGGGGAGCGAGGAAGAGGAAGGGTGATGACCCCAGTGGAGGGGGAGAGCCATTGCTAACCATCTGGGGGACTTTCTGTGCCTTTGTGGGTGCTAGTGAATGCAGCAGCCTTTAGAAAAGCTGACGCCCCCCACTGAAGTGCCATGTGGAGGGAAACCCAGCTCCTGTAGAAAGCTCGCTCCCCTCTGCCACTTCTGTGGGTCACTGAGCAAGTTTGTGCTGGAGCCAGGCGTTGATCCCAAGTGTCCTGGCTTGGTGCCGGTGTGCTCCAGCCACCAGACTAGTGCTGCTGCCTCCCCTGCAACGAAGTCTTGAACGTTTTATTGCTCACCTGCTTGGGAGACTTCACACATTCAGCATGGAGGCTTATAAACCTACTGAGAGAAGAGAGGAAGGGAAAAGGTGAAGGAGGAGTTCAGCCAAGAGTGAAATACTCGGGAGGTGTTGGAGTCTCAGGCCAGGCCTTGCCAAGGTTACCCAGGTCCATCCCAGACCATGGGGGAGGCAGGCAGGTAGCTTTCCCATGCCAGGATCACAGGGAGGGATGTCTTGGGGTCATCTGTGGGAATCTTGGGATGGCCAGGATGACTGGTGTGGAGCACGCAAAGGATCGTGCCAGGTAGAGGTAGGCCTGATGGACAGCTTGCTGCTGTGCCCAAGATTGTGAACTGGAGGTTGAATCAGGACTGAGAGTCTCCTGGATTCATTTCTCAGTCATTTATTCAGATATAATTGCCTGTCTGCCTGTCTTAAAGCTAATGACTGGATGTGAAGATTTCCAGTTAGGGTTTGTGAGAAGGTAATTACATTGCAATCTCGCTGTATGACTATTCCTCGAATGAAGATAAACTTGTTTGAGTAGGTCTGCACATCGCAGGAATCAGTTGTATTACAGAGCCCAGGCATGGCAGGGGAGATAAGGAATGTTTTCTCTGCTGCTTTTTTATCTGCTGACCTATTAAAAGCTTTTCTGTCTGAAGGGGGTGAGGAGCAACCAAAGGGGTTAATCCCACAGCTCCTCACCCCTGATGAACGAGATTTAAGTCTCCTGTGGAGACTTGATCATTTGGTTGGGTTTTAGTGGGTGCTCTTAACTTCTTTCCTAGTAGGAGCTCGTTTGCTTTGTTGAGATGCCCTGAGTTGAGCTCTCATTCCGTGAGACGATGGCAAATTTTACCCAAAAGGGACCTTGAGATAGTGTGGACAGCATTGGAGATCTGGATAGAAATACAGCTGAGGCTTGGGAAGAAAATCTTGACGCCTGGGAAGCAGGGAGGGGGCTGCAGGACAGCATCCATCAGCAGGACAGGGGGAGCAACAGGGTGTTGTTGTGAGTTTTTGGCTATTTGCAGAGCTGTGTATCAGCTATGAGCAGGGGATGCTCTCAATCGAAGTCCAGGTGGTCTGTGTAGGGGCGAAGCACACCATCCCTGTGGGTAAAGTCTGTCTCTGGCCGGTGTTATCAGAGCTCACAGACAGAGAGAAATTTGCCCTGCTACTACAGAGCAGATTAACATGGAGCATCTTCTATAAACATCACCAAGGAGCTAGTAAACTCCAGCAGGAGGACATCCTTCCAGGCTTGATCAGGCTGGATAAAACCCTCTTCCATGTTCAGGAGGGTTTCCTTACTTTACAGGACTGTAGATGATGAGTCTAAGAAAACATAACTGAGTTTCTCGCTCTTCCCTTGTACTGGGCGGAGCTGGGGTATAAGTATCATTTGGGATTGCATCATTTACCAGCAGGTTTGTCACCTAAGGCCACTTCTGTAAGGCATATTCAACTGCCTCACACGGTCATGATCCTGCTGTGGCTGCTGACAGTGCCTAGGGTGTACTGGTTGTCCCGTGGGGATGGGAAGGGACACCCCCAGTCTCCTTGGACTTCTCCTGTTCTGTTACTTTAAAGCTCTCACCCTTCCTCGCAGTGCAAGCCAATGCACTGAGATCATCTCTCGGTCCCATCTAGCTGTTAAACCCCCTCAAATCTTTCTTGCTCAGCAGCACTTCATATAAATCCAGTAATGTGCATATCGCTTTGGCTGCCAACTGCTTTTGGGTCAGGAGGGAGGGGGTTGCGGAGCGGGGGGGGTTATTATTACAGTCACTGTTCCTTTTCCCTAGGGGATCTCAGGAAACCGCAGGCTGCCAGCAAACGTCTCGAGGATGGAGGCATGTTGGGGACCCCTGGGAGTCAGCTGGCAAATTTGATGCACTGGGTACGGATTAACAACCCATTAGGGCAGGGGTTTGGGGCTGCATTAAACAAATCCTTCCCCTCAGCCTTTGCAAGCGCTGGCGATTGTTGCCTTAAAGCAACGCAAAAGCGAGACGACTCCAGCGCGGGGACGGGGCTTAAGCATCGTGCTCGCACCATTAAATATCAGTGAGGGCTTAAGGGCACTGCTCAGCACTTCCCTAAGGGAGATAAATGATTTCCTGGGATGAACCCAACTGGCCCACTCTGTTGCTGCATTTGCTTGATGTTGACGCGGCCAAAAGAACACTCTTTGGCATGAATAAAACATGCTTCTTGAGTAGCAACAACAACTAGTTTGTCAGGAGGAGCCCCTGACTATGACAGGGCAAAACGTGTGAACTCGTCTTTCAAGGGATCCGATGTCTGAGCGGCTTTTGGGAACAGCGTAGTCACAATTACCCCCTTTCCTGCTGTGCCAGGGAATTTATCCTGGTGGAGAAGGAAAGATTCTTCTTATCTGATTTTCCTCTCTTCTGCAGTAATCATCTAGAATTGGTGGCAAAACCCACCCTGGGGAGAGAGGCATTTTGCCCCTGAGGGCCATTAGATCCCTGGTGGGGTCATGACCTGTTTGTTGGAGGTCCTCAAAAGGTGACTGAGAAATGCATATTCAGATACGTGATACAGGAATCGCCAACAGTTATCCTTCTTTTCACCAGGGAAAACTGAAAATTGAAAAGACCTGAAAGCTTCTGCTTAAAGTACGGAGGTTTCTCACCGCAGACTCCAGCTCTTCCACCGGCTTCTAGCGTTAAACTGGGGTGAGTCCCGTACCTCCTCTGTCCTTTGGTTTGTCCACAGGTTTGCATCCTGGAATACTTGAATATCTCAAATACTTTGGGACTTTCACGTGGAAAATTGCTGCTGTGATGCCATAGAATGTTCAAACATACACCTAGCATTAAGGCATTGAAATCAACCCTGCTGACATGGGGCTACGAGTGATTAAGAAAATTCTAATGAAATATCTGCCTCCTGGAAAACAGCATTTTATGCAAAATAAAACCTTTGCAAGAAGAAAACTTTAATTTACAGATCAAACAAAAATAGTCCTAATGAAGCAGTGCAGCACAGCTGGAAAATTCCAATCTGATTTGTCAAAACGAATATTAGTGTTCTTTTTTTATTTGTGACTTCATCACTTGAAATGTGTTTTGCTACAATATTGTAATAAAATAAGGTCACTGTGAAAAGTTGGGTTTTTTTAACAAGCAAGCTATTTGCAGTACTTTTGTAAATCAGAGGTATCACTGTGAAAACTAATTCCAAACGCTCACTTTTCTGAAAGTTGAAAAGTTGATGTATTTGAGAAGGGCTGGGAGAGTGGCCACAAGAACTATAAATCCTAGAGAAAAGGGAAATATTTCTACCTGTGAAAACAATGAAGTTCTAGGTTTTGGGTTTTTTTGAGAAATACTGGTGATTGCATTTGCCTGCCTTGCAAAATGTACTGGGTGAGGTCAGGAGGCTGCTAACCCTTCTGTGCCTTGCTCTTCAGTGCCTGGTTTCCCAGATGGGAGCTTTTGTGATTTGCAAAGGGTTTAAATTGTGGAAACGTTTTAATATCACTGAGCAGGCAG
>JAOQGH010000062.1:3775229-3793640 GCA_025769975.1 Gallinago jamesoni | reverse complement strand
GGTTTCCCAGATGGGAGCTTTTGTGATTTGCAAAGGGTTTAAATTGTGGAAACGTTTTAATATCACTGAGCAGGCAGCTGAGGAAAGACTTGATCAAAGTATAAACAAATTCTAAGAGCCTGAATCGGGAGAATGACACAAACTAACCCACCCCTTAAAGTGCCTGTGACCACAAACCACATCACTGCAGAAAAGGAGACACACTTTTCTTTTCTTCTTCTAAGTCATAAAAATTACTTACCAAGGTGACAAATTTATGGCTGCAGTAATTACATGATTACTTTATTATGTGCCACCAGTGTGAGAAAATATATATTATAAAGTCACTTATGTCCAAACCAAAAGGGCCAGCAAAGAATTATTTGAGGCAGTAAATAAATGTGACATGTACAATTATTTACATGGTTGGAAGCTTAGAATTTCAGATGGAAAACCAGCAGTCCCGTCCAAAGGCTTCAGGTGGTGGTGGCAGCAGGTTGGGCTGGGACCTGCCTGTCCCCACTGCCACTGGAGGTGGGATGCAGCTTCTGGGCAAGTGGATGGTGGGACCTTACAGGCTCAACCTGGTTTGACTGTGAGCTCTCTGGGGGAAATCCAGTCCTTGGGGTCTGTGTTCTTATGGAGTTGGGGGTCTGGGTTCAAGGTGGCTTTCCACTCTGGAGAGGGAGGAGCAGTAGCTTGGTGCTGGTCACTGTCCCCCCAAGCCTTCCCCTTCTCCCAGCAGGAGGAGGAAGCCCAGCTCTGTCTCATTTCTGGTCCTCTCCTGTCTTGCTTTTCATCAGGAGAACAAACCTGGGCTTGGCTCTCCTCAGAGGAACAAGGTCCCAATTTGACTGCACAACTGGCAAGCCTTGAGCCTCCCAGCAAGAGTTAAAAAAAATATCTGACTGAAATGTCTTCAGGCTTATCGTGTTTGGCTTCTCCAGGGTGGCACAAACTCCACCAGTGAGAACACATCCTTAGCTTGTAGGGCTGAACACCAGCCAGTGAGGACCAGGAGGACCAGGGCAGGGGACACGGTGGCAGGGCTGGACCTGTAGCTGTGGTGCAGTTTCACACTGGTGATGGCAGCCTGCCCCTTAGTGTCTGTACAGTCCTCAGAGCATTCCTTGAGTGAGCAGTTACAATTACATGTGGTGACACTTTAATCTGATCTTTTATTTTTTTTTCTGTTCTCATTTCATTGTTTGCCAAAGTAAGTACTTCTCTCCTAATGCTCAATTCTACTTTCACCACGGCCCTCCAAAGACATTCTGCAGAACTTTGAAAGTGCTTCTGATCTCTCAGAGCAGCCAGCGTCATTTGTGACTACAATTAGAGAGCACATTTAAAACAAAGTCATTGAAAAAGATGGGAGTTTGTGGTATTTTGTTTTCTAATTTACTGCTAAGAAATGTAATCAGGGTTCTGAGTGCTTCCTTTAGAAGATGATGTTTTCTCAGGCTCAGGGACTTTCTCAGGGACCTTAAGCCTAAAGTACAAATCAAGACCTCAAACTCTGATCCAGGAAGGTAAAAAAAAAAAGTATAAAAATAATAATATCAATAGCTTCTGCAAGGATATCGGGTCTGTCCATCCTCATGTTTCTCTTATTCTTTGGGTTAGGTGAGGCAGTGAGTGAGTCAGCACCAGTTCCAACTGTTGACACCTACACGATGCTGCTGCTCGGGCTCCCATCCTTGCGGGGGAAGCTTTAAATCTTCCCCCTCCCCAAAACTGCCTTCTTTCGGAGACGAACAGACTCCTGGAATCCCTTGTCTTGATGCTGGAGTTAATTCATAAACCTTGTATTAACATACGTCCAAGTCTATCGTTTGAGCTTAAACTAAGCCGACAGATTCTGCCTTCAATATATGTGCAAAGGCTTTGATTTCAAAGGAGCTGCTCAGTGTGTGTCTAGATGGGCAGAGAATCGAAAAATTCACAGCGGTGTCATGGTGAAGATGCAGACTATTGGGCTGCTGATCTGTTCTTCTAGATCCTTTTATTGCCCTTTTAGGATGGTTTCACATGGTACTCTTTTCTCTTTTTTTTTGTTTTTTTTTAATTCCTTTTTTTAAGAGGATTTGCTTCATCTGTTGATGAACTGATAAAATAGGCTCCAGGTCAGGGTGAGGATGCTCTGGAGGCTTTGGCCTGACATTGCTCTGATGCTGCTGATGCCTCACAAATGCACCGTGTCCCATCACAAATAGGCAGAGCTGGGACCAGAAATGAACACAGGGGTGGCAAAATCCACGGAGAAGGCTGTGGGAAGCTTTAATTACCTAGATTGTCCCAGGAGGTCCCAAGCGCCCCAGATACTAATTGCTAATAAATGTTCATGCTGAGTAGCTTTTATTTTTCCAGTGAGATGGAATAACAGGGAAAATATGTGAAAGTCCCTGGACTTCAAGAGTGTGTTTTTCTTTCATTTATATTTACCTAATTATGCTGTCATAGACTGCTGGAAATTATACCCTCGCCTCCTCTCCCCACCTCAAAAATGACCAAATAAACAGAGCAGTGACTCTGACTGTGCCAGACAACTCAGTCGGTGATAAAGGAGAGATGGAAGGGATGGTTCTTGCAACCCAGTACGTCTGAGGAGGGTCCCTGGGGTGAAAGACCTGCATCCAGCCCCAAAGCTCACAGTCCGATGCCCCTTGCTGTAGGCCTGCTCCACAGGCAGATCTGCTCAACTCCTTGAGGAGCTCATGGAGTGAGAATAGAGAAGGAAAACCAAAGGATTTATTTGGGATGGGCTGTGTTTTTTTCTGGATGGTAGCTTGGC
Organism: Gallinago jamesoni; assembly: GCA_025769975.1. Classification (NCBI taxonomy): domain Eukaryota; kingdom Metazoa; phylum Chordata; class Aves; order Charadriiformes; family Scolopacidae; genus Gallinago; species Gallinago jamesoni. The sequence goes on along the minus strand of JAOQGH010000062.1, from coordinate 3,790,867 downwards.
TGTTCCTTCATAGCCTCCTGACAGGGTGCCACAAAGTGATGTTCTGTGGAGATTCTTGACAGGCCAGAACTAACACTGAAGATCACACCTGGGAAGTCAGTGGCCAGTCTGGTCCAAACCACAACAGCAGCCCACATCACCACAGTGTGTGACACATTCCCGTAGCGAAAAGGACCGGTGACACAGGACAGACCAAGCCCAGGGAAACCGTGATGCTCTCAGAGCTGCCATCCAAGCTATAGTCCTTGTTGGAGTTACATCCCAGTTGCATGTGAGGAGCCACCTGCTCGGGTGCTGGATGTTGGTTATTTGGCAGGAGAACAAGTTCAGGCAGGTCTTTGTACGCCAAAAGTGATTTAACCAAAGGTTTCCTCTCCGGTCAGGTGCCCTGTCTCCATTAGCCAGGCAGACTGAAATTATCAGATAAGGGTGACTGATTGGCAAATTCTGGGGAAGATGGGGCTCAGGGGTGGATCCCAGGCTCTTCCTGTCATCGACGTGCTTCTGATTTGAATAGATTGCAGAATAATTAAAGCGATTCAGCCCAATTAAGCTATGGAATGAGGGGGTCAGGCTTCAAGTCGGCAGAGGAGAGAGAGCTCAGGCAAACCATCAATTGCTGGGTTTGTACCTACTTTGTGCACCAGGCAGCCTAGTCACAGAAATATTTATTGCTCGAGGAGGACACACAAAAAGGAAGGAGGTGCAGAGATGGTTGTGGTCTCCATCACTCGGGGTTCTGTAAAACTGGGAGAGAAGACAGCAGAACTGGGAGCAGAGCTTTCCCTCGCAGGGCTGTGGTGCCTACAATGAGCCCGCACAGTGTTGAGATGAGAGTGGAAGTTGCCCAATTTTGGCTTGTTTAAATTACTGCTGTCTCCATGTGTACTCTAGCAAGGCCTGGTTTATAGTGATCCCAAACCAACAACGTAACTGTAATTACAACCTACACTAATCAGCGGGGGAAATGGCTGTTCTTTTATTGCTGTGTCTGCAGGATCCATATTTAGTCTGTTGTGCTGAGACAATAAACCCCGTAACAGGGATCTGCTCTACCTGCTGGTTCAGATGTGGTGGATGCAGCACCCATGTGCCCAGGTAGGGACTTCTGTCTGTAGGGTGATACTGTCCTATGAAGGGGATGCACACAATGCTCTAGCACGGTTCAGTTCCAAGTGGATAAGCAGGGGCATGGCATGGTCCTGCATATCATAGAACCATAGAATGATTTGGGTTGGAAGGGACCTTAAAGATCATCTTGTTCCAACCCCCCTGCCCTGGGCAGGGACACCTCCCACTAGACCAGGTTGCTCAAAGCCCCGTCCAACCTGGCCTTGAACACCTCCAGGGATGGGGCAGCCACAGCTTCTCCTGTCTCTGCAGAGAAATCTGTTTTCTACCTGAAGACCTCATTTAATTGAGCTGGTTGAACAATGACCACAAGTAAGGCATGTCCTCTTCCATAGGGATATGGAGATCTTCTGGAGATGGGTGTGCTCTCTCACAGGGTGAGGATGGATGCTCTCTCTTCCAAGGATGTGTCCTGCGGAATATGCCGTGCTGCAGTTTGATTTTCTCCTACTTTGCAAAGAAAATCACAGGTCAAGCCTCTGGTTTTCCAGGAAAATGCAAAATCCCTGTCTTGACCAGGATTTTCCTGTGTTAATTGGGTACAACGTACTGGGTTTACTTCTCCGTAGTGTGGATGAATCACAGTTCCAGCCCAGGAGATCAATTTCCACGTACAAACATAGCCTAAGGTCTCAGGATTTCCTCTCTTTATTGCAGCTCTGGCCAATTTCGTTCTTGAGATAGAAACTGATGGAGAAAGGAAATGTTAAATTTGTGCGGGAGGGGACTAGGTCTTGTTCAGAGCTGGGCTGAGGCTTTTGCAGGCAAAGCCGTAATTGCCGCTCCAGTGATAACAAGAAAGTATAAGAACATCACGTTGGCTTCAAACCCAGTCAAAAATTAAGCTTGTTCTACAAGAGCTCCATTTCATCTAATCTACTTTGTGGCCTTTATCTTGCCAAGACCAGGATGATTGCAGCCCACCTCCGTGCTATCTATATATTCATTTTTTTAACGTGCCAAGTTTCATATAGGTGACGGAGCTGTTACAAGCTTCTGCCATCCACGGGCTTCGGACTTGTCCTAAGAAGGGCTTTTCATTTACAGGGTAGGGAACAGAGCAGTCTCCTTCTGTCGAGGGCTCCAAGCCCCTCTTCCCTCTCCTTTGGGAGCCCCTTGTAGCCAAGGGCACGTGCTGCCCCTCGGCCACCGGTGCTTGGCTACTTGTCAGCACATCCAGTGTTGCCCTGCACGTCTTAAATAGCATTTAAGTCAGCAGAGCGCATGGAACAGGAACCACAACTGTGTGTATCACATCAGTTTATAAATATAAATGCGTGTACATATATATGTAAAGAGAGAGAGAATAGACTCGGGGAGGAGGAGTACACCGAGCAGTGGGGACAGTTAAAATCCAGTATATTGGAATCGATTTAAACCACAAAGTGCAACAGGAGGTATTAGAAATACACCGGTTAGCCATCACATCACTCTGCAGCTTTAGGAAACCTTTACACCCGTGTGCCACGCAGCTCAGGAGACGTATATTGGTCTCTGAAAAGCCTTGGTATTTTTTCCACGTGCTCCCTAGCAGCGCCGGGGCGCAGCGCCGCAGAAGCAGGCCTGGCACCGTATTGGATTACTAAAGCATTCCAGCTCCATTCTCACCCACAGAAATGGTCTGGTTCCCTGAAACACACACACAAAAAAAAAAATTAAACCCACTTTTTATTTTATTTCTCCTCTTACAATCGCCCCCTCCAGCCCCCTCCCTCCGCCTGGCTGGGCTCTACCATGGGGACGTGCGGGTTTGCAATATTGCTGCTGATTAGACATGCTCGCTAATGACACAATAGGCAAATTACACGTCTCCCTTCCTAATGAATTGGGATTGATGGCGATGGAGAGCTACGAGCGCAAAAGCAGTAAGAACCTGTCAGGGGTGACTAGTCTGCTGCTGTCCCTGGGACAATGTGACATGGCAGCGACCTGCGTCCCTTCAGGTCACCCTGTGACACCTGACATCATTTTTCAGGCACTTTGAGTTTCTGAGACCTCATTCCTCTCCTTCCCCCTCTCCCTTTCCCCTCCCCTCCCCACCAAACCCCATGCTCCTGCCCTCCTCTGCGAGAAGGTGCTGCACAGGCTTTGCTGCAGAGCTATTAAGTTCTTTTAGTTTCCCTGTGGATCCTATTAGCCAAAGAATTTGCTCCTTTTTCAGGGCTCTTTTTTTATTATTTTAAATGAATACACTTCGAAATATGTATATATACTTTTGCTTTGAGATGAAATTTCAGAGTTGAAGCTCTGCACACACACTTCTGCCTCTTTCTTCCTCAAATGGCTTTTTTATATACATAGATGTGTGAAAAATCAGTTGCTGAATTAAATTCCCTCTGTGGACTACATTCCCTGAGCAGGATTCAGTGCTGTGGCTCGTTCCCTGGCACCAGAAGCCTGGTTTCACGCCGATTCCTTTCTACCAGCCTTTTCTCTCCAGCCCCTCGGTGGAGATGCCGGCTGCTCGGCCGCCTGCCTCCTCCTACAGCCCAGGAGCTTGAGCAGAGTGGAAGGTCCCCTTTCCCTGCTCACATGCCAATCTCTGAGGTGCTGTCTGTAAAGCATCAGCAGATTTGTTTCTGTGGCTCTTACGTCTCAGAAGGGGCTCTCAGGTTTGGTGGGTGAGCTCCATGCAAACCCCAGCATCCTTCCACCGCCCGTAATCCCATCCTTGTCCCGTCTTCATCCTACAGCCATTGTCTCTCCCCATCGCATCTCCTTGTTCACCCTACAACCCACATATCTCTCCCTTCTCTGCACTCCCACGTGTCCCATCTCCTCTGCAGCCCCCTCTCCCACTCCTCCCTTCGTGGCCAAGGCTTTGTGGCACAAGCAGGGCTTTGCATTCAGGCTGGCTGCTGCCGCCTAGCCACCCACAAGAAAGATTTGGTTGTGGTGGCTTCACAAAGCCCTCTTTCATTTTCGAGCGGCGGAGGGAGGCTGCACTTGTGGATCTGTCTGGCAAGCCGCTCCAGAAGGCGTTTGTAAGAGGCAGACACGTTGCCAAGAATCTCATTATACATCCTGATTCACGGCGTGGTCCAGCCTTGAGAAGGATGCTCTCCAAACAGCCACCCCATAGACCGCGTGCCAGGATCTCAGAGCTGAAGGAGATGCTTCTGCAGGGCCGGAGGGGACGGCGGGGACCTTGGGGCCTGGCCAGGAATCTCTGAGTCACAATCCTCCAGGAGGAGAAAACCCCCTGCCCAAGGAGGGCAGAGGAGAGGTGCGGGAGGGATGCGGGAAGAGGATGGAGAGTCTGCACCAGGCTTTGTGCACCGCTGGGAGCAGGAGGGCTGCAGGAGTTCACAGCCAAGGCAGACACCCAGACGGGGCAGCCATCATCAGTAAAACTCACAGCTCAGTCTCTCTGTCTTGATTTAAAGAATTTCCACCCAGCTGAGGGCTGAAGAGTGGAATTGCTCTCCCGTGAACGCAGCTCCTAAGAGCCTGGCTGGGTCCGTGAAGGGGTTAATGTCAGGTTACAGTCAGAGATCCATCTCTGTCTCAATGCTTCGTTAATAATTTTTGTGGTGAAACAAAGCAAAACCATCCAAGTTTGGTGACAATTTTCCCACAGTCATACGCTGCTCTGATTCATTCTCGTCCACAGATTTGAGGGGTAATGGCCTGACCACAGAACATTTCCTGGGGATTAATCACGGCTGGGAAAGGGCTGCAATGTCGAACTGTGCTCCAGGTGCCCCCAGATTCTCCTTCTTTGTCAGGAATTAGCCGGTGGTGAGGTCACTCCTGCTCTGACTTCGCTGGTGCAATTATAAACCAATCCATGCTAATTAACAGCAGTGTTCTGACATCAAGGTGCCGTGCTCGCAGTAAAAGCCCGTCTCCTGCCCAAGCTCAGGCTGTCTCTGCTCCTGTCCTGTCATTCCCAGCCATATGTGTTTGTCCTGGGCACCGGCAGGGGCTGGTGTCCTCAGGGAAGCCCCTTTCTTGCTCCCTTTTGTTCCTTGTCCCTCTCTGCTCCACGACACCTAGGCACCGAGGTGACTGATGGATTGATGGATGGATCAGGTGGTTGGTTTCTTTTCTTTCGGAAGCCTGCAGAATATCCCCTGCTTTCAGACACCCCGCTTTCTTTCCAATGAATGAGTCAAGCCTGGAAAATAAAATCCCAGGACATCATTCAAGCAAATGCCTTTTTTTTTTCCGTGCACGAACAAGAAATTCCTGATCAGAGCTAGTGTGGGAAGGGGTGGCTCCAAGGGGTGGCTCCCTTCGCTGGCCTGCCGTGGTGGGCTGGGGGCTGGGGCTGGCTCAGGGAGCCCCCCAGCAATGCTCCCTGCACAGCAGAAAAGATGTTCAGGGCTGGTACCTCTATCCCTGCTTACCACAGCCAGTGGGAATGGGTTTTCCTCCGGCACAGAGAGCAATATGGGTCTTTGGGGAAGACCTGGGGTCAGTCCGTGAGCTCTCTGCATGGACTGAGCGAGACAGAAGGCGTGTTGGCTCTGGTTCCTCAGCTGTGAGATCTCCCTCCACACCTCGCAGGCCTGTTTTCTTTCAGAGAACCTTGCAAGATGGTCTCTCCCTCCTGCAAGGCTGGTTGAGCTCCACCGCTGGTTCCCCAGCCCATCCCCACGTCCCTCTTGAGCTTCACCTGGGACAGGCAGCTGGGACCCCTGTTTCCAGCTGCAAAGCGAGATGCCTTTCTCGTGCTCATGGAAATACTCGTCCAGGTTTCAGCCCAGTTCATAATGGAAAGAGCAGCCACTGGCAAAACAGCCCTCCATTGCTCCGGGAACCCCTCGCTGGGTGCTACAGGCGCCTCTCCACCCGCACGGGTGGTGGGCACTGGGATTGCTGGGGGGGTATCGGGAAGCTTTAGGGGGACAGGCTCACCCTCCTGGCTTTTTCTGCCTCCGGCTGGATGCACCGTGCAGAAATAACATGAGAAAAGAGCCTGCGGGGTATTTCTGAACTTGTATTATAATATACAAATGGCGGGGGGGAGGAAGGGGGGATAGAAAAGCAGATTTCTCCAGGTTTCCAGCCTGGCGCAGCGCGAGCACCAGCCGCCGCAGACAATGGCCCCGTGGCCGCTTTGGCTGAGGCCGGTGCTGGTAGGGGTTCCCCACCGCTGTTCCCCTTCCCCGTGCCACATGTCTGCAGCTGGCCGCCGGCCACCGGGTCTGCAGGGAATGCATGCAGCTGAGTTTCCTACCCCAGCTCTGCCAAATATCTCAGAGAAAAGGGGAGCTGACAAATCCACCCCCCCTCCTCCACATACCCCCCTTCTTCACCCTCCAGACCAAGAGCTGACCCTGCCTGGCTGCTGCGAGATGGAGGAGGCCTTTTGGGGTATAATTATTCTGTTTTCCTGCCTTTGTACAGTCTAGGGTTTTGAAGACTCCTTCTTATTGCCCTGAAGATTCCCCAGTGCTCTGTCCCCTTTTAATTTCCAGTGGTGGTGCTGCCTCCCATCGCCCTTTCAATTTCCAAGGTATCCTGGCACACCGGTGCTTGAGTCCACCTCTAGTGGCTTTGAAGTTGATATTCCATCTCCCCGCATGATCAAATCTTTTATTTCTGATTAAAGCTGTCAAAGAAGCAGTTTCCTGCCTGGTGAAAATTCATATTTTACTTTTTTAAAAAAATCTGCATTGGGCTAAAAAGTAAAAATATCCTTTTCATTGACCTGCGTAAAGGAAAACAGCATCGGTACAGGTTGGTCCCAACTTTTCATCTCGGCTGCAACCTTTGCCTTTCCTCCTTCCACTTTTTTGTTATGATTGGCATATTTTTGGAAACATAAGCCCGTGTTAAGCAGGAAGACAAGGAAATTTTCGTTTTCAGAGTATCAAAACAAAATCCCCCTGGCAAATTCAAAGGCAACTTTTTTCCCCCAACTTTTGTAATTGAAATGTCCTGTCAAAACCCATCCCGTCCTAGGGAATAAATAAATAAATGTTCCTATTTTGATCAAGCAAGGACAAGAATCGTTATTAAATTCCCAGATAGCATCACATCACTCAGGGTATCAATTATCGACACCTCAGCAGACAGCACCCTCCTGCTTTGCACATTCTTAATAGTACAAACTTCTCGGCGAACAATAGGACTAAAAGGGAAAGAGGAAAGGACAAATTAAAAAAGCATGCTGTGAGCTTAAACTAAAGGCTTGACACTGTCAGCGCAGCCCATATGGAAAAAATAGACCTTTTCCATGGCATGGCAGCATGTTTCTTCATAAAGGGGATCGCACACACATATGTAAAATATATGTGCGGATGAGGAAAGTGCACGTGTAATAGATACTGCACCACTGGAGTGCCAGGTAGTTTCAAGATTACGAAAGCTGGTCAATTTGGTGCAGATATTTTATAGACTGTTGCTTCAAATGGCTTAAATATATTGTGTAAGAGAAGATAGCCAAGGCAGTAATGTTTGCAGCCAATCTTGTTAAGGTAATGAGGAGGGTAACTGAATCTCTGGGCTTTGAGGGCTAAGTAGTTTGTCAGGGGGTTAAAAAGGGGTGTATTTTCCAATGATGCCTGACACACGCTGGCCGTGTGAGTTACGGGGTGAGGATGGTTGGCTCTGGTGGGGTCGCCAGCGCTGGCTCCACCAAGCAGTAGGACCGTCGGAGCCACAGTGGTCCCATGGGCTGTTCCTGCTGGCCAGCATGGAGCCGTCCACCCCTCACCCTGGCTGAGACAGACGCCCTTGCGAAGCCATTTGTCTGTCCCCAGCAGCCACGGGGAGCAAATGCTTGGAGGAAAGCAAAGTAAAACCCTACGGCACCCAATCAGCCACTCAGTGTCTGGGTGCAGGGGGGCGAGGAACCCTTTCCCACGTCTCTGCAGCCCCTGCCCCGTCACCAACTCGCCTCCCGTCAGGTTTCCTGACCCAGGTGATCACAAGGCAGCGTTCACAACTTCTGGGTTTAATATACGTATTTATAGTACATGTGCATTTATTTAACAGGTCTGGCCCAAACAGCCAGCATTTGCCAAAAAAGAGACAATCATCCTTCATTTCACAGCTGTGACATCATCAGGTCATATTTCACGGATATGATGTCACTACTGCGCAATACGACTTTTTATTTTCAAAAGGTTTTTATTAATGCTGAGGTTTTTTGGGTTTTTTTTCCTCTGGTCTGGCCAGAACATCTGGAGCCGGGAAACTTCAGAGTCCAGAAATATTCACAAGATGTAGCAGACAGAATTACAACCCACAATATTTCTTTGAGCGAAAGAGAACAGATAACAATGTGGGGAACCAGTAGTCACAACTAACTGCTAAAAAATCAAAGCACAACCGGAGCGTGGGAGGGGGGCAGGAGGTGAGCTGGGCTGAGGATGGATCCTTGGCCGTCGGTGAGAAGGTTGGGGTGACAAACTTGGCTATGAGAGCATGATGGGACCCCTGGCCAGGGAGGGGACACTACAGAGCCACAACAGCCTAAGCACAAGTGATGTCTCCAGGGAGGAGAGAAGTCTGTCCCTTTGTTTTTTCAGAATAAAGGCAGATAGTCCTCCCCTGCAGCTTCCCAGCTAGTGGAGAAACCCAGAGAAGGTGGGAAAGAGGGAGGTGAAAGGATACTGGGGAGAGCGTGCCTGAGGGAGAGGGCCCACTGGGCAGACAAAAAGCGTTGGGGAGGTGGGACAAAGCATGAGTGAAGGTGCGGTGGGTGAAGGCAGGGGTTGCGATGCTGCTCTGAAGGACTCAGGGGCAGCTCCTGCGGTGCTGGGGTGCAGCGTGACCATCCCTTGGGACACCTGGTACCCTCACCAGGAGCAGCATCCCGCATCCTGGGCTTGGTGGTGGCAGCCACGGGGAGCACATGCCTTCCTCCCTCAGGACCTCCCCTCTGCGGCGAAAGTTGTGGGACCTGCGGAGCTGAAACAAGGTGCTAAAAGGACTTGGGTGACTATTCATCTGGAATCTCTAATTAATACACTCCAGCTGCATCCCTTTTGGGTTCCTTTTCCAGCGGCGCTCGTGCAAGCGAGCACAAAGAGTCCCAGACAATAGATGTGAAATGCTTTTTCCATGAGCCTTCGCAGCAGAAGCCGGAATGCCAAAAACGTTACTGTCAGGGGAAAAATACCACGTTAACTGATGTGACCACGCTCGGCCCCTCTCCGACTCCAAGCAGTGGGTCACCTACCACGTGCCAGTCCCGATAAATGTCATTGCCTAATTCCGAACAAATAAATAACAGCCTGAAAATGGCAGTCTTTGTGCTGCTCCGCTCCATCTTGCCAGCAAGACAGGCTCGTTGTAAACCACTTGGCCGGCTGCTCCAGTGGTCCTCAAGCCTTGCTGCATGGGTAGATGTTTTCCACCTTGCTAAATATCCCGGGAGCTACAGGGGATGCGCAGGAGACCCGGTGCCTCCTTGGAGGGAGCTGGGGCAGCTCAGGTGGCTTCTGCCGGGGAGAGGAGAGAGAAAGGTTGCAGAATTAAGACTGACAAGCTGACGGGATAAACTGGTCAGATAAAAGGATGACAGAAATAATTTTACACAGCATTACTGTGAAAAGCTAATTTATACACAGATGAGTCCATGACAGACTCAGTGGAGGGTGGCAGACGAGCGGGGAATGAAGAGCACTTCATTTATTCCCTGAAACAGGAGGGGGAGTATTAGGAGCCACTGCCTGGGATATCTCTCTCTCTCTCTCTCTCTTTCTATTTCAAAGTTATCAAACTTTATCTGGTTCCTTTTCTGCAAATTAGCAAGGCCAGAAGGGAAAGAAAAACACAGAATCCATCAACGTTCCTGCTTTTTTCCAGGCCACGGGTGAGAAGTCAAGGTGATTTTGCAAAACACAGCCTTGATTTTCTCCTGAAAAAGAAAAAAAAAAACAGGAAAGCCACCATGTTTTTGCACTACGTGGAGCTTTTGCTCTGCTTTTAAATCAAGCCAGAGTTATCATTTCTTCCTCTTCAGCTTTTTTTCAGCTTGGTTGGATCGGAGGGGATCGAATGAGTCTCTTCTGCTGGTGTTCAGGCACGGCTGCTGCCGCTTTGGGGCTCAGCAAAGAAATCCCCCTTCCCCCCCCCATTTTTCCATTCCCCTTCCCCAGCAGGTCAATGCCCCACCAGGCAGGAGCCTGCAAAGTGCCCCCCCCCCGGGCAGGCAGAACCCAGCGCCTCGCTGGAGATGGCTGCAGGGAAGATGCAAACCCGGTGTCCTACATCAGCTACGTGCCCCAGGAGAGGTCCTCCAGGCACGGCAGGGTCTCCCTGGACCTGCCCGAGCATCCCTGCCCTGGAGACCCTGCGGTCATTTTGGGGCAGGGTCCCCATTGCCCAGGTGCCCCCCTTGCAGGGCTGGGAAGCAGCAGGATACAGGCACCGGCAAATGGGGCAGAATAGGCAGTAAACGATGAGGGAGGGATTTTCACTTCATATTTTATGCAAAACCTGACACATTTCAGCCTAAGGAGAAACGCTGCGTCCGCCCTCTCTCCTACAACACAGACGAGGGGAGAGTGGGCAGGATCCCCCCCCCCCCCCAACCCGGGGGGAGCAGCCGGAGAGCATCGAGCACCTCTCCCTCCTCCTGTGGCCACGCAGGGAGCTCCTGGCAAGGAAAGCAGCTCTCCTGTGCCCTGCTCCCTCTCCTCGGCCACGGCGAAACAGGCTGGCTGTTCCGCAGCTGCCAGAACAATAGTAATAATACTAATAAACCCCCTTCACGCTGAATACTGCAGGCTGTTGGCAGGTCCTTCTCACACAATTAGCATTTCTCATCAAGCAGGGGGCTCACAGATTGCACATGCTGGTTAGTGTTTTGCAGAACAGACTGAAACCAATATGGCCCTCCCTGTACCATCAGCTAAAAGTGGCTTCCCACCAGGATGGGCCCAGCACGGCTTCCAGCAGCCCGGCCGGAGGGAGAAGCTCCCCCCAACAAGTGCAGCCCATCGGGGTCCCCCAAAACCCACGGCAGCAGCGGTGGCCCGGGAGGAGCTCTCTCTTCTCCCCAAAATACACACGGGTCTTACAGCAGCCATCTCGTGCGTGGGTGGCACGTGGAGAGGGGGACAATACCCACTAGAGAGTCCCGTGCAGTGTGGTGGCACCTTCCCTGGCACGCAGATGTGGCTGGACTACAGGCATGCCTGGTGTGATATGGACATTTTGCAGGACTGGCTTCTCTCCCCTTTAGGGACAAAGATGGTCCAGCAGGCAGCAGCCAAACGGCTGAGCGGAGGGGAAAACTCTGCCCCTCCTTTGGAGAGGGTCAGGGACTGACCTTTTCCTTGCTCAGGGGGAAGAAAAAAAAAAAGAGAAGAAATGAAGATCGGTGGGATGCAGGGTGTGGAAGAAGGGTTGTGACTTACAGACAGCTCAGGGGTCAGGTCCTCATGCAGGACTATCTGGGGTTAGAGAGGGCAGGGTGGGTCTCTGCGAGCTGCCGCTGCTTATAATATCGCTGCTCATCAGCTTGAGGATGGCAAGGAATCCTGTGCAGCCTCCAAACCTGCTGCAAATGCCAGCTCAAACAGGGAAACCACACCAGAGCCTTCGACCAGTGCCTTTAACTGCCCAGCTGCACCGGGGTTGGCAGGTGCATATCGTTTGTTAGTGCAGCTCAGCTGATGAGTGGTGACTCGTTAAACCAGAATAACCCAAACTCACACTACATCCTCAGAGTGACGCTTGAAAGGAACCTTAAACTCGCGTCTCTCTTGTGTAGGCTGGACTTGTAAATCTCGCAGTAGATGCCGGACTCATCTCCACGCCGTTAAACCAATATAAGCCCATCCAGACAGTAGCGCACACCATGATTAATTGCCTTGCTTTAAAACTCCTATTTATAGACAAGCACTACGAGCACTGTGCCAGCGAGAACGTGGTCCACGAGGCTCCTCCTCCAGCAGCTCGGCAGCTAATCCCATTAGCCTCAGGCTGTCCCCGGGGCTGCTGAGCAGCATCACCTCCCTTGCCCACACCACCCTGTTACCTCCTCTCCTCGCTCCACGGTCCCACCAGGGACCACAGCAACCTCCCCTGGGGCTCAGCAGAGGATGGGGGGTGGCTGTGTTAGATCACCGCGGGGCTAAGGAGCTTTAGGCGAAGCTTGGTGCCTCTGGGGAGCTGGGAACAGGACCCGAGGGTACGTGTGATCCTTGACCTCCCATCAGCCTGGAGCTGCCACTGGAGTCCGGCGGTGTTTGAATTCCCGGGAGGCTCAGGTGCCAGCCCTGGGCTTCTCCCGGGTTTGCCTCGGGTCGGTGCTCGGGAAATACACTTGCAAAGTTGTTAGAGACACATTAGAGATCCGTATTTCAGCAAGCATCCAGGCGTGCTGTTTGGGAACAATGTTTGGGTAGCAATGCCCCACATCAAACAGGTTGCCACCATACAAACATTTTTCTTTACCCTACATTTTTCTTTAAAACAAAACACAAAAAAAAGGGAACAAGAAAGAAACCCATGCCACTCTCTGCTTTTACTGTCTCAAAAGCCCCAGATCTTATCAACAAAGCCTCCTTCCTTTCTGTATGGCCTGCAGGATGCTGAGTGACAGCACGGGGGATGGAAAGGACAGGTCCTTTTGAATGCCAGCAGCTGGGATGCACCACAGTCAATCCCGAGTTGATTTATACAGCATGGGGTTCTTCTTCCTCTTTCACTGGGCTGGGTCCCACTCCCATGGGCTGTGCTGGTGGGTCCACAGGACATGGACACCAAACTGAACCTGAGCTCCCGGCTGAGGATGCAGACAGGGAGCCTGTGGCAAGGGAGGGCCAAGAAGTACTGCTGCTAGAGAACATCCTGCATCCCTGCTCTTCCCTCTCCTCCCCTCTACCCATCGGGGCAAGGGTGGGGAGCAGCGGCTGCTTGACCATGTGGGTCTGGTCAAGGTGGTGCAGAGAAACACCTGGCAGACCTGCCCTGTGGCTTTTTCTCCAGCAGCTTCCCACCCTTTTCCCGGGCAGCCGAGGTCAGGCAGCAGACAGGTCTCCTGGCCGGGGGGCTGCTGAACCCTCCCCCAAAACTGCATTTCCACCCTGTGGGTTTGCGGTGAATAAATATCCTGTGTTGATGCTGTTTGGCTTCGGTGGGACGTGAACGTGTTTGGTGGGGAGTAATCACACACACACCCCCCATACACACAGAGCAGAGGGGGAAGGAGCATTTACACACACAAAACAATCCCTATTTGTCTCCGAAGACAGACCCCACTGTTGGGTTTCCTGGGGTCACGCAGCTGCATGAACATGTGGAAAAGAAATGTATCTCTCCTAAGCACTGGACATACATGTAATTCAATATATTGCTCCCATGTGCAAGAAATCCACCAAACTGGCTCCATTTCAAATCGCAGGGAAATACAGAGTGTCAGGGACAGAGGCAAATCCACTCCTAATTCAACTCTTTATTTTATTTTAATTGGGTTGGACGGCGAGAGGCGACGGAGGTCGCGCGGGGCTCTCAGGGCGCCCGTCTGGCCGGGGCTGGGGGGCGCAGGCAGGGCAGGGTGGGGGGCTCCCACCGTCCCTTCCAGGTGCCGGTGCTCATGATTTCACCTCACCAGTGGTGGAACACCATGTCTGACACCACCAGCAAGTCACCATGGGGACTGTCAGGTCCTAAGATGAGCTCTCCCTGACTGTCGGCATGGGCTCTCCCAAAAGCACTTGGAAAGCTTTTTCCCCAGCATTTTGGTCCCCAGGGATCACCGTCCCCCTGCAGACCCACACCCCAACACCTCCACTTCACACCTGCAGCTCCTTTGGAGGAGGTTGGGCTGGGCTTGCCAAGCCAGGGGGAAAGAAAGCCTATTTGACTTCCACTAACGACGCGACGAGGACGTGAACCGCAGTTACCTCATCTGAGCCTTAAATGGATTTTTCCATTAAGAGAGGATTTTTTTTGTCTTGTTTTATTGAAAAGGAATTTGCAGTAATTAGCTCTTACGGGGGATTTCACTGTTCTCTCTCCTCCTCTAAAGCATAAAACACTTATTACAACACATTGTTTAACGCGACATCCACTCCCAGAGATTTTTCTTTCCTCATGCGATGATCAAGCCCTGCCTTTGGACTTCAAGGCCCTAAATCTTCCCGCAGACCTGAGCCGTGCCCTGGTCCCCTCTGGCTGGATCTGCATTTATCTTTCCCTGGCAGCCCTCCGCGCAGCTGGAAGCGAAATGACCTTGTAAAATAAGGCGGCCTTTTTTTTTTTTTTAATTTCCCTTTGCTTTGTTGGATTATTGTTGGTACGAACTTTCCGTGTCCGCTTCCACGGGAAAGCAGCCGCCCATCGCTGAGCCACGGAGAGTAAATTTTCCCTACGAATGTCTACCCCTCCCTTCGCCTTCGCCTTTGTTAGACCGGCCTATATTTAGACTGTTGGGCTTCATCTTCCTCCTCGGAGAGTGGGCTGGGAGCGGAGCAATCAATCCCTGCCCGCTGGCTCCTGCTGCCTGCACCACGGAGGGGAGGCAGGGGCTGGCACAGGCAGGACAGCCCCTGCCTGGGGACATGAGGGGCTTGGGGACAGCCCTGCACAGAGGAGGAGGGCTATGGGTTGGGGGACTTGATGGACCACCACCTGGGGGTGGGGTAGTAGTGGAATTGGAGGGCAGAAATGAAGGGCTTGGATTCTTGCATCTTCCAGGCAGGGTCTTGCAGGAGGAGCCCCATGGCAGGTGACCAGGGCTGGTCCCAGTATCCCTGGGAGAGCAGGGGTTCTGCTCCCACGGTGCCTCAACAGATGGTGCCACTTATCAGGAGGGCAGAGATACCCTGGGGGAGCTGGTGGAAGGATGCAAGAGAGGGACAGTCCTATTTTTAACCTTGCTTATGTTTCCGTAACTTTTTGGGTGCTCTTCCACATCTCCTAATTAATTTAAAATTGGAGAACCCAGGGCACCTCTCATGATAGGCCTCCCTCTTCTTGCTCCAGCTCCAGTTGCAATTTGCCAGCATCTCATCCAGGATTGCCGCAAGCTGGTACCAAAACCCATGCTGAAAGGAAGCAGTTGGTAGTGCTGGCTCTGGCCATAGATGCAGATATTAATTGTGCCAAGAAGACAGGAGACAACATGTACACACACCCTGTGAGCTGGCCATCTGGGACACTGCTGGGAGCTGGTGACACAGCCCCAGCACCTGTCCCAGCATGAACAGGGGCATGAACGGGGAACCCAGACCTCAGCCATACACTCACACTGTTGTGGGTGCCTTCTCTGAATATCCAGCATGACCCAAACCTCACCTCTCTCTTCCCAGCAGCCCACAGCGAGCCTCCCATCCCACACCAGCATCCCCTGAGGAGACCCATCCTCTTGGAAACCCCCATTAGGACCAGCCGCTTTGTCCCTCCTCCTCCAGGATGGCAACTAGCCCCCCTTTTCGCTGGCTAAATTTTCCTGATATCCAGCCTGCGTTTCCCTTTTCTCTTTTCCATGCCTTTCCATTACTCACTGCAGCCCCTTGGGGTAACCTCAACACCTCCCCTCCCTCCCCGGCATTCCGGCTCTAGGGAGGCTCACAGATGGTTCCCGCATCTCTCCC
>JAOQGH010000062.1:3756971-3771755 GCA_025769975.1 Gallinago jamesoni | reverse complement strand
CCAGGGGTCCATCGGAGAGGAGCAGGAATTTTCAGGGGGCGATTTGTTCTCCCAACCCCAGGGACCACAGCACAGCAAAAAGCACAGCAAACCCTATAGCTGAGGAGAAAGGGGCTGGGTCCATGCCCATCCCCACATTTCAGCCCAGGAGATGTCCCTGGGGCGTGAGGGGCCCTGGTAGCACCCCAAAGCCAAGGAGACCTCGTCTCCACTTTGGATGGGGGTGATCTGAGCAGACCAGGATCAGGGTTCCACCGACAAGCCCCAGCAGCGCTGGGCTGGCTGGCTGGCAGAGTTTCCATTTTTCAGTAACATCCCCCTCCCTCTTCCTTCCCTGTTCCCTGATATTTATTCTTTCCCCCTCATAATGCCTTTTTCATTATGAGATTAAAAAAAACCTCTCCCACTCCCCTGAATTGGAAACAATAGCTGCCCAGCCTGCCAGCCTCCGCCAACCGCCTTGCTGAAGCCAAGGGCTCAGTTTTGATAAGCTCCTGCTACAGCCAACACTTTCTCCTCCCTGCACAAAGTGCCTGTTTTCATGTCCCGAGGTGGGTGTCTGACACCCCCCCCAAGCTGCCTGAACCCCCCAGGATGCCCCACACCAGGGCAGGAGGTCCATCTGTGCAGGGGATGGGCTGCACCTACCATGGAGCATCCTCAGCGCTCCTCCTCCTGGGGTCTCAGCTCTGTGCTCCCAAACCTCCCCCTTGGTGTGGAGAGGCAAGGGGAAAAAAAAAAGAAACAAAGGAATAAAAAAAAGTTTCTAACCCAGGAGCCCTGCCTGGGCTCTTCACAGCGGAGCTGTAAGTGATGGGTAATCTCCTCTTTTCCTGGGAGGCATTAGGATGAAAACCCTCCTGGAATAAGGTGCACCCAGGTGTAATCCAATAAATCGTTTACCACAGCCTTTCAAACCTGCTCATCAGTGCTCATACCTCCAGAGCTTGGCAAGGATCATCTAACGGGGGGGGTGAGGGTGGTCTGGGGACAAGGACCGGTGTGTCCCATCACTGCCACTGGGGCTTCTGCCCGCAGCGTGCCCCCAGCACCGGGCTGCACACCCTGGGTTTGGAACCATTGGGCATTCCCTTGCCACAGGAGAGGCCCTGAGATTCCAGGGCTCGGTGTGGGATGCAGAGGAGCCCCAACACGGCATGTACGGGGGCTCCTACGACCACCAGTCCCCCAGCTGGGCTGCAGCTACCTTAGATGGGAACAGGCGGCCCCGAGCAGATCCCCAGCAAACCTCACCGCTGGCTGTTTCATTTCAGCTGCCGAGCCATAAACCCGGCTCTCCCCCTTCCAGACATCAGTTCAAAGCTGTTGGTGTCCCCAGGGCAGGGGAGAGCAGTCAGGACAAAAGCCTGACGTGGCGGCTGGAGCTGGACCGTGCTGGCCAGGCGTGGGGTCCGGGGCTGAGCTGTACCAGGCATGGTGGAGTTGGGACCTCCAGCGCCCCAGGGTTTGTAGCCAGGGCTCTCTAGGCAAGTGGCCAAACTCAGGAGGGGAACCCAATCCAGCTCCTCCTTTCCCCAGAGCTGGCAGCAGCAGGCAAACCTTCCCACTTGCCTGCAGAACCACACCGACCCGTGGAGAGAGCACAGTCCTGGGGAACCTGCTCCTTCCCGGACACCCAACAGCTTCCCCAACCCCTCCATCTAATGGAAACTCTATCTCTGCAAACACTTGCTCCCTTTATATCTTTCTCCTTCTCTTTTTCTTTTTCTTTTTTTTTTTTTTTTTTATGGGGAGGCCTGGGAGGAGAGGGAAACAGAGGGGGCTGGCACTTCCCCCCTCCCCTTGTGTCTCCGAAATAAAGGGATGCAGCTGGTGAGGCAGCAGTTTCTGGAGCAGTATGGATGGGGTGAGAAAGTCATTACCTGCCTTGGGTTTCACTGTGGGAATGGCTGCACCTTTCACTGGGAAACGCTTGTGTCTGGGGGGACTTGAGAGGGGGAAGTGAGAGGGGGAGGTGGGGGCAAAGGGGCAAAAAAAGGTCTGTAAACCAAAAAGGGAAGAAAGAAAAAGAAGGAGATTTTTTTTTCTTTTTTTTTTCTTTTTTTTTTTTTTTTAGACATGTAGAGTCTGAAATAAATTACCTGTCTCCAAAAACAGTGCATTAGGAGGAATAATCGATTGAACACGCCACAAACTCTTATTTTATGGCTCCGTAAGCCCGACTGGTGCTGGGGAAGTGGGGGAAGAGAGAAGCTGTTATACACAACAGAGGGGACACTTTAGGGGGATGACTTTTTTTGTCTGTCTTTTTTTCTTTTCTTTCTTCTTTCCTTTGTAGTTTTTGTCCCTCTCTCATGTTGTGGGTTTGTTGCTTTTTTTTTGTTTCAGGTTTTTTTTTTGTTTACATCTTTCCCCTTTGTTCTGTTGGGGGGAAAAGAACTGGATTGTGTTTCTCCTGCGCCTGAATAAAAGAAATGACATCAGCCCGATGTGTTTAAGTGTCTCTTCCCTCCTGCACTCCTTACCCCTCTGCTTTGTAATTTAGAGTTTAATAAGGGATTATTGGTTTTTATCCCCCCTATTTGTGATTACGAAGCCCGGAAGCCTGGCATGGCAGTGGCCAAGAGGAAGCAGTGGGATGCATCGGTGCTTGTGGAGCATCCCAACTGCTCGCTTCTCTGGCATCCCCGGACACCAGCCCACCCACAGGGACAACTTTCCTGCACCAGGGTTCCAAACTGCACCCGGAGGCTTTCCCTGGTGAGATGGCAGCGAAGACAAGGTCCTCAAACAGTTCAAGGGCCTGGATTCTGCATCCCTCATCCCAAGAGTGGCGTGGACACCTCCCCATCTCCAGGCTCTTGTGAAGTGGCCAGAGCCAGGAGAACAAGCTCAGGGCTGAAGTGGAGAGGCACAAGAACAAAGGGGAAGAAATTAAAAGACAATTTCCAGAGCCAAAAATAAATACGGGGGGGGAAAAAAAAAAAAAAAAAAAAAAAGCAAACAAGCAAAAACACAGCAGTAATCAGGGGAACTTGAGGATTTCTGACAAGTTCCCAGCCTAATAGTGATGTTCGCCAGGAGGGTCATTAACTCCCCCAAAGGGAGGAGATATTCAGCTTTTTTCAGAAGCTCCTGGGTCATTTCCTTGGGATTTTCTGCCTCCCTGATGCTCTGTTCCAGCACCCTCCCGGACTGGGTTCACAGCCGGCTCTGCCCCCAGGGAGTACAGGCTGCAGGAGCAGAAATCCACATTCCTTTGCCCTTTTTGTGATTTCCAAGTCCTCTAACAGCCACCCGAGGCTGAAGAGCGGGGTCTTGAGAAAGCAGCGGTGGACCCTCTGGTTCTCAGCGATGCTGGAGAATTCGCAGCTGCGATGGAAGTGCTAAAAGCAACTGCCAAGAGCCAAGGCTGAGGGAAGGACTCCAGCCTTGGGGACAAGCGGGTCTGGAGCAAGTTTGCTGCCGCTCTCCATAGCAAGCACCGCGTGAAAACAGATTTCTTCTGTGGTTTTTGTCAGAGCACAGATTTTCCCAGTTTGCTCAGGCCGATGGGCCGAAAAGTGACCAGATTTCGGGGGAACCAAATGCCAGGCAACTTCTGGTTATTCAGCTGCACATGGATTTAGGGGCAGAAATTCTTTGCTGTGAGGGTGGTGAGACACTGGAACAGGTTGCCCTGAGAAGCTGTGGCTGCCCCATCCCTGGAGGGGTTCAAGGCCAGGCTGGATGGAGCTTTGAGCAACCTGGTCTGGTGGTAGGTGTCCCTGCCCAGGGCAGGGGGGGTGGAACTGGATGATCTTTAAGGTCCCTTCCAACCCAAACCATTCTATGATTCTTGCCTATAGAAGAAGAATCTAGGCAAGACTAGATTCTTGCCTAGTCTGGAAAGTCCCTCCTGCTGCCTGTGCAGGGGCAGGGGAGGCAGAAGCATTCGGCTTCCCCGGGGGGACCGCAGCCCAGGCAGCCGGCCAACCTTGGCAATGCATTACGAATGCTCTAAATCTCACTAGAAGAACACAACCACCTTGTCGAGGCCCAAAACTCAAGGTCACATTGCATACCTGGAGCCAGACATGCCAACCGCAGGTGAGTCAGCAGCTCTGGGAAGATCCCGTGCCTTACCCCAAGGTGCTCCACAGGAGACATCATTAACCTTAAGGATTCAGCCGACTCAATCCCCTGCTTGTGTTATCCATAATTAAAGTTGCACTGAGAAAATAAATCTTGTTCCTCACTCATATGACGGAGGAGCGTGTTAAATTATGGCTCAGTTTATCAAATGATTGCCCAATGCAGCTACCTTCTTTAATAACTTATGATAAAACATGTCATAAAATGATTTGGGAATTAATACCTACTGGATGATGCTGTGACAAACTGCTATAATATGTTTCACTACAGGAAGGTGCGTCTTCTTATTTTATTTAAAGAAGCTGCAAGTGGATTTAGTATTCATGTAAATAAGGGGCTGATTGACAGGCAAGGGCTTAAGAGAACCCGTGGGTGGAAGAAGAGAATTGCCCTCGCAGCTTTGCTGGTGTTACCTTCCGATACTCCCCGATCCCACGCTTTTCCACTGATGCTTGGTGGATGCCTGCATCATTTCTGCCCTGTTACATCCCTTCCTCCTGCTTTCCCTCTTCCCCTTTCCCACACACCTCCCTCCAATAACCTCTGGGATGGCAGTAAATGTGTCCAGCCCCTCCCAGAACCAGGCAGCTGGGCTCTGGGATTGACCTACTTCATCCTGAAGTCATCTTAATAGCTGGATGTAGACACCGTGGTTTCCACCTCATCCTCACTTGGAAGCATTTACAAGTGGTTTGAGAACCCTTGTCAAAACACAACCGTCAGGAACCGCCGAAGACGCCAAACGGAAATCGAGAGAGAGGAGCAAATAAAAAAAAAAAAAGAGAGAGAGAGAAGAAAAAACATCCTGTAAAATATCACTCTGTTACACGGGTCACATTTGATTATCTCCTATGAAAATTGAGTTCTCGGCAGGAGATGTAAATTTTTCACAGTGCAAATCTGCTGTCAGGCTCTGCAGGGATTTCCCCGGAGGAGCTCTCATCGCAAGCCCCCTCCTACTCCTTCCTAAACCCATCAGCAGCATCCTAGGGCTCCATGAAATCACTTGCAGCCACCCCACACCCTCCCCAGCACCAAGGTGGCTCCTCCTGGTAGGGACAGCCGGGGAAAGCCCCATACTGGCAGAGAGGCAGCATCCACGCAGCCCACCCCAGGTCCAGGCAGAGGATCAAGAGGATTAAGAGGAAAAGAAAGCCAAGATATTTTGGTTTTTTTTTTTTCACCTTCCACCAAGATAGGAATATTTTGAGTCACATTTAAGTTCTTGCTTAGATGCCAGCACCGTGCAACCCATCAGCAACAAGCTGTGACCTGTGTCCCCCTTCCTAAGGCAACCCAGATGTGAAGTCCAAATTCGAGCTGCATCTGTCCTGCTGAGCGAGTGACCAGTGTCCCTTCTGTGTATCTACTGACCCCCCAAACACCCCCCAACTTCCCTCCATGGGGTCAGAGGAGCTTCCAGTGTCCCACAGGTCAGTTGCTCTCCTGGGCTTTGCAGCCAGCAAACATTAAATAACCCATGGGAGCTGTGGAAACCCAGCTCTCCATCGCCAGGACATGGTGCTCATCATCTCTCCTACCAGCCAGGATCTCAGGAGGAGGATGAAGATGGGCTACTGTGGCTGGGCAAGCTGCTCCCGAGCCACCAGGGAGCTGCAGCCCCTGGGGCTCCCCAGAGCGGCACAGTAGCACCCCTATAAAGTCACAAAGCAGCTCTCATAATTGGCCCCTGTTTTCCCACTCTCATAAACGTCCAAAGCACTTGCATTTTAGACTGAAATTCCCCCTGCTTAATCCCCACCCCGAGGAGAATGTCTGCGGGAAAAGGCTGAGCAAATTTCCTTCATCCATTTGCAATTTATCAGCAAAAATGGGAGAAAACCAACTTTTTTTTTCTACAGCAAAAATAGTTTAACCGCACTTTTCTAAAAAAAAAAAAAAAAAAAAATCACGGCTAAAGCAAAACAGCAAAAGTTTGTAACTTGACTCCTGGATAGAACCACAAGCTTTACAAGGTTGGGAGGGAGCATGCTTTAAAAAAAAATAAATAAAAATTGCCACATTGTAAACTAAATTAGATAAATACCACAAAACAAATATTGCATGTACTCAAGTCCTCAAACAATCAGTTCAGACCCTGCCCAGTGTCCTGTTTTGTCTTTGTTAGCCATGAAAATTCGGGTAATTGTGCTCGCTGCCAGGAGCCTTAGCAGAAACAGCTAGATTTAAGTAAATATTACAGAACATCCATAGGAAACACATTTCAAGTCGATAAGCACAAATATATGTGCTACTAACCTCACTCAACAAGTCGCGTTCATCCACAGGCGACAGGGAAACACGCAGCGTGACTTGCTCGCCCACTAAAGCTGCTTCAATTTTGACTGCCAAATTCTTGGGGTAAATTGCTTGCAAATGGGCCCTAAATGGATAAAAGTTACTTGCTACAATCAGTAAAAAAAAATAAAATATATTTCTGAATAACAACTTTAATTAAAGTCACACTCTGCAGATAATTCAGGGGTTAGGAAAGCCCCCAAAGCGTAGACTTGCTGGATGGGACGAGGGAGATGTTCACCCAAGAAGTGTTTTCTCACGTGCTAGGGGAGCACATCCCATGCATGGCCCTGGCAGGAGATCCCATCCATCCACCTTGGTGAGGACTGACTTCTCTTGCCACTCCTGGTGATTCCGCCCATGGTCGTTCTTTCGCAGTTTGCAGAAAGGGTACCTCCTACCCTGACCTGCCAGCTTGGATTCATCTCAACCAGCCATGGAGACCCAACAGAGGTGGTTACAGCCCCATCTTTTGGGGCTTGAAACTCTCCCCATCTCCTGGTGAGCCCCGTGATGGCGATCCCCCTGTAGCCCAGCAGGTTGGGGGGGTAGCTGTGACACCCAGGGGTGCGGGGGAAAATGGGGAAGGAGGAGGTCACCCACCTACTGCTCTGAAAGAGCTGGAGAGAAACCAAAATGCTGGAGCCCAAAGGAGGGTACAAGAATCATCAGCACAGTGGCAGGGAAGCAGGAGGCCAGAGTGAAGAAGAAGTAAAAGACAACTGGGAAGAGAAGGTGACACCAGTGACAGGAGACATCCATGAGCAACACCTTTGCTACCCAAGGGAAGTTAGACCTTTCCTCCAGCAGGACACATGGACCACTAGTGTCCCAATGGAGCGGCTTGGCCTGATGGAGGAGGAAGAGGAGCAGATCCTGCCGGCGGTGATGGGAGGGTGGTGGCTTCTTTCAGTCTTACAGACGCTGGATTCAGTAGAGGAAGGAGGATGCAGCCCCGTGCAACTAGAGCTTGGTGCGATTTGCAAAGTTAAAAATGAGGGGAGAAAAATCAGGACCTTTTTTTTTTTTTTTTGACAACTTCATTTGCCAAAAAACCCCTCTCCCCTCTGTTTTTCATCTGGGGAGAGTTTTGAATTTCCATGTACTCGTTTCCTTTTTACATTCCAGTCTCCTCTCTCCAGTCTGTGCGCTGATGCTGGTTGCCCAGACGCTCTCGCAGCTCGTCTGACACATGCGGTGCCTTCCCACGGGAGACGGGGCCCTGCCACCTGCCTGGCAGCCCCTGACTGTCCCTTCCCTCCTCCTCTGTGGCACTGGGGTGAGGCAGGACTGGGGAAAAGGAGGTTTTGAGGGGAGTGAGCTGGGACCTAGCAAAATCCCCACTTCCCAAGCCGGGGGTGGGTGCTCTCTGTGCCAGTCCCTGGGTGCTGGGAGAGGGTGGGTGCCCATGGGAAGGGGGGCTGTGAAATAGCACAGGAGGGAAGGGAGGGACCCCCAGGAAGAACCCTCCAACCCTGCTGAGACCTCATTTCCCCACCGTTGCTCTTCCCTGCACCCAGCCATTGAGTCCAGTGGCCCTCACACTTGCCCACCCCCTCCATGGGGGGGTCATTTCATCCCGCATCCCCCCCCCCAACCCAGGCAGGGTGGATGAAGCAGCCAGGGCACCAGCTCCACCACCCAGCTGATTTCACAAGAGGACATTTGAGCATTGCCTAAGACCGTTTAAAACCTGATACGATCCCATAAACTCTGCCTACCTTAACTCGTATTAAAGGGAATTGGCTGGAACTGGGTTGTAACCGAGCTGTAAGGCAGTTCATCCAGCTCCTTCCCTGACTCTTCTAAATGGGGGCTTAGGGGAAAAAGAGCCATCAAGGAGCTCAAACTAGTAATAATGGTGTTATGTTGCAGTAGAGAAAATTAAAGTTAAACATTAGGGAAACCTTTATAACTCTAACTAGAGTTCAGACGGTGGAACAAGCTGCTCAGGGAGACTGTTGAATTGCTTTCCCCGGAGATATTCAAGGATAAGCCTAAGTACACATCTGACAAGGATGGTTTACCAGCCTGATGCAGAGGATAAAACGGAGCAGGTGAGCTGGTAGAAGTTCCTTCCAGCCGTAATAACTCTCTGTGATCGGTGCAGGCCCCCTCTGCACTGGAACATCATAAAACATATCCTCTTCTTTTCACAGCATAGAAATGCGCCCGCAGAGCACTTCCCAGCGCTAAGTGACACAGAAACAAGGCTCCGGTGTCGCTGAGTACCGAGTGGCCGGTGCTCAAGAGGGCTGCAGGAAATGTAAAAGCTCAGAACAAAGAAAATCCTTAATAACATGCATCTAGGGAAATTACTGGATGAGGGGAATGCCTCCGGGAGGACTTTAAACCTCTCCGTCCAGGAGGCTGCACGGCTGGGACGGCTCCGCTGAAGGTTTTTCTCAGGAAAGCACTTCAGCAAATACACAGTCCATCCGCCTTCCCGTTGCTTTGTTTATTACCTGCAAATAAATACACAGAGCAGGCAGAAGCCTGCTGGAGCCCGGGCTCTGGCGGGGTCTGTCGGGGTCTCGGAGGGTCTCCTGCTCCTCTGGTCACAGCACAGGTCACCCCTCTCTCCAGTGCCTCCTGCTTCTTGTGCTGGTGAGAGCCAGCATCACGAGTATTAAAGTGGCCGGAGGAACTCAAGAGGGAATGTAAGAGCTTGGAACAAAGAAAATCCTTAGTAACACGTGCAGGGAAATAGCCGGACGATGGGAATGCTTCCAGGAGGACTTTTTAAACTTCTCCGTCCGGAGGAGATGGGCTTCTCTGCCTGTTGGGACAGGAGGACATGGGAAGCCCCCCCACACACACACACCTCCTCGGTGGCCCCGGGAGCAGAACCGGGATGCTGGTTTCCCCACGAAGCCCCAGTGGGCTCCCACGTTGTGCCGAGAAGAGGCACCACTCGCTGCAACACCCCCCAAAAAAAGTCCTTCAGACAAAAAGTCCTTCAGACAAAAAGGGAGGAAGGAAAGAGGTTTTTTTTGCTTCCCAAAAACTCAAGGAGAAGGCGTGAGCACGGGATGGGGAGCACCAGGAGGGGGCCCCACCTCCCTTCCCCGGGATGGAGCCCCCGCTACAGCCTGCACGATGCAGGGAGGTGGGGGCCAGGGATGGGGGGGGAGGCAGGAAAAAGGCTGGAACCCAGCAGATAATCTCTCAATCAGCCCTAGCTAATTTGTAAGGCATTACTGAAATGTCGACTGTACATATGTTAGTGTTAAGTCAAGTGGAAGGTATGCTCGAAATGTGATAAAGAAGTGGCTCAAGGAAAGAGGAGGAGCCTGGCAGATAAAGAGAAGGACCCAGGGCCACGCCGTGCCATGGCTGCAAGTGCCCGCTGACAACGTGACGGGGGATCTTGCTCAGGGATGCTGTCGAGATGTCTGTCATTCCTTCCCCGTCCCCAGCAAGGGGAGATCCTTGGCCGTTAATGTTTGCCCAGGTTCTCCTGAGATTCCACCCGTCGAGAAGCCTAAGGGACAGCTGGGATGCGAGTGAAGCGCAGCACAAGCAGGCAAGCAAACAGGGCTATGGCTGAGGTTTTTCTCTTTTAGATTTTTTTGGGGCATTTCTTCCACTACGGCCTCCCTGGTCTCCAGCACAGCTGGACAAACCAGTGGCCTGAGCCAGGATGCTCTGCCTCCGCTCCCCTTGGCCGTGGCTGTGACCGTACAGGAGCCCTCTCCTTGGATTTATCCCAATGCTGTGGCTTTGAAATTCTGGGGGAGAAAGAGGGAGAGGGAGAGAGAGACTACAGAAGGCTTTGCCTGGCCAGCAGATCCCTCCCAGGACTTCAAAGCCCCTTGGATTCATCCCAAAACAAAATAAGATTTCTTTAATTTTCCAGCAGGATAAGGCCGGGGAGGGGGGGGAGACTCCTCCTACCTCAGCTCGGAGCAAGGCGCAGAAGATTGACCGCCAGAAAGATTGGCAGCAGGAAACTGGATTTCTTCTGCTTTCCAGCAATTTGATATATATATATATATATATATATATATATACACACACACACGCAGCCTGACTTCGCTTTCGGTAGCGGTGGGATGCAGGGGTGGGTGTGCAGCCCAGCTTCCAGCTGCTGGGGAGGCAGGAGAGCGCTTGTGTTTAATGGCTGTCATATTAGCAGTTGCTATTTAATATTTGATGTTTAGTCTGGTTTGCCTGCTTTTCCCTTTAGGATAGGGTCTATTCCAAACAAACAGAGCCAAAGCAGGCTTAGAGAGGAATCAGGTTCGAAAGATAGAAACAAATTGATTTCAGACTGGCCAGGCAGCTAATGTGCCTTTCCCATCCCAAAGAGGGGTCCAGCTTCTGGTTGGCATCGTCTGCTTCTGGGATCCTTAGGCATATGCAGTGATGACACATGGACTCTTGAGTCCAAGATCTGGGGATGCTTCACCTCCATGGACCCAGAGAGGCACCAGATGGAACTGCTGGTGGGAAAGGACTCTACTCTCTTGCTTTGTCCTACGTTGGGATGGAGTGACAACCATCCACCTTGGGGGATGTCGGTGGAGCGTGGTCCCTGCCAACAGCCACAGATGGAAGATCCTGCAGAAGAACCCCCACTGTCAGGGGATTCCCTCCAATTTTTAGAAACCGTCTTTTTAAAAATAATTCACAAAAAAAAAAAAAAAAAAAAGCCCACAATCCCAGTGTCACTGGCATCTCCTTGGCAAGGTGCGGAGGTGTAACATTAGCGTGTGTTTTACAGTCCATGAGCTACAGACAGCTGGAAAAATAGTTAACGTTCCTGTTTTACATGCTCCAGCCTGGTTTCGAAGGGAGCAGGTCTAGCAGCTGAACTCTGCCAAAACAGGCAACTGCAGGTATTTAACTTAAGAATGAGATTTGGACCATGATGCACCGAGGTCTCTGAGGTTTCTTGACACAGTGGAAATCACGGCGAGGATCTGGGCTCGGCAAGCTCAGCTTTAAGGAACAGATGAATCTAGTGCTTCGTGGTTGAGAGCGTGGCATGGGAAATAGCACAAGGAGGAGCAAATGCATGGATTTAAGTGGCTCCCGGACTATGGCACCTTCTGCCTCCCAGGTTAAACCACCCCTTGCTACTGCTAAAACGGGGCATTTGTGAAAAAGTAAGGAACAAGGTTAGATGTGCAGCATGGAAGGGATGTATCTACTATCTGGGCCCTTTCTGCCCCCAGGTGTGGAGCAGACACCCCCAGGGAGGCACCGAGGCTCCCTGCGCTGCCAGCCATGGGAAAGCAGCCTTATTCTTCCCAGGACACCCAGCCTCAGCCCAAACCCATCCATCCTGCAGCAGAGCGGGACATTTCCCCCTGGAAAAAAGACACCAGCCTTCCGTGGATCTGCTCAGCCCCCTCTTCCCTACCCCGCCTCCTCGGAACCCAGGGGAAGAGAGAGGCAGACTTATTTTTTTCTTGCCTAAATGAAGAGCAGGGTAACCCTAAAGTGACCCCAGATGCCTGCGCTGACCTCCTCACCCAGCGAGCCTTCCAGAGCTGCTGTTAACCAAGAGCTTTGTAGCCAAGGCCAGACACCCAGGAGCCGGGGGTGGCTGGGGAAGGATTAGGAGCCAAACTATTCCGATTCCTCCGGCAGTAATAACGCAGCAGGGATGCGGCCGGCCGCCGGGCTCCTCCTGCAGTGCCATAGAATCCTAGAATCGTCTAGGTTGGAAGGGACCTTAAAGATCATCTAGTCCAGCCATCAGCCTAACCCTGACGAAAAAATAAATAAGAAATAGGAAATAAGAATTACTAAAGCAGTGTCACCGCTGCCTCGGGGCTCTCAGGTGGGGGACAGCTGTGCAGGGAACAGGCTCTGTGCTAAACATGATGCTTTTCGGCCAGGCAAACGTCTCCGAGCCTCAGCCAGTTCTGGCTTGAAATGCAGAAGCTGGCTGGTCACTGGCTCTCGGGACAGATCGGGCAGGGTGGACATGTGATATTATTTTTTTTGGTTTAATCCAGTATCAAGCTTCCTTTAGTGCTGAGGAAGAGGGTAGGGAGCCTGAGGCACAAGGCTCTTTCTCCCCCTTTCTCATTAGTGATTAGTGATTTCCACATTAGTGATTTATGATTCAAGAGGTGATGCCCAAAGGAAGGTGGGAGGGAAGCCCAGGGCAGCCAGCATTGGGGCAGGTCCTTACTGTCTCAGATCCACCATGGTCTCAGCCGGTTGTCCCATCAGGGGCAGTTCCTTATGGTCTCCTTCAGATCTACCATGGTCTCAGCTGGTTGTCCCATCAAGGGCAGTTCCTTATGGTCTCCTTCAGATCTACCATGGTCTCAGCTGGTTGTCCCAATATTCCATGTGAGTCAGGCTGGGGTACTGATCTGACTGGAAACCATCCTGGTAGAAAAACAAAAAAAAACAACAAAAAAAAAATCAACCCCAATGATTTGATGAAATCAAGCGCCTGAACCAGCTCATAGCTTGTCTGCTCTCTCCTGCTGCTGCAGGGGAGAGAGAGAGGGGCTGGGGAAAAAGGTGGGACCAGCACTTTCACAGCAAGAGGCACATCTTGGATGTGCATGAGAACAGATCTGTGCCCCCTGGACTTCAGCTATGGCTCCTGCTCGCCTGCTCCGGGCAACGCTTTCCCAGCCTTCAGTGGGGATGGAGGTGACTCACCTGGGGAACTCCAGATGTTCAGCAGCCTCCAGCCCAGCACCTTCATGCCTGTCACCGCCGCCAGCCCCGCGAGGACACAGCAAAACGAGAGGGAGCATGGTGGGGGTCAAATTTGTTATTAATATCAAACATATGGGCAAACAATGTTCCTCATGCACTGTCACGGGACAAATCAAAAATAGAGCGTGGATAAACAGTGTGAAGAGCCCTACAAGGCTTCAAAACACGGTTTAAAATAAAAACTAAACTAGGAAGAAACAGTATGAATCATGGTGCACTGCAAACAAGGACGGGATATATTTAATTTCCAGTTTATGAAGGCAGTTTTATTTATTTATGATTATGCTCCAGTGTTTAGCTTATGTACAAAGTAATGATTCATTTCTGAAGTAGCTACAAGTCATATTTGAAATAGTACATTTCCTCCACAAGGAAATGAGAAATACCAGTAGTTCTTTGGATCCCCCCCATCATCCAAGCATCAGAGGAGAAAGATTTGACGTTTGCATCATAAGATTTCCCTTGCTGCCATACCTCCTCGCTGCGGAAACCGCCTGTCCTCTGGGGTAGGAAACTCCTGTGCTGTTAACTAACTGTGCTGGGGAAAAAAAAAAAAAAAATGTGTCAGCAGTTCAGGTTTGGTTTTTTTTGAGCATTAAGACTACAAAGCAGTCCCTTGACATAGCACCAGCCGTGCCGTAAATGGGGGGATAATTAAGATTTTGGTGTTGGAGCAAGGTGGTTTTTCTAGGGGGCTGGCAAAGCGTGAAGGGGAACGTGTCCCGTCGCTGCCCCGCGTTCGGGTTCACGCACGACACGCGCTTTGCTGCCCTGCAGCCCCCACGCACTCCTTGTCCACAGGGTTTTTTTGGCTTTGTCCCTTTGATTGCAGCAATTAATCACATGCTTTTCCTGCCCATTAAACTTCTCCATTATGAAAAATAATATTTTAATGAAAAAAAATTAGGCCCTGTCACAGATACGACTTTTCCCACCACTCTGTGCCACAGCCCGAGGTCTGGTGCATGTCCTGGGGTGATGTAATTCACTGGGTTGAGCCCTCCCTTCTCAGCCTTGTTTTGCTGTCTCTCTTGCACCCCTGGAAGCTCATCCTTTTTCCAGATTTTTCCCTTTATCAGGGCTGTGTTTTCAAAGATCTGGCTGAATTTCTGGAGGTGCTCAGCTCTGGCACATGGAGACACCCATGCACTAGCAGATCTCTGCTGCAGCAGGATGGGCTATGGCTGGGGGATCAGATGATGCTGGGGAGACTGGAGAAGCCTCTGCTTCTCACCTTCCATGAAGGGGTGGGACAAAAAGGCCAAGCCCTGGAGCAGCCCCCATAAATGCTTCCGAAGTTGCAAGGCTGGGCTCCATGAGGGGCTGCAGACCTTCCCTTCCTGGCCTTTGCTGACCATCAGGAGCCGTTTAAAGAGCAGGGTGAACCAGGTGCAAGCTGGTGCCCAGGTGGCAGGAGGACATCAAAGCACTGACTATTAAACCACCCTAGCAAGCATTGCTTTTCCTTTTCCTTTTCTTTTTTTTTCTTTTTTTTTTTTTTTTTTCCAAAAGCAAAGTGGGGGAGCCAACAGCACTACTCCCCTCCCCATAACAACATAGAATGGTTTGTGTTGGAAGGGACCTGAATGATCATCTTGTTCCACTCCCCTGTCATGAGCAAGGACACCTCCCACCAGACCAGGTTGCTCAGAGCCCCATCCAGCCTGGCCTTGAACCCCTCCAGGGATGGGGCAGCCA
>JAOQGH010000062.1:3722982-3756871 GCA_025769975.1 Gallinago jamesoni | reverse complement strand
GCCTTGAACCCCTCCAGGGATGGGGCAGCCACAGCTTCTCTGGGCAACCTGTTCCAGTGTCTCACCACCCTCACAGAGAAGAATTTCTTCTTAATATCTAATCTAAATCTCCCCTCTTTCAGTTTAAAACCATTACCCCTTCATCCTGTGACTCCCCTCCCTGATCAAGAGGCCCTCCCCATCTCTCCTGTAGCCCCTCTAGGTACTGGAAGGGTCTATAAGGTCCCCCCAGACCCTTCTCTTCTCCAGGCTGAACAATCTGAACTCTCTCAGCCTGTCTCCATAGGAGAGGTGCTCCAGCCCTCTGATCATCTTCATGGCCCCATCGGGACATCCCCAACCTCGGCCACTTACCAGCCCTGGGGGTCCCAGTGGCCCAGAGCCACTCTCTGCTCACCTCAGGGTGGGAGGGAGCCGTGTGAAGCCTCTGGAGGAAGCGCAATCAGGCTGCTATTTAAGGCCTATTATCTCAGCTCTGCCACAGGCTTCCTGATAATTCCCTGAATTAGCCGGGCAGCTTTGTTCTCGAGTGTTTTTGTCAGATATCTTGGACTACACCGTGGGGAAGGGGGGTGGGATGGGACGGGGCGGGGGAGTGACGGTACCACTGCTGCATGTTTACAAGTTCCCAGGCAGGAACTACAAGGCTAATTAATTTCTCATTAAGGAAGACGTTGAAGGATAAAGAAGCATAAAACCAGAGCTTTGGGAGATGCTGTGGAGTCCGAGGACACGCACACACGTCTTTCCCTTTCATCCGTGAGAACGAGGCCCCTTTTTACAGAAAACACCTTGTTTCCTGGTTCTCCCTTTTATCACAAACAGTCCGCCTTCCTACAGACCTCCTCTTCAGGACCTGCTTTAGGGGCTGTGAGGCAGGGCAACCCAGGGATCACCACAGCCCCACAGGTCAGGCGAAAACAGAGGATTTCCAGAAAAAGCTTGGTCAGAGTCCCAAGGTAACATGGTGACAGTAGCTGGGGCCCCATCCTGGAATTGCCAGGATGGATTCCCATCCCTGGAAACATTCCAGATCATGGTGGAAGGGGCTTTGAGCAACCTGACCTAGTTGAAAGCATCTCTGCTCGTTGCAGAGGGGTTGAACTAGGTGACTTCTAAAGATCCCTTCCAACCCAAACCATTCTGTGATTCTATGATTCACATCTTGGGCACCGCTGCAGCTGCATCCATCCCCTGGCCACAGCCAGAGCAAGGCTTCACCCAGCTCCATCCTTCCCTTCTGCAACATGGAAAACAGAGGCTACCAAAAGAAAAGCAGCCACTATTGCTGCTCCACTGCTGCAGAGAGCCAGGGGGGACCCTTCCACATGGTGTCAGCCCAGTCCCTGCTGCTCTTTGGAAATGCTCCATGAACCTTGAATGACTTTCACAAGAAGTACCTGTTCAGAAGCATCTGCTCAGGTTTGCACTTCAGTCCCCTGTGCTAAAGCTTGTCCCTTGGGGCTTTTTCTGCCCCCAGGGTGGTTTCCTTCCACAAGCAGGGGTGTCATGCCGGGGCGCTGGCAAACGGGGTGGAAAACAACTCAAGTAGAAACAGGTACACCATTGTTGCTGGATCAGGAAGATTTGGGTGCTAAAACAACACCCAAAGGTATTGAAGTCTGGGTCTCATTTTAGGTGAGATCATTTCATGGCCTCACTGGAAGATCAAAGCCCAAGGACGAGCACCAGCCATGGGACCTGGTCAGGCCACCACGAACTGCAGTGTGAGCAGCCTCCACAGCTGATGCAAGGGACAGGCCACCCGGCAGGCAGCAAACCCCCAACTCACCCAGCCCCAGGTGCTGGCCCCTGCCGTGGCCACACCAACCACCCCAGACCCTCATCTGGGAAAAGAAGAAACGCTTTGTCAAGGTTTTATTTCTCCTTTCTGTTGCAAACCCTCCATAAACCACCCAGGACCGCCCGGCTCCTCTGATGTGGCTGGAGGCCACGGGCTGACACAAGCAGTTCAGCGAGGCATCTTTCTTCTAGATGGGATTTGCCTCACACCGTAGATTTTAAGTGCTGCGAAAATTGGCCCATTTTGCCGTGTTCGACAGACTGTGTATTTTATAAGATACCTTGTCTCAAGCACATTAACTAAGCAAACATTACATTTTATCAAGCAAATAACGAATGAGAGGATAATGGATATATGGTCCTTACCTGCACTTCTTGGAATGGGAGTGGGGAAAGCGGGTGTTTCCTGAAGACGACAGGGTCTTGGGTGGCTGGTGGTGGTGGAGGTCTCCTGGGACCGTGATGGGGACCGGTGGCTGTGGGAGCTCCTGGCTGCCCAGTGGGGTGGAGTAGCATCCATCTGCAGGGCTGTGGGATGAGATGGGATGCAGCCAGCACCGAGCAGGAGGGAGGATTACGGGGCTCCCTCCTTCCCATTGGCCCCAGCCCCCAAAGCTCACAAGCACATATGCAGAACCCGTGAAACAATTTCTTCTCTCCCCCATTTACAGCAGTTGGTTGTTGGTTTTCTTTTTTTTTTTTTTGTTTTCTTTTTTCTTTTCTTTCCCCAGCTTGGAATTCAGTTAGCTGCAGTTTTCATGCACAAAGTGTCTGAATTGGCGGGAGTTAGGAGAGGTCCAGCCCTTCCCTGCTCCCCCAAGGTGCTGGGGGAAATCACACAGTTCATTTTTTCTGGCTGCAGAATGCCTTTTCCTTTGCATTCTTCATCTCTCAGGTACTTAATCACCATGTTTCCTATTCACATGTCTGGTCATTTCACTTGTGTCAGGGCTCCTTAACTAGGAAATATCAAGATGTTTTCACCCTAGAAAGCTGAGAAGCGTATAATTAGCCACCCAGGTAATAAATTACCTGTGCTGGCGACAGCCCACTGGGGGAACCTTTATTCTCCATCTCATCCTATTATGCTGAGCCAATTTAGCACATCTGTAGTTGTTTTAAAATAGTAATTTAGATGGAATCATAGCAAAAGGAAGCTTATTAACAACTTAGCTGCCAAGAGAAAGATGGAAGGGACAGAGGCTGCCATGGAGGGAGAGGTTCGTTCCCAACTGGAGGATGATGCTTCAGGGAAAGACAAATTGTGCCGGTGCCTCCAGCTCCTTTGCTGTGAATGTGGGTTGGAGGAAGCTCCACACTCCCTCTCCAACCTACCCTGGAGCCCCAGACAAGAGCTGCCAAGGCCAGGGAACCATGCAGACATTTGGCTGTTGCATGACCCACACCTTGTGCACATGGGAGAGGACATGGGGATGCTGGCTCCTTCAATCATCACATTCCTGAGCCCTGGACAGCCCTGTGACCCTCTTGCACTGTTCCACAGCTCCCATCACCCTCACTGGCTTACCATGAGGATGAAGGCAGGACAGCGGTGACATTTAACTGGTAAGGTTTTCCGATGTCCCCAACTGGCAGACATGTCCCCCAGGGCTGTTAGTGCATGGTCCCCAGCTGCAGGACCCTGGGGCTCTGCTCCTTCGGAAACCTTCCAAGCCTGGCACTGCTCTGTGAGGCACCGGGCTCTGCAGGTGACATTTGTGGTGGACAGCTGAGACCTCAGGCCACCAGCCTACTACAAAACACCAAGAACAACTGCTGGGAAGAAAAGAGCAGCTCCAGCCTTGAGGAAGAAGAGAAAGAATTAGTATCAGTGCATGTGTAAATAAAAGCAACCAGTTTCTGCCTCCCTGCTGCAGAGCTGTAATCCCAGTGCAATGATCTAGGTCAACATTTGCAATGAGATCATGTTGTCCAAGCTCCCACCAACAGCCTCAAACCCAGAATCACTGAAGTGCATTCAGCAGAGCTGGTGTTTGCCCAGATGGGCTCTTCATCAGCCAGCACCCTTACCTAATGGACCCTGGGCATCCTTTGGGCGAGACTTGCTCCAAGTGCTCCATCATGATCACCAGGAGGGTTTGCTCAGCGGGAGCTCAAGTTCCCAGTACCGGCCACTGATGCCAAATGCAAATCAAAAGTTCTGTGCCTTGGCACCATCTGGTGAGTAGATGAACTGTTTATTTCACCAAGCGTGCCTTTCCTCCTTCCTCCTCTTCACTATCCATCATCCAAGCCCTGTTTTAGACACTCTCCATCATCATCGCATGGCCAGGACTCTCCTGGGAGCCATGCAAGGTCTCTCCACCTCAAGCAGGAACCAGTGTGGTGCTGTGAATCCTCCCCCATCCCACCTTCAGTTTGAAATTCATTCCCTCCCCAGGCTGCTGTGGGGGCATTTCACAGTTATGGGAGGATGAAGGGGGAACACACATCATTTTTTAGCCTAGAATATGAGACAGAAGAGCCCTCAGCTCCACTTTGAATCCCAAGCAGATGTTCATCTGGACATCACCACTCTCACACGCACCCACATCAGTAAACAACGTTCACTGGTCCTTTGGCTCTGAGGCCCCTTCCACAGCTCAGCCCCATCCATGCACAGCTGAGCTTTCTTGTCCTCCTGAGCAAGGTGGTTGCATCCATCTCCTTTGGGAATGCGCTCACCCCTGAGCTGTGTCTGGTACTTCCTCTCCAGGGGGGTGAAACGGGCATGGGGACACCACCACCATGGCAGAGGGCCATGGAGCAGCACCCTGGGGCTGTTGATGCAGCCAGAGCACCCAGGTCTCTCTGACTTCGGGAGTGCCTGTGCCCTCTTCAGCAGAGGAGCCGCAGCCACTTTTGCAGCTGAAACCCACAAAGCTCAGGGTCTGGCTGAGGTCTGGAAGACAGTGGGACATGGAAAATCAGGTCTGGCAGAGGGACCATTGGCCTGCCCGCTCACCAGCCCATCAAGGGCGCACTGGGAGCATTGGAAAACATGCCCAAGTGCCCCCCTCATGCCTCCCTGCCCACACATGGGTGGCTCCAGCCAGGCCCCCCTGGTAGAAAAGCTCAGACACCCTGCAAGAAGCTGTTCCCGTGGCCCTTTTCCAACAGGACAGTTAATCCCAGCCTGACTCCTTGCAACAAGGACCAAAACCCACATGAAAGAGACCATTTTGCCAATTTCCTTCCTTGTCTGGAGTCCTGGAGAGCACATCTACTTTGAATAAAGCATCCTGGCATTTCCCCTGCCATCACCTAACCACTGATTGCCGCTTCAGCTCCTTCCCTGCCTCCGCTTGCTGCTGCTGGAAGCTCATCTGTGCAGGAGGACCTCACCTGGACCAACATTAGCCCTTCCAAATAAATGGGCTACCAGTCCCTGCTCAGAGCAAGCAGGGCTCTGAACTTCACGTATCCTGCCAAGGATACCTACTGTTGGATTTTCTTTCTTTAAAACCAAGCCTTAGCATTTTTTGGTACACAAGGAATAAAAAGGATTTGAAAAATATTTCACTGTAGCCCTCTCCCAAGAACTGATACAAGTTGGCATAACCTGGCCGCTGCTGTAGATTGGTTTTAAAGTGAGAACCTCCATGCCCTGGAAATTTGGATCATCCCCAAGTGGTGGCCTGAGCGTGAACTGGTTCCTGGCTTGCTGGGACACTGGGGCTTAGGGAGAGCTTGGAGGTTGTGAGGGTGAGCAGCAGATTTGCCTATAAAAGGCAGAGCAAAGCACACGAGAGGAAGCTGTTCCCTGAAGTTTTATTTTTCCTTTCTTATTTCTTATTTACACAGGTTTTTCGAGCTCTGCTCTCATAGTTTTGCCCTGTGCAAATGGAAAAGAGTAACACGGCATGCCAAAGTCCTGACCCTGAATAACTATGTGCAATATCCCTCAATATCAGCTCACCAAGCCCACATCCAGTTAATCAGCTCCTGGAAAACCAAGTCACACACGAACACCTACTCTTCGGTCTCCAGAGAAGTTTTTTTTTCAAACATTTAGAGGGGCCAGCGATGCCTCTCTCCTATTTAATTCAGATGCCTCGGCTGTGTGAGTATCCGAGGAGTGAGGCCCCGGGCAGAGGACAAGCTGTGTCTGAAGCCTCCAGAAGTTCACCTCCCACCCCAGAGGTGCCCATCTCACAGACTGGCAGTCCCACGCTCTCCTCTGGCCAGATGGCTCCCTGCAGCAGACTGTTGTCAAATTACCACTTTCTGGAACTGCTCAATGTATCATTTGCCTTATGCTTTCATTGAACGGATCATTGACCCCACTTTCCCTCATTGTCTTTGATTATCCGAGGACATCCCATTCACTGCCTCATACAGAGTTCCCAAGAGGATCCCACCCCTTCCACGCATAAAACCAAAGCAAACGTCCTCTCATTTTTCAGAAGCCTGGATCCATCCCTCTGATGAATCATTCCCACATTTCACTACAGGCCGGGGAGTGGAGGAATGGTTGCGGGTTTAGTCAACTGTAGATTCATGAAAACAGGAAAATAAAAAAACAACCCGCTTGCCTCAAACATTAGTTAGCAAATGAAATTACTCTCCACTTCATCTGTATTATTTAGGCTTAATTGTATTACTGGGGCTGTAATACAGTGAAAATACAATTATTGGCAGAGAGATTGCAAGAATGGCATCTTTAGTAAAGCAGGAAGAAAGGGCGCTTGGCTGGTATTGATGAGGAAGGGGCTGAGAGCTACCCTGTGCTGAGACAAAGGCTTTCCTCCTGCAGGGATTCCAGTTCATATCCTAAATTAGGTTGCAGCTGATGCGAGCTGAAGGCTCTCCCTAGTCGCCAGAGTTTATTTGATATTACTGAGCTGCTTGCACAGCCACCAGTGATTTGGATGCTGCAGAGGACCCAAGTGAGGACGGGGTTTGTTTTACCTGTCGGAGGGAGGCTCTATGGAACACCTCGCTTATGGTGCCAATAAACAACCTGCTCTTTTACAGCCTGCTGAGGGCCAGGAAAGGTGCCCATCGCTCTTCCACACGCAGCTACTGAACCTGCCATTGATTTTACCACCCAAAGCACCATCACACAAACCTTTCTGTCTGCAGAGTCCTTACCACAGGGGACAGTCTTCGTTACTTACCACTGCTCAGGTGCCAGCGAGCCCAGGGCTGGTTCCTGCTCCTCCTGCAGTTACCCACGGGGTTGGCACGCTCCATGCCATCTCAATGAGCAAACCACCCACCAAGGAGCCCCCCGAACTTACAATGGAAAAGGGTTTTGGCCCTGGGACCAGCCCAACGTGATGCTTGCAACAGCAAGACTCTGCTAAAGCCAGAAGAGAATTTCCTCTTCAGAAGTTTTAAGACAAGTAAGACTCAGGATAATTAAAATCCCTTCTGCAATGCCATTAAATATAAATACAAATGGTGTTAATATCTCTGGTTACTACGAGAGCATTCCCAAGCACCATCTAATTGTCTAATTAAATCACTAAGGGCTTAGGTTAGTGACAACGTAATCCTTAATGGTGCCTTGCTCGTACATTTATATAAGGTACTGTACAAGATGGTTGTTTATCTAATTAATCCCCAAGGTCAGCTTCAGAGCTGGTGTGCAAGGTAATGTAATTTAGGTCCCTCGCTTTTTGTCAGGGATGTTGAGACCTACTTGTGCCTGTTTGCTGCACCGAGGGAGGCGAAGAGATGCAGCATCCATGCCGTGGAGCAGGAGAGCAGCTTCAGAGGGCGTTCAAGGAGGAGATGTGTCATCTTCTCTGCCCTGCTCTCATCCAGGCGTTCCCCTTCTCTGGGCTGGTGGTCTCCTTGCATCCCAGGGTAGTCTGTAAGGGGAAAGGGTGAGCAGCACATGGTGCAGATGTGGGAAGGTGTCCTAAAGGAGGAGTTGGTGGGATCACAGGGCCATCTCAGGAGCCTGTCGCCACACTGCGTGGCTCTTGCATATGATCGTGATGCGGGACAGTTGGACAACTTTGTCCTGTAGGACACTTGAGAGCAGGAGCAGACAATCTCCAGCAGAATGAGCTGGAGAGGAGGATGAGGCTACTCCTGCCCACATCCCTTCCCGTGGCAGCACCAACCCCAGAGATAACAGAATCATAGGGGGTTGGAAGGGACCTCTGGAGGTCATCTAGTCCAACCCCCCTGCCAGAGCAGGTCCACCCAGAGCAGGTTGCACAGGAACATGTCGAGGTGGGTTTTGAATGTCTCCAGAGATGGAGCCAGGAGGCGACACTCGAGAAGGAGGAAGAGGAGGAGAGCCCCTTGCTACCTCCCTAGCCATGGGCAGCAAACAGGCACGGAATGGGGCTCAGCAGAGCTCCCTGCTGTATGGTGGCTGCCTCAGGGGTGAGATTTAAAGACCAGACAGGAGCAGAGGAACATCCAAGACCAGTGCCTTACCCCTCTTTGAAGCTCCTGCTGCTCCCGCTCTCCCAACACCCCTCTCGCCAGATGAAGGGAGGCTCTAAATGCCACTCATCACAAATGCCAAAAAAGATGCAACTTTTCTTTTATTTCCCTCCCTTTGAAATTATGATTCCCACCCCCGCTTCTGCTGTTGGATCAGGCAACGTTGATCGCTTTGGATAGTAACCGTTCGGTCTGAATTCCTGGGCAGGCTGTCAAGTTGTCACAGATCGTCCATGTGCGGCGAGTGGATGGTGCTCCATTGTCCACAAATCAGGAACAGATGTGAACATCCTGACAGCCACGGGCTCCTGCTGCAGCCTGCCGCCACCGAAATAAAAGAGAAGCCCAACTCCCAGAGACGTGGCCGATTGCTTCCCCCATCCCCATCCCCAC
The DNA here is from genome assembly GCA_025769975.1 of Gallinago jamesoni. NCBI lineage: Eukaryota > Metazoa > Chordata > Aves > Charadriiformes > Scolopacidae > Gallinago > Gallinago jamesoni. The sequence continues at coordinate 3,748,267 of JAOQGH010000062.1, read as the reverse complement.
CCCCTTCCCTCCCCACCCCACCCCATTCCTCACAATGAAATATGCAAAATGTTAAGAACAATGGGCACGTTATGAATAAAGATGTGCAGCTGGGCAAATAATAACCCCTTCCCAATCGATGCCAGCCTTGACCCCTCAAAATCATTCCCCAGACTGGGCTGGCAGCCCTGCTGGAAAACCCACCCCAGAAGAGGGGAAAGGAAGCTCCTTTCCCCACCCCCATCCCCTCCTGGGAAAAAGGACAGTATTTCCAGCATGTGCATATAACACCGAATTCAACACCATCCTAATCCTGGATGAGTCCTGAGAGCAGCTATAATAAATTTAATAAACAAGCCCGGCATGATGCCACCGCCTCGCTCATGAGAAGTGACTTAGGGTCCCAGGAACCCTTTAAGAACACAGCTTCAAATGTCTGGCCCTATCCAGCATGAACCAAGGACTCCAAACTTGGCCCCGTATAAACGCGGCTCCGTCGATGCTTTTAAGAACTGCGGTGCCAGAGCCGCGTCTTCATTTCCACGGTCAGGGGTATATAATTCCCTCTTACATTCCTGGGTTTTCTGCTTTCTTTTCATTTGCACCATTGTAAATTAGTATCCGCTCCGCTGAAATCTGTAGCAATGTAAACACCCTATTTGCAAGAAGAGGGCTAGCCTTTTCAAAAGCTTCAACTGGTATCTTTTACCAGGGCGCGTAAAGCAGAGAGCAGATTTCCGCTTATATTTGTTGTATTTCAAACAGAAGCAAACGTTTATAGCCAGGCTGTAAACCGCCATAATGTGGGACAGATACTTTACAGAAGCTGCGCTCGTAGACAAAAGAGAAGTAGAACCCGTGGGTTAGCTTGAAAGTTTGGCTCGTCTCTGCAAGGCTGCTCCCGCTTTAGACGCACTTACCGAGCACCAGTCACATCCCACACATTTATAAAATTACACACGCACTGAAGTCATGCACCGACAAAAATACACATGCACTGAGTCACACTTCTGTGAAATTTAATTTGTGTCCGGTCCCACGTTTATGCAATTTCTCACACGCTCCTGAATGGAGATCCTGGCAGCACAGGAGCTGGGGCAGAGCCCTCCATGCCATTTGCACCCTATGTATTTGCATTTAAATTTGAGCATCACGTCTACAAAATACGGTGTGCACTTACCCTTCCTCGCCCAAACCAGCATCAAGACTTGAAAGGACATTGTAGAGAGGTTGGTGCTGGTCTCTTCTCACAGGTAATCAGCCATAGGAGATGGAATGGCTTCAAGCTGCAACAGGGTAGGTTTAGACTGGACATTAGGAGAAAATTCTTCACAGAAAGAGTGGCCAGACACTGGATTAGGCTGCCCAGGGAGATGGTTTAATCACCATCCCTGAATGTGTTTAAGAGTCATTTAGATGTGGTGTTGGGGGATACAGTGTAGGTGAGAACTTTGTAGAGTAGGGTAGATGGTTGGACTCAATGATCCCAAGGGTCTTTTCCAACCTGAATGATTCTACAATTCTATAAGAACTATGGGGAGATGGCGGGATCTCGCTGACATCCCCCGGATCATGGAAGATGATGGACACAAATCCCCACAAAACACTAGAAAGCACCAGCACCCCTCACACATCCCCGAGGCATGAGCCAGCGCATCACTAATTCCTGCTGTCTCTCCGAGACCTTCCCTGACAAACAGTTTCAGTGACCCAGGAATGTTATCTTAGTAAATCAAAAATGTAAACATTTAGGTTCAGGACTGTGCTGAATGGATTTGAAAATGAGTTATGGTAGGAACCCGGCAAGGAGTCTGAGTTTGGCTTGGCAGTTGCCTCCTTTGCCTGGAACCTGCTTTTCAAGATTAAATACGATACTCTGCAATACATCCAAAATGTCAATTACTCCAAGTCTCTCAGGTTTGCAATTACAGAATGCAAGTCATGTTCAGCATTTTATGAAACTGCTTTTTTTGGCATGGACCATCTTTCTCTTATTGTAAAAAATAACTTTCAAATCAAAGCATTAAATCAAGGCACAGACGTTAGGGAAGGGACGCTGGGCTGAGGCTCTGCTGTAACCTCTTCCAGTTGCTGTAACTGGAAGGGAGCTGTGCGAGCTGGTTTCTGGTCAGGGGAAGGAGAGCACCGAGTGGCAAATCAGGGGGAAAGAATGTGGAACCGTCTCGGCTGAGGAACGCCTAATCCCACCATCATGGACTTAAATCCCACAATCGCCTTGTTGTGACCCCCCGCGGGGCAAGGGGAAGAAAACACCTCTCCCATCCCACTGGAATCCCAAAAAAGTACTGTCATGGCTTGGGTTTTAGCGTGCTGCTGCCACAGCTGCAGGCAATTTCTTTCAGGCTTGATCCAAGCTTTAGGTCTCCGCTGCCAAAGGCACGCTGACCCCTTTCTTCCTCCGCATCTGTAGGGTGGGGAGGTGAGCGCGATGAATTTGGGAACGCTGACCCGACCTGGCACTTACCGCGGGCAGGACACTTGTTTGCAAAGTGGTTGCATCCTTGGAGTGCTTGATGAGCTGGGAGCAAGGTGTCCTTTCCCTGGGAAGGTCAGGCACCGCTTCCTACACTGCCTGTTTTGTAAAGAAAAGGTGAATTCCCCGGCAAAGTTGTCATTAGAAGGGAGTGTATTTGTCTCTGAATGGGCGAGTCTGCTTTACTGGGAATCACCTTCTTCCTGTTGTGATTTTACTTGCAACTTCCCAGCCTTTTAAGTCCCATTAGATCTTCCAAGGTCAGGGGAAACCTTCAGTGCTGGATTTTCAAGGATGCTTTAATTTGTGTCGCTCCTGAACGGGAGAGCCAGCAGACCTGGTAAGACCTGTGCTTCAGGAGGCACCTCAGCCAGACAGTGCCACCAACCTCATCCAGGTTTTAATGAGAGTATGGACGCTGACACCCACCCCGCCTCCCAGCAGCCTGACCGGATTCCTGGCTGGGCAGGAGACTTCTCTCCTGCTCTGGTTTCGGTCCCGTTGATGTTCCTTCTGTCTCAGCCACTTACGCCCTGTTGCCGTGTGGGGTTAAGCTGGGGAGGCTCCACGCCAGGGCTGGGCAGAGCCATCCCAGGCTCTGGGAAAGCACTTTTTCAGCTGTGCACACATTTCTTTGTGATGAGGAGCTTTGGCATGGGGTAAGCTGGAGAGCTGTGAGGTTTGATGGTCCCAGACCAAATTTGGTTGCTAAAAGCCCAGCAGCAGCATCCCTCTCTCCAAGTGCCAGCCTTGCTCCGGGCACTAAAAGCACTGGTGCTTTCGTGCAGGGCACTGAGATGCCACCAGCATCCCAGAATTTAGCTGGCCCCTAGCTTCCAGAGCTGCTGCCTCCATACTTTTCAACAGCGCCGGATTCATTTACTGTAGGATAAGGGAAAGGGAGAGAGCGTCTGGCAGAGGCACAAGGAGGCAGGAACCAGAAGCCGAGCGATGACTGAAGCTGGCCAAGGAGTCTTAAAAAAAAAAATCCCTGCAGTTGGACTCACGAGCGCCATTCCTCCCGACCCTGCTGTGGGCTTGGGCCCCTTTTGGATGCTCTTCCCTGGGATGCAGGTGCACGGTGTTAAGAGATCATTTCCTGTTTGCACCACAGCTTTGGGGATGGATTTACCACTGGGTTAAATTCACCTTCCTTTGCTTTCTCCATTTTAATTTTTCTTTTTTGTTTTTTTTTTTTTTCCCCCTGCTCACCTCCTTTATTCTCCAACAAGCACCTAAAAAGCTGGGCAGAGCTGCTGCAGCACTGGAGCCCGTCTTTTTCAGCAGGGAAAAACCCAGATGGTTTCCCAAAAGGCATGGTTCTCATCAAGGGAAGAGACAAATGGCTCCACGGCCGGGGCTTTTGCAATAGATAAGGAACTGAGGGAATATTAGGAAATGCAAAAGGCAGAGCAAGCTAAAGGAGGGAGATACAAGCTGAAAAACAGGCAATAATTCTCCCTCAGCTGAAAAGGGCTTTAATTGCCAATCACACAAAGGTGATCAGTAAAACCAGCCTGAAGTGGAGAGTTCATTTGAAACACATGCAGCGACTGCTGAAGTTGCCAATGGAAGTGCAATTAAGCACAGGAGCTTGGGAATGGGACCTGCTGGAACCAATACAGATGGCCCCACATTACCAAGGCTCAGAATAAAAACCTCTGTAATTGCACAAGTTGAGGGAGAGATTTGCCCTCTGTTGCGATTTTTTTTTTCCTCCCCCCACCTGGGATCAGCATGAAACTTTCAAAAAACAGGCCCCTCTGAAAAGTTTGTTTACAAAGTGAAGAACTCAACTCAAAAATTAGCAGAGCCTTTGTCCACCTCCCGAAAGCCTGATTCCCTGCAGCTCACCTGTTGGACACGTGCGAAAGCTGAAAGTGTTTCTCATTCCAAAAGGGAGAGATTTGCAAGAGAGGAAAAAAAGATCGACCTCTCTGTGTCAGATGGATAAAGTCAGCACGGTCACACACTCGGTGATCTCTCCTTTCCTCTCTGCCCTCTGATTTAACTCCCCTCTTGCGCCTTCAAGTTCTCCTATTGGGAACCATTTCCATTTCTAATTAACCAGACATTTGGAAGGCTCAGGCCTGGTCACTCATCTGCAATAATGTCTCTGCATTGCAAAAGCAGTGTGGTTTAATAACTAATATCTGATAGGAAAAAAAATGAATATTATAATAAAACCAGATATTATCTATCTTTTACATCACAGTGTAATTTAGGACAGAGGTTAAAAAACTATATTAAGAAGGGATATCATATAAAAGGAAGCATTTTGGTAGTAAAACTCACCGGAGAGCCGCTCGTGTGTGCCAAAGGAGAAGAAGGTCACCCCAAGTTCCTGTCCTTGCTGGCAAAACCCGAGTGATGCAAAGTCACAGAGCGTCCCCTGGGCTTTTGGAGATGTTGGTCTCCGTCAGTACAGCATGGTCATCCTGGAAAAACATTTACCACCACTGCCCCCCCGGGAAGGGGCTGGGGCTCTGAGCCCCCCCAGAGCCCTCCCTGCCTCACTGAGCTCTACAGGCACAGCAGGGCCCCCACGGGAGCAGGACTGGTCCTGCTGGTGATGAGTGAGAGGGAAGGATCCGTGCTCCAGTGACCTGGAAACTTTATATTCTTGTGAGCTCAACCTCCCTTTATTAGCAAAGATTCAGGTCTAAATGGCAAAACCTGAGCTTTGCTCAGAGGAAACCGAAACCCACAGTGAAACACAATGTTATCTCGCTGAAGACCAGCCCCCCAACAGGGCACAACCCAGCGAGCCTCTGGTATTTGCAAGAATCAAGGAGTATTTTCCCCCACACTGTCCTTTCTCTCCTCTGGGCAAGAAATTAGTCCTGGTGGAAGGTGACAGAGTAGCAATGGAGGACATTACTGGCACTCATCGGTCCTGGCCATGAGCAAATAGGTGCCACCCTCATAGACCTGCACAGACCCATGGCAAAGACTCAGGTGTCACAGATGCTTACCTTCTTTTACTGCTAAAATGACGAAAACAGGCTGTCTTCAAAAACAAAGTCTCCCTGTCACCCAGTGCTGCACAAACCAGGGGGTAGCCGTCCATCTTATTTGACAAAGTCTCTCCTGACACACAGCTGGTGACAGGGCACCGCAGGAAGAGGAGCTCTCCTCAGGAAACACCTTGAGCTCCAAGCTTTTAATTTATAAACCTGGCTTTCTCCAGCCCAGCAGAGAGGACAGCCCAGTGTCAAAGTTCCCTCCAGCTACAGTGCAGGGAGGTAGTGGTGCCTTGTCATCCTGCAATCACCGCCTGAGGGTACCGGGGGGATGACTTTTTTTTTTCCCCCCTTTGGTAGGTGTTCCTCCAGCACAGCTCAACTTTTAAAAAACAAAAATCAGTTCCGGTTCCACGCTGCATCTCCAGAAAGGCTGCTCACATAAGACCCTTCAGCCTCCAAGCAGGGCTGAGACGTCGAGTCCATCCTACTGCCACACGCATCCTTTCGCCGTCATCGCCATTAGCTGTTGAACGTGGTCCAACAGCTCTCCAAGAGATGCTGAGAGCCTGTCACTTGCAGCATGTGCTCTTTCTCATTCGCTCCCCAAGAGAGATAATTGTGGATGGAGTAGAAAGCTTTCCCAGTAAGGCTTTTGGTTTGTTTTCCATATACATGTTGCTGTGTGTTTATACTGGGCTGGAGAGGGTGCATTAAAACGGGGGAATATTGCATGCTCTTTAAGCTTGTAATTACTAGAAAAGATATTGATACGCTGAGAGGAGTTTAAGGGGAGGCTGTAATGATCTAGAGGCTGGAGGAATCCAGGCAGAAATGTTTTAAGAGGAGCATCTGCCTACTTCAAGCAATCGGCAGCCAAGGGGAGAGATGACAGCATCCTGCAAATAGCTTGAGAACATAAACACGGCAGAGAAAGGAGGCTTATGGTACTGACTGCTAAGAGCGGGGGATCATGTTAGTAAAAGAAAACTTAAGCTGAATATTGTTAAACTTCCTGACAGTGAAGCTATGCTGAGATACCACCTCCTCAGGGAAAGCCACAGGAGAGGGGATACTTTGAGTTTTGCCGAACAGCATACTACATCTTTGGTGCAAATGTTGGCCAACACGGAGGTGGGACAAGGCGAGAGACCTCCATACCCTGGCAGGGAGGCTGCAGGTCTAGGAGGAAGCTGAAGGGGTTTGGATGTGTTCCTCATCTGCAGCCATCCTGCTGCTGACAGCGCAGGTGGGTTTTTATGACCACAGTAGTAACTTCAGGAGACAGCATTGGCTGAGATTATCATTGCAATGTGCGGAGGGATGCTCTATTCCCTCTGAAAAGTCACTTGTAATCCCATGGTAAACTCCGCTGCCAGGGCACATCTGACATTCCTTTGATTTTGGCATATAAGAATGGAGTTAACCCTTGAAGTGAACCTTTGCTCCTGGCTGGGCATTTCTAACATCCCTCTCCTTCCCAGCTTCTAAGGAAGGGTAAAGCCAGGCCACAGCTTTTATGCGAGCAGTCAAGAGCTCCTTTCTTTCTCTCTTCGCCCAAACTACCGCTTTTATAAAAAGGTATAAAAGCCTAATTATCTTCCACTCTTCTAGGCTGCTGAGGGTTTTGTTCCAAATCTGCCACCAATTCACTCGGTGTTAGTGGGCCAAGATGCAGACAAAGGGACGAGCCAGGGCTGAGGGAGTGTCTGGGGGCAGGAAGGTGCTTCTCCTCAGCAACAGCCCATCAGAAACCCAGGTATAATTGCAAGTGCTTCAAGATCTGGAGGCTGAGGTGACCACGTTTCTTTTTCTCTCTCCCGTGGACTCTTTCATTTTCAGTCCCCAAAATTATTAAAATAAATTACGAGTTCAATTAAAAACAAAATTGAAGGAAAAAAAAAATCACGCATTTGGATTAGAGAATCCCCGCCACCTCCCGGAGGAGAGCAGTGGAAACCAGCCATGCAAAAATATGCAAAAGAGCAAAACCATCCGCATTAACCCATCATCCTGAGCCCCTCGCCTTCCCGGGCTGGGTTATGGTTTTGCTTTGCAATCCTGCTCAAACTCTTTAACCACCATTAAGCACAGACACCAAAACTGATACAGCCTCCCTGGTTGCACCGAGGAGGGATGCACGGCCGTTTAAGACCCTATTAAGTAAACACAATGAAAGCAGACAGTCATAACCAGGTAATAAAAAAAAAAAGCATCAAATTATTTTTTTATAGTTAGAGCTACCAGAAACTTCCTGTTCATCCCAGCACAAGTGCTGTTTCCTGATGGTGAAAAGATTGTTTGGAGAGGAGGGGCAGCTGTTCTCTTTCACAGTTAATTATGAAGATGGGTTAAGAATTAATCAGGTAAAGGGAGGGATGTGAAAACAATCAGGACCAGGAACTACTAAATTTGTCCCTTAAAATAAGTTAGCTGGCTATAGAAACTTGTCAGAGACCAAACACATAGATTCCCACACAAATCCACAAAGTGCTCCCAAAATGTTAATTTACAGCTCAATTTCAAACCCTAGACACGTATGGGTTTGGATTAAACTGAAATTAGGCTACACACAGAGGAAGGGCTCATGGGCAAAGCTTTAAGGTTGCTCACTCACCCCCTGCCCTGAAGGGCAATAGCAGTGGGAGATGCTCAGGGAGGGAGGAGGACCTTCCCCTCTGGGAGGTGACAGTTCAGCTGTGCCACCCCTGCCTTTCACCCCAAGCTGCCACAGGCACAGGAGAAAGGTGAGAAGGGATCCCAACCATCTGAAAAGGCTGTTGGAGAACCAGGCTGGAGTATCCACATCCACCACTCCCTCCTTCCAGGGGTACCATCCTGTACCCGAACGGATCCTGCTCCCCCTTGCTCAACCACCATGTCACAACGAACATGGTGTCCTCTCCCACCCATGGGGAGGTGGTTCCTTGCAGATCCCTTCCACCCTCGTGTATTCACTGCAGGCATTGCCAGCTCTGGTGCAAAAACTGCTCTTCCCCAGCCAAAGCACCATAAAAAGCCAAACAAAATTTCAATCGTCAGCAGCAAAGAATCAAAACCCCATCTCAACTGGCAGCCGTGCTCAGGAGCTGCTGGTCTCCGAGATGGGCTTCATAAGATCCCTGGGAGGCACTGGGAAAGGGGAAGTCTGCATGCCAAACGCAGCCAATTAATGTCAGCCCTTTCCCATGCCAACCAATTAAGTTGTGTATACTTGTCACCAGCAATTGGGAAGGGGGTAGAGGGGAGAGAGGACGCGATTCCAGAGACGCCTTGAAGATATAAAAACCTGCTTAATTTATGGAGGGGAGGGTGAGGGCGTAGACACCCTGCACTAATCCAAAAGGGACCTGATTAATGTCTTAGCTAATTTAGGAGCCGCTTGGCTCTCGCGACCTGGTGAGGCTCCTTTTAACAGAAACCAGGCTGGCATGGGAAGCTGAGAGCAGCTTAACAATGTAAGAAGCAACAGATGGGGTCTCCAGTTGCCTTGCCAAGCACCAAAACTGTTTTACCGAGTGCCTTCTCTTAAACCTCCTCTGAAAGGGAGAGTGAGATAATCACGACCATCAAAATATGTGGCTTACCCACTATACGGGCAGGCAACACAGCTCCTCTGCCCCAGCAGTGATTTGAGGGCTCCCCTGGGTGGGGAAATGATCCCCTGGCAGAAGGGGGGGTGCTGAGCCACCCCCAGCCCTGCTCCTCCACATCTACTACACCTACAGAAGCAGCAGCAGGAGGAAAGAGAGCTTTTGACCCACTATGCCATTAAAAATCACAGCCTCCTGTGAGGCAGAGGAATGGGAGAGGCAGTTGAAGCACTCGACCGGCTCAGGGGGATCTTCCAGCATCAGCAAGGATGGTCTTGGGCATGAAGACACACCGACCAAGCTGCTTTCCTGGAAAACCCTCTGTCTCTCTCTCCTGCCGTAAGCAATGCTTCGAGCTGCAGGGGTGGACTTTGGAACCTCTTGCAGGAGAAAGCTTCACTGACGGTTTTGGGGGATTTTCCCAATATCCAGCAAACCCTCTTCTTGAGGGCAAATCCTCTCCAGACATGCTGCTGTGGCTTTGCCTAATTGCATGGCAAGGAGTCTTCAGGCACGGGTTGGCAAGCGGGCAATCGGCGTGCGGTGGCAAGTTACCTGGCTGACTGCAAGGTAGATTCCAAGATTGAAACCATGGAGTTGTCAGTTATTTGCAGGAGGAGGAGGAGGAGGATGTGGGTAGACATGCAGCATGCCGGGGTGCAGATCCAGGCGGGATTACTTGGAAACGGCACAGAAGTGGGAAAGTCAGGAGCACACGATTTCGAGGTTTAAACAAGCCATTTATCAGGCAGGGTGAGCAGAGGCACCAGGAAAGCACTGAACAAAGCAAGCCTGTCTGTATCTGGAGCTTTTTAATAAAGAAACAGTAAAAAACAAATAGCAGAGCAGCCCCACTGACTCTTGCCAAGGGGTTTTAGGAATTGCACCTGGCAGAGGAAAGCAGCTCAGGCACAGTTGAGTCTCCTCGGAGCCAACGCTGGGAGAAAGGTATCATTCTCTCTCATACACCCCATATGTCAGGGTGTAAATGCAAAAAAAAACTCAAACCCAACACCCACTAACATAGTCTTTTTTTAAAAAGTAAGAACTGTATGCTTTTTCACCCAGGAAATTACATCTAATTCCACAGATCCTGTTGTAATGTATCACTAGCATCTTCAGTTTGCATCCAAATAAAACTAAGGAATGACCGCTGACCATCTGCTCCCTTTTCCTTTTGCATTTTTGAAGAAATATGTACATTAGAACCAGAAGATTGTGTTTATTGCAATTTCTTGCAAAGCCTTCCTGTAGCACCGCGTAGCCTGAGGAGAGCAGCAACAAAAAGCAGCGTTCAAAGTCAGGTCAGAGAGTCTGTGCCTCTGTTTGAACAGTGGTTTCTTCACCTTTTCTTATGAATGTTCTGGGATAGACTGAACAATGCCTGACATTTCCAAAGCCAGCACCAGGTCCCTTTCAGAGCTTAGTCTGCAGATCCCCAAACCTAAGGCAAGACAGAAGAGAGGGGAAAAAAAAAAAGTTGGGTTTTTGTTGGTTTTTTTTTTTTTTTCTCCCCCCTCTGGATACAATAGAGAGAACAAGGCTGGATGGCTTTCTGCTGAGCTTTCTGGTGTGGACAGCAGAGCAAGGCTGTGGCCCCACCACTGCACCTCCACCTCCATCAGCTGCCTGCCTGATTTCAGAGGCAGATGACTCCAGGGCTGGAGGGAAACACATCTGAAACTCCTCAAGCTTCAGTGCCTGAGCTGCTGCCTGGCTCTGCTGATAGACCTGCTCAGCACCAGCAACCTGCCCCTTGGCAGACCTACCTCCAAGCCCCCCTCCCCTTAGTCTAAACACACCTTTTGGGTCTCTTTTAAAGCCATCCTTGGTATTTACCTCTTCCCTCCACAAATGTAAGTCCTTTGGCCTCTGAGGTCCTGCCACAGCTTGAGCTGCTGCATTTCAAAGGCTTGGAAAAAGTGACAAGCAGCAGCTGCCTCTGATGGGTTTGCTAAAAGCAGGGAGTGGCATTACCTAATCCTAAATGAAATGCATTATATTTTTTTTTAAGAGCTACAGCAAAAATACACAGCCTCCTGATATGCTCCCTGAAAAAGGGGCTTCATCTGTGCTAGCTGGACGGGAGATAAGGATGCTGTGGAAAGAGAGGGGAGTGTTAGCCAGGAATGAGGAATGGGCTACCTCTTCCTGCTCGGCTCTTAATTGATGAGGAGCAGCTCCTGGCAAATATGCCCTCCCCATGAGTTACAGACTTACCAACAGATTTATACTCAGGCAGGATAGCACACCCGAACGCAGACATACCTGGTGAGTAATTTACGGCAGGGAACAGTCAGAACACATCAACAAGCCCCGCAAATGAATTTCTGTTCTTTAAGTGTTGCCTGTTTCATCATGAATGGCTTATTAAAGAAGTCAGTGGCATTTCTCAGCACACACAAAGCAGTTTATTACAAATGATTTATTAAACTGCTCTAACTTGTCAGCAGGCACTTGAAACATTCACTTTCCTTTTTTTCTTTTTCCTTCAGGTTTGCTAATGTCTTTATAAATAGCTGAATAAATAGATCTCCGGCACTTGTATCTGACTGTCATGTATCAAAAACTCAATCGATATCAGCACAGATTAGGAATGAGGTGAGACTGAGCCCTCCCCACTTATAACCAGCCCCATCTGTTGAGGTAAATTGATGGGAGAGAGCTTCCAAATAAAAGATTTATTTTTTTTTTTCCTTCACACAAGAGAGCTGCACTTGACAGTTCTTAATTTCTCCCAGTTATGGCCTGTTCTGTGGGTGGTGGATCCCCAGGTGATTGCCACTGCTGCAAGGCCCCTTCTCCTGCACCCTTTCAGCCGAGATGTTCACAGGCAGACCCTTCTGGCTTTATAATCTTTCTAAGCTAATAGAGTTCAGATGCTTTCGCCTCAGCTCCTGCTAGATGAATCTCTTTCCAGGACAGGACCCCTTTCCATCATTAGTTTAACCAGTCTCAGCTCATCAGCCTTAATTTATTTGCTGCAGAATCACTGTTTTAATAGTTTGCTCCGAGTTTAAATTCTTCCTGCTCCCTCCTAAAATATTTTCCCATGACAAAATGGTGCTACTTCTACTGGTGCCAGCATACAGAAAACCACTCTGCATCACATACTTCGTGCAAGTTAAGCCATGGGTTGGTTGTTTTCCTTCCCCCACCGGGGCAATCCTTAAAGAAAAGGCACTTATATCAACTCCCTGCCCACACTTTTTGTGTTCCTGACTCACACTTAACGAGGGGACAGCAGGCAGCATGGACCCCACTGCAACTCCTCAAGCCCTGCAGCCTGTGGGTGCTCTTCCTACCTCAGCCCAGGGCTCTCCATGGGTGCTGCAGAGTTCATCATCCATCCATCCATCCTCCTGTCCGGGCAATTGAGCTCGGAGTTGCAAACCATATACTCTGGATGTTCCTCTCTCCTCTTGCTCTGGGCTCCTGCTGAAGTCCGGGGAGATTCTCTGGAAGAAGCCACTTTTAATTTGTAATCTGATTAAGCCATTAGAGGCGAATAGAGCAGTAACTAACACAAATTGCCGATCGTTTCCATCAGCAAATCCCCCCAATTAATCCTGAGATTAACCCTGATTACACGCAGTAATGGTGATCAATGCACCCTAATGGGGTAAATCCGCCCACTCCACTTTCTTCCACATCCCAGAACGATCAATTTTAAATCAGCATGATTTATCTGGCAGGATCAGAGCAAGGCCAGCAGTGGAGATGGGGCACTGCCTGCATCTCCAGAAACAATCAGAGGAGCGTTAGCTCATTAAGCTAACTGCTTCCCCTGGGGGAAAAGAAAAACCAAACTCAGGGAAAAAAAAAAAAAAAGCTGGATAGAGTGAAAAAGAGAGCAGGGGAATGCAGAGGGAATGGGAGATTTCATCTGCCTGCTGCACTCCCTCCTGTTTGAATCCTCCCAGCTCTAAAAAGCTCTTGTAAGGTGATCAGACCAAACAGCTCGGAGCAAGGCTGCACTTCTCAGGGATTCCTCTGTCAAAAAGAGGAAGTCAGGCTGCAGAAGAGCTGAAACAGAAAAAAAAATAAAATCACCTCCCCACTTTGTGATCCGAGCCTCTGTTCTTTCCTTTGCTTGTTAAAATCAGAAGTTACCCCGGGACCATCCATTTCCAAGGATCCCCAAGCACTTTGCAAGCTTCAGAGCCGGGCTTAGTTTTCACTTAGTCCTGTGCTATTTATAGAGCAGCTGATATCCAAACGCTTGCTTCAATGGGGATTTTGTCTTTGTACAGACTAAGTAAGAACTAAGTCAGAAGCTCAAGATTTGACCTTTGGTATACAGAAATCAATTCATCCTGCACTGAAATGCAGCCATCTCCAGGGTGAAATGCAGCAGTAGTTTAACAGCGCATGGCAATAAAGCAGGTTGATTTATAGAGCCTTCTCCTGCAGTGATGCTCTCTCTACTTGAGGAAAGTTTAAGAGGAGAGAAGAGGAAAAACTGCTCTTCTCAAAGAAGATGTGCTAAGTTCCTGCCAGGGGCGGCAGCAGCTTTGGTGGCTCCGGGCAGCTTTGTGCTCAAAGGCTGGGGCCGGGGCACGAGAAATCACATCAGTGATGGCTCGTGGGGTCCCCAACTGCCACAGCAGCTTGTTTTTGCAGGTTACTGTGCTGTGGGAGGGACTACCTTGAGGATTTACAAGCTCTTCATGCTTCGACCCAAACTCTGAAAAGGGATATTTCAGATGGAGCCTTCCCAATATTCCCCAGCAGCTCACTGGGTGTTGAGGCAGCTGTTTCCCTCTCAGCACAGAGCATGTGCACTAATCCCCCTGTCACTCCATTCCCACCACTGGCTGTATTTTGGCAACAAGGTGGATCCTGCAGGACTGGGCTTTGTCAAATTCTCCGGGGGCCTTTGGGGCTCAAGGGTTTTAAAGGATCTAAACCATCTTTAACACTCAAAGCAATAGAAGCCCCCGGTTCAAACCCTGCCTTGCACCCCCAGGTAGGATTATTGGTCTGGCAGGAGTGAGAATACCTTCCTGTCCTTCAGCTGATGGATGAGGGGAGAGACTCAAGGGGACATCAGAGATACTGGAAAGCTGCCACATCCCCTGTTCAGCTCCTCCCGTTGGGAATTAGAGAAATGGGATGGGAGCTGCTCTGAAGCCTGCTGTACCCCTAAAGCTGTCCTCTTAAGATCTAGCCACACAAAAACCTGAGCTATATTTTCCAGCCTGCTGCATCTAGGTCCCAAGAAGCCAGAGAAGTTGGAAACTCCATCCTTGCACAAGTGTCACAGTCTGTCTGGACCTGCCTAACCTCTGCTGAAGACACCGTGCACAGCCCCTGTGGCCCCGTTCCCATTGCAGGACCCACACCTTACTGCACAATCCCTGCTTTTCATTTCCCTCCAGGAGGGAAAACAAGATTTCCCCTCCAAGGCAGTGGGAATTTCTGCGCTCAGGCTGGGGCTTGGGAAAAGTGGCTGTTTGGTCCAGTAGCTCCCTCTGCCCACACTGCCTGCTCCAGAAACACTGTCAGAGAGGAGAAAAACACACAGCAAGAGGCTGCCTAAGTATCAATCAGCAGTACAGTCCCCCAGGGAGGAAAGGTTTAGTTCCCCTGTAGAAGCAGCGGTCAATAAACATGGCACGTGCTTTATCTCCTGTCAAGGCTGCCCTCTCCTATCGACAGACCTGACACCAGCCCTGAGATGGGAAAGGAGGCAGAAGCCTGGAACCCATCAGCAACAAAGCATTCTACCTTATTTCAGTGGAAGCAGAGCTGTGAGCAGGTCCTGTCTCCTCCAAGGCAGTGGCAGACGTCAGGGGGGGAGAGATCCCTGCCCTGCACACTAAAGAAAGCAGCGAAGCAGATCCCTGAGGTCACGCAGCAAAAGGATGTCCTGGGAGAAAGACCACCTCACGCAGCCCAGGCCCTCTTCAGCTTCAGACTGACCAGTTTTAGGGTCTCAAGAAACTCAGAGGGGTGTTCTTAGCATTTTTCTCATGGTAAACTGAGAAATCTGGGGCACCTCAGCTCTGCCCACACAGCACACAGGGAAGACAATAGCTCTGGTGTCCAATAATTCAGTCTAATACACATGGGAACAGCGACGTGCCAGCCCAGGGTTGGTGTCCTACTTGGCCATGAGTAGGGGTGGTCCTACTCCCTATATTCTTCATAATTCAAAATTCTAAAGGATCACGTGGATTTAAGCTGGCAGTACACAAAGCCCCAGCTCCAGGGGTCAGGATCCTGCAGCTCCTTCGCCTAGAGGGACCTTCCAGCTCAAGAGTGGGCAGACCTGGCTGAAGAACTTGGCCGCATGGTTTTCACTCACTTGGACACAGATGTTCCTCCAGAGTCCTGCCTCTGCCACCAGCAGGCTGAGTTTGCATCTTTGCACAGGCAGTGAAAAAGCACTACACAAAGCACACCGATGCCGGCAGCGTTTTTCCAGCCAGCACTACAATATTTGTCATCCGAGGCACGGAGTGGATCCCAAGCACGTGTAGGTACATCGCAGGCTGCAGGGAATGTGTTTTCCACCACTGCCTGTTGTCTGCAAGGGGTTTTGAAGCACATGTGTTTCGGGGTGACTTGGGGGTGGGGGACTGGTCCTTCAGCCACCCCCTCCTTCCCCCTGACTCCTGCAGCCTCACCGAGGGGCTGTTGGTCTCTCCTTTGATGTGCAGATGAATCAAGCCTCAGCCTCGAGAAGCCCCGTGGATTTATGAACTCCTCTATGATGTCTTTCCAATAGTATCCCCCAGAAGAGCGTTCGCTCTCCCTTTCCTCCCCAGCTCCACCGAGCCAAGCATTCCTTTCTCCTCCTCCATCCCAGGCCCCTCTCCGCTGGCCTGGGGAGCAATGCTGCTCACCCAGGAACACTCTTTGGAGCAAAAGCTCCCGCTCTACAAACTGGGCCACTCGTCAGCTCGCTTTATATATTCCAGCAGGTTTGATGTCTCCTCGCTGTCAGCCCCGCAGAAGGTAACGCAGGCTCACTTGACAGCCAGAGATGAAATACTGCAATTCAATCTACTCCCACCCCAAATCACGCCAGGTCTGCATTTCTATAGGAGTTGCGGTGGACTTGAAAAGAAAGGGACAAATAACTGTGATGGAAACCATTCACTGGAGACTTCCAGGGGAAATTATACACCCACAAGGGGAAAAAGGATCATTAAGAGGTGACAGGAGAAAACATTTGCATTGCAAGTCAAACCAGCTGGAGGCTAGGGGGGAAGCATTGTGGTCACTGCCCTCCCCAGTCCAATTCAATCAACTCCAACAATTGGTAAACCCTCGAAGACAGGCCCTTTAGCTATTTGACCCAGATCCCCCAAACACAAAAGTCAACCTCTGCCTATAAACAGAAGTGGAGTGTTGCAAAGGTCCCCCAAAGTTCTCCTCCTGCCTTAAACCCAAGCACACAAGAAAAATCTATGCGCCTGTCTCCTTTTTAGCAGTCAACTCCATCTCGACAACTTCTGAGAGCCATAACTGCATGGGGAGATTGCTTTGCTTGGCAAACAAACTGAGATTAAAGTGAGTTCACTGGGAACATCTCTATTTAGTTTCTGGGCTGAGCGTGCCGATAGTGCAATGGCACATTTAACTTTTTGCTGCTTGAAACAAAGTACGAAGAGATGAACGAGACGCAAAAATAAAGGAGAACTTATCTCTGGTCTGAGCATCACAGCCAAAAAAAAAAAAAAACCCTGGTCCCTAAATACAACCTGGGTTGAGCAACTGCAAACAGATGGGTCCTGCATCCTTACGGCAGAAGGGGTTGTCAGGGGGAGGACAGGGAACATCCCCCAGGCCCAGAGAGGGGAAACACACACACACACCCCTGGGAAAGAAAGCCTTCACACTCCACCCCTCACTCTTCTGCCAGAGCATTAGCACAGACTTCTCCAAAACCCTTGAGAGGAGATTCGAGGAACAGGGAGTGATGAAAGAGGGGCTGAGAAGGGCCATCTTCCAGCCAGCTGGAGCAAGGACTCCTCATCAGCCCCCGGGGAACAACCGGTCTCTCATTGCATCCACACACAGGATGCTCTCAGAAGCTTTTCCCAACATTTGTACATCAGCTTGAGCCAGGAGCACTCAATTTGCAGCTCTGCCTTCCAGTCCTGGACTTTGGCTATTAAACACAGGGTGGAAGCTTGCAAAGCTGCCTCTGGTATGTCCTCAGATAGCCACGGCAGCAGCCCAGAGCAGAGAGGGCTGGGTGAGAGCATTAGCAGTCTCCACGCAGCCAGGCCAGCCTGGAAGAGACAGTTCTCCCTGGTGGGCAAATAACAGGAGAGGGAGGAAGTAATATACTCAAGTGACATTTGTGCCCGGGTGCAATGATGTGTCACTCATCGCAGCCAGACCAAATAACATCTCTGGGGCACCAAAATTACACAGCCAAGTAAATCCTACAAA
The DNA here is from genome assembly GCA_025769975.1 of Gallinago jamesoni. NCBI lineage: Eukaryota > Metazoa > Chordata > Aves > Charadriiformes > Scolopacidae > Gallinago > Gallinago jamesoni. The sequence goes on along the minus strand of JAOQGH010000062.1, from coordinate 3,730,829 downwards.
ATCCATCTGCCCTTTTCAATATTTGGAGATAATTAACTTCTCCAAGCTGAGATATTACAAAAGAAAGCTGTTAGTGAATCTGTTCAGCCACAGGTCTGGCTGGATGGGGAGCTTGCCAGCACTGGGGACACTGAAAGGGCAAGGAGGACATTTCATATTTTCATGAATTCCCAACTCCCTTGTAGGAAGATTACAAAGAAACACACATAATGTAGCAGGTCAGAAGAAAGAAGGACCAAGGGCAGACTTACCAGGACAGACAAGACATCTCTACCCCTCCCTTTGGTACCACCTGAATCGCAGTCACCCCTGGAGCTGTATCCAGCTCCTGCTCATCCACAAAGAAACCTGGCTGCAGGACTAAACAGCAAATCAAGCTAAAACACCTTCACCTCAAGGCAAAGCAAATCAGGCAGATCTCCTTCAGCTGTAGCAGAAAGCCAGAGTCCTTCACCCAAGAGGATAGGAGCTCACACCAACCCTGCTCCCAACACCTCACCTACAACCCTAAGGTGACCATCAACCAAACCACCCATCAGCCCCCTCCCTGCAATAAATACCCAACCTGCAGCTGGCCCAGCCCTCCCACCAGCAAATCCCAGTTGGGCCAGTTGATTGCAGCATTCCTTAGCCAGAGGGAGACAATTAACACTTTCCCTTCCACCATCACCCCAGAGCATCTACCCACCATAGGGTGATGCCTGGTAAAGCAAAGAGGAGCGTGGTTCTGCTCTCCTGCCCAACCTGCTGCTCCAAACTCACCCTGTTCATCTCAAAAGGTGGGAGATGCTCTCAGGCGTGCCGTGCCTGCTGCAGTCTGGGGGGGGCTGGCACTGCTCTCCGTGGTTACTGCACTCCCCTGTGAAGCTGAGCAGATGTGCAGGCTTATCTTTAAATTAAAAAGCAGGCTACTGGCCAACAAACAGGGCAGGAGGGAAAACACATGCCCAGAGTGGCTGAAGGAGGGAGAGATGCATGCAGGCTGAGAGAGCAAGCGAGGGATGATGAGATGTGCAGAGCCCTGGGTAAAACTGAGGAACCTCCCTGGACAGAGGGGACACACGCACATCTCCTGCTACGAGTGCATTTATGTTGGGTTTTGACAGACTTTTCTCACCCTGTGGCTCAAGGGATGTGAATCACTCACAGGTACGACTCTGGGGCTGAGTGGAGAGCTAACGTGCTTTAGCTAATGCCGGCTAAACTGCCTGAGTGCTGCCCAACTCCTGAGCTGGGGAGAGGACAGTAGAAGGCTGCATGCCCCTTCTGGGTGCCGTGCTCCTTCGTCATCCCACCGGTGTTCCTCTCCAGCCCACGCACCCTGGAAAATCACAGCCTCAAGTCATTAGGAAAGAATCTGAAGGACTCAGGATGTGGTCCTCGAAGCAGCCAGTGAGGTTTTAATACTCCCAGCTAATTGCTACAGCCGTGCAGAAGGCTGGAGATCCCCAGAGCTGGAGCCCAGCAGATGCCTCCCGCCCCAGCGACCCCTCGCAGAGCTGCTGCTTCCCATCCGCCGCTGCCTGCGCTGCCTCCACGGGTCACCGGGGCAGTAAATATTTGCGCAGGGCCGGACAAGGAGAAAGCAAACAGGGTTTCCTTATTTATGGGCCTTGGCAGCAGGCTCCTTGGGCAAGCTCGGCGGTGTTTCCATCCTCCTCCCCGCGCCCCAGCCCCCTGCCGTAGACCCCATCTCCGCAGGGTGCTGCCCCAACGCCGGGGAGAGGCGGGGAAGAGGAGGGTGGGAAGGGAAGAAGCCGGCATGGGGATGTGAGGCCAGAGGCAGGGAGGACAGGGAGGAGGTGCGAGTGACAGAGGGAAGGGAGAGTGCGAGAGTCCGAGTTTGCAGGAGCAAGTGAAGTGACATTGCACGGGTGTTTTTGAAGCTGTGTTTATTTTACCTGCAGGCTAGAAGTAGGGAAGACGGATTCATCTGCTGGTCTGGGTCCCCGACGGTTGCAGGGGTTCTTTCATGCAGTGGTGAAGCCCCCAAAAGGGTTAAATGCTGTTACTAAGCCCTTTCTTTCAGCAGGGGGAGAGTCCTGGCTCAGAGAGGTTTCCAAGAAGGGCAGGAAGACAGCCCAAACCCTTCCTGCGTGGACATGCGTGTGCCTGCCAGGACATACACACACGTGTACATGTGAGATGAATCTTGCACGGACCAAGGCTCACTCCTTGCAACTGCTGCTGTTTCCTGACTCCACACAGGCCAGACCTAGGAAGAGGGACCCAGGAGGAAGCAGAAGATGTGGGGAGAGCTCCTGGGGTCTCCAGGTGGGAGGTCCGTGTCTTCTGCACGAGGAGAACCCTGCTCCGGAGACACAAACCATGAACGTACCTTGAAACAGCTGGGTGTCCCAAGTGTGCCTCGTCTGTTTCCCTTCATCCGCCCAGAGACGGATGGCAGGAGGCAGAGGGGAAGGAGCTCGGGGATCACTGACCCCTCTTCGTGCTGAGTGTCTGGGTTTAGGAAGGATTCAGGCTTATTACAAACCTCCAGAGTTGTTGATTTCTTGGATTTCTGTCATGTCACGAGAAGCTTTCTCCGGGCTGAAAAGGGCAAGGGTATGTGTATTATCCCATAAACTTCTCTGAGATGAAGGTAAGCCCATGAGGCCAGAGGTTAAAAAGACATGAACCAGGCTGGAAATAATAATACAAAGGAAGAAGAGGGAAGGAAGGAACATGTGAACAACAGGATCCTGGTGGCTTTTCAGGAGGGGTCAAGGTGGTTTGGTGGGGATAGACGGTGTTTGCTATTGAGCTGGTGTCCAGCATGAGAAGTTGTGCTGAGGCAAGTCCCATCCCTAAATTTGCTGATAGCTCAGAGGGGTAATCTGTCCTCCCCTTCGAGCCTGGTGCTGCCCATTGGTTTCTCTCCAGCAATACCAGCAAGAGAGTTTCTCCTGACAGAGGGATTGAAGACATCTGGCTGGAGGTCTCTGTATGCTTTAGGATTCCTCTCCCAGGTAAAGCCCATGGTGCAAAATTGCTTCTCTTACAGGCAATGATTTCACCAGCCAATAAATGCAGGAAGGTGGGTTTGGGGGAGATGAGAGCAACAAGAGATATGTTGCAGAGGTGGAATGGGAAAGGCAAAGAGGTGCTCACTCTGCAGCGCGTGCGGTGGGGTCACCTCGCAGCCGGTGTGAGGAGCCTGTATCTTCCCACCGTGGGGCTTTGTGCATCTGCGAGGTCCCCACAGACCACACGGGAATCGCAGGTCAGTCTTCCAAGAGTGGCATCTCACCCAACGCAGGCTGAGAAGCACGTTAGATGGTCTATACTGCTGTGTAAATGGACAAACCACGCTACCTCCCATCCTTCTGAACCTGAGTGGTGTCACCCACCTAGAAGTGGCTCCTGGCCAGGGCTGGACCTTCTGGGCAAAAGGGCTCAGGGTATTTGTTAGGAGAATGGAGGCTGGTGTTTGTCTCAGGGCTGAGGGAGATAACATGCCTGAAATAACAGCAGGAGCAGACCAGGGTGTGACCAGGTTTTGGGCTGAAAGAGCTTCATCTGCAGAACTTCCAAACCAGCAGCTCTGGCTGGGTCTGCCTCTCTTGCCTTGCTCCTTGTGCAGTAATTTATCCTGCAGCAAAGTGAGACTAAACGGTTACCATATGGATTCGATAGCACACTGCACCTGTTTTCCACTGTCGATAACCACATGTGGTACAGTGTGATGGAGAGGCAGGGCTGTGGGTAAGCCTGCGTGTACAAATCAATCACAACACCAGCCCTGGAGAGCCTCAGCAATGGCTGGTCCTTCACGTGACTCCTCGAGGCCGGGCCAGCCAGGGATGCTGGAGAGATGCTTCTCCCTTATGGAGCTGTTGGACCTGGAGAGGTCCTTGGTGCTCCAAGGAACAAACCTTAAGCCGTGCAGAACTCCCCAAGGGGATGCCACCAAGTCCTGCCCCAAGTTGCCACCAATGCATCAGCCTGGATGGGGTGTCCCACAGGGACAGGGATTGTGCCTACCGAGGGAAACCTGGCTGGGGGACCGGACCCCCCACTGCCACCATCAGCAGTAGGAGAACCAAGCACCCCATACCTCTGAAGGGAAGAGGGAAGAGGAAAGGATCTTGGGAGCCATTTTTCTCTTGCAACCTACACTTTTTCTTATATATAAGGAAATAAACTGTCTGACTGGAGCCCCAGGAATCTCTGGGATGGGTGTAAAGAGCTCTGCATAAACATGGCAGACATGGCACAGGCTGGGCTTGATCTGCTGCCTGCTGGGAAGGAGCTACAGCTCCGATGTCTGTGTTGTTTAGGGATCCCGCTCTCCTGAGGACATCTCCCTGGCACAGAAAAGCCACTGGTGGTGGGCAGAGGGGCAGAGTGATGCCACTGTGGGTGATGCTGGAGGACCCCCACACCAGGCAGGCTTCTGCCCTGAAGCCAAACCTGCCTCTCTGGAGGCTGTGTACATGCAGACCTTAACCCTGCCGTGCCTGAGACTCACACTTTGGCTGACTCTTTGCAGTTGGAGGTCGTTCTTTTTTAAAGGTCTCACAGAAATAATGAGCCAAACTGATTTGCTTAATGCTGAAGAAAAGCCAACACGTATTCGCTCTCCTGGTGCAAGCACAAGGCACTGACAGAGATGGAGCACTCATCCACCTCCTGGAGACCGATCTAAGGGCAGGGATGGAAGAGCAGCAGTGCTGGGGTACCCTCAGCCCCAGCTCCAGGGAGCCCCTTGGGCTGTTCTGGGGGTTCTCAGCACCCCCAGGCCACCACAACCCTCCGACCATTCACAGGGACCCCCATGCAATGCCTGCCACCCCCCCAGGTGGACTTTTCCTCACACTGCTGTATCCTGTAAGGTGCACCAAGGGATGGATTAGGTACCCCTAGGAAGGACTACACACTTGGATGTGCCCCACAGCTGTGGCCAGCTCTGCCTACGCAGCACCTCCAGCACCCGTGATGGGGCACGTTCCGGAGGGCTCAGGGATGGGCTTGTGGCATTTTCCAGAGGGCTCAGGGGCTCCCAGACAACCCCAGCATCTGGCACTGGTTTTATAAACTGTCTTGAGCTCAGGGATGGACCTGCTGGTTAGGACATCTCCAGACCCTGCCGCTCATGCAGGGGTAGAGAAGTAGATGCTCCTGCTCTGCAGCCCTTGGGAATGGTATCTCCTATCACCCCTTTCCACTTTTTCCTTCCCCAAACACTGAAATATTTATGTCAAAAGTAGACATTAAAATTTAAGGAAAGCCAAATAGAAATTAAACTTGTGTGTTTTGAGAGGAAATGAGTCCCGTAAGGTGATCATGCTGCTATGCACAGATGATTGATGTCAGTTTATTTATCTGCTACCACTAAATGCTTGCAAAGGAGAGAAGCAAAGAACACAGCCAAGCTCTGTGGGTCAGGCACAGCTCCAAGGTGAGAGCTGGGCAGCCCTGATCAGCCACGGTGACCACTCTGTACAGCACAAACACAATCAAAGCCCTTGGACTCCCATAGCAAAGGTCCATGGCCTCTCCTCTCCTCTCCTCTCCTCTCCTCTCCTCTCTTTCACGGACTCTGGTGTGGACAGCACCCCACTGTTTGCTGGCTGTGTCATTACACAGGTAACATCTTGCTCTCTCCTGCCTGGAGATCCCAAAGTCTCTTTTGCTGGCTCTATTCCCCTTTCCTGATGAGGCTGCTTTGTTGGCCTGGCTACTATTTGCATAATGGTGCCCATAATCACTTGAGGAGGAAATCATTTCCTTTCACTGGAACTGGGGACCTTTTCATTGCATTTATTTATATATATACATTCCTGAAAGCCATGCACTGACAGATGCTGGAAGCGGCCGCCCCCTTGCAATGCAATCAGACACCCCTCCGCCCTGGCCTTGCCGCTTCCTTTTAACAGTCTTATTTTTTCTTTTTTTTTTTTCTTTTTTTTTTTCTTCTTTTTTTCCCAGCAGAAAATAAGGGATCGCTGATTGAACGGTGGTGCTTTTGCAAACGCCGTTCATTGGGTCCCAGCCATCTGTTAATGCGTTCAAGGTTATCCAGGGGCTGACTCACGCTCGTGTCTCTCTCATTCTCTCTCTCTCTCCAAATCCTGCTCTTCCCCCATTTTACACTTCCTTGGAAAGAGATCTGTGACATGGTATGTTTGACACCCAAGGAAGTGTTAGTCATTGCTTACCAGTTGCTAGGTGATGGTGTCCTCCTGCTGTGAGCTGTGCTCCGTCACGCGTGTCCCGGGGATGCCATCCCTCCTCCTGGTCCCCTGCTCTGTGCAGGGGCAGCTGCTCCAGGGAACTGGGGCAGCCGGGGCTCCAGCCTTCCCTCCACGCTTCATCTCAGGGAAAAGGAGCTCTTACGTATCACCATCCTCTTCCAGATCCGTTGCTCCACTTTTGTGGGCAAATAAATATGTGTATGTAAATAAAGCCCGGAGACAGAGAAAAAAATAAACTCTCGCTCCAGGAATGCACAGTCAGAGAGAGCAGAAAAGGGGGAGCAGAGGGAGGGAGGAAGAAAAGAGATGAGGAGGCATGAGAAGAATGGTCCCAGCAAGGTGTAGATAGAGAAATGATGAGGCCACCCTCAGAAGGGTGATGGAGAGAAAGGTGCGCATGAATTTTGCTCATACGAGTGAGTGTCTGCCCACCAACTCTGCAAGAAAATTCTATCAGGAATCTGAATTTCTATCAAGAATTTGAATTAACTCAACAGAGTGACCCTGCGGGCTCTGCGGGACCATCCCCTCAGGCAGAACCTAGCCAAGGACAGCCACGTGCTTCAGGTGAGAGCTTGGACCAAACCTGCCCATATCTAAGGATGGGCTCATTCCAGCAGCATTGCATCTGTCCACAGAGCTGGGGGTGCAGGAAGGATGCTGCCCCCACGGGCAGGCTGGGGACCAAGCACCGGTGGCCCACGAGGGTCCTGCTCTGTGCTGGAGCACCTACAGGACACATGGCTGAATCCATCCCGGCAGGAGAACCCAGCCCAGCCACTGCCTTTCGCTGCTCCCAGGAAAGCAGAGCAGAGCAGGGAAGCTCAGAGCAGGAGCTGGGATTGACTTTTCCAACCAAGTGAAGAGAGTTTGGGGTTAGTTTTGTTGTGGGGTTCTTTTTTTTCTTTTTCCCCTGGAAAAACGCTGATGTGTCAAAACAAAGGTGTTTTTTTTTACAGGAATGTGCTAGTTTTGGCTTAACTCTTTTCAGGAATTGCTGCTCAAAACTGAGAAGGAGTTTCCCATCCCATCCCATCCCATCCCATCCCATCCCATCCCATCCCATCCCATCCCATCCCATCCCATCCCATCCCATCCCTGCTGCCCTGCCAGCTGTGTTCCCCCTCGCTGAGCTGCTGGCCCCCCCCTGCCAGAGCAGGGGGACCAAGGACAAGTCCTGCCCTGGCTGGTGGCCCTCCTGGCTCTGCCAGGAGCCCGTCTGTCTGGGCACAGGGCTGGGGGCAGGAGAATGCTTGCTCTCTCCAGATGTGGTTTTGATTAGAAATTTTTGGAATAAAAATGAGCAAGTAAAGCACAAAACAGTCTCACTGACATCGCTCTACACTTCCTGTAAATGTTTCTGTTTTGATTAACCAACATTCCTCATGAAAATCATCTCCTGGCCCTCGCCCCCCCCCTTAAAAAAAAAACCTCAGTTAGAGCTGTTCAAGATTGCCCGCACCACAGAACAAGGTGGTGGGCTTAACCTCCCAAAAGGAAGGTGTGGGTGTCAGCACATGGCTTTCGTCCAGTGAAATACACCGCCACGGCATCTCTGACCACAGGCCATCAATGCTTTGGGGGGGGGGGGGGGGGGGGGGGGGGGGGGGGGGGGGGGGGGGGGGGGGGGGGGGGGGGGGGGGGGGGGGG